>VZRO01000501.1:22384-136649 GCA_013397915.1 Daphoenositta chrysoptera
TTTTTTTTTGAAGTTCATCTCTCTTATACAAAGGCCTGGGAGAGGGACAGTGTTTTGTTTCCACAGCTGGGAATTCTGGGGTGCCCCATGACTGCCAAGTGCTCCAAAAGGCCAAATAAAAATATAACACTGGATAAGAAATGGCCATTACACTCTAACCAGGAAGGGAATCGCCAGTGAAACCATCTCATTTCCATGCATGGATAGAGCTGTGAATTAAGGGAAGAACATGGAAGATTTAAGACTGTTTATGAAATTCAGGCATCTGCTTTTGAAGTTTTATGTCTTTTTGTGACTTCCTCCCCTCAGTAAGAAAGAGAGGTCAAAAAGAAATTACTATCTCCAACCTATTTGCTTCTTCTCTAAGAGAAAAAAAAAGTGCTAAATCAGATAGGCTGGAAAGTGTCAATAGCTCAGGAATGCAGGAATGAGGTTAATGGACAAATATAGACGTGGTGTAAGCAGGGCCAGGCTTCATTAACATATTTGGAGTTACACCCATTTATACCCAGCCTGGCTTTGGCCCTGGATCAGCAATTCCCCAGTGAACAGCCTGCATCAAACCACTGCAGAATTTGGCCCATTTCATCTGACATCTGCATCCTGCCTCGAAGTGGCCTGTCACACTTACTGCACATCAGATCACACCTGCCCAGGCCGCCACGGGCAATTGACTTTTTTGTTTAAAAAAAAAAAAAACCAGCAAAAAATTTTAAAAAATTTAGTCACATATCATCAAGAAAAACAACATTGTTTTAGGACTCTTATCTCTTCACTCCCAAATATCCTGTTTCTTCGAGCTGCGGTGGCCAGGACCAATAGAAACCTCTTCCTGCCATTGGCTGACTTCATTTCCCAGAGTTAGCACAATCTCATCCGCTCTAAACAACCTCATCAAAACTTCTTTCTGGTCAGAGCGAAGCAATAATTATTATTAGCAATTATTAGCGATCAATAATCTTGATCACATTATGGCAAGCACTATTAAGGTAAGGAGGGGGTACCTTTTTTGTTGGAATTTTTTTCACTGGCGTGTTCTTTGGTTTCCTTTATCAACCTAGATAAGTTAGAATTGGGCAACACCCCCACTGCCACAATAGAGGACAACAAGATTTCCTTTGTACTGCCTAGTAAATTTCCTTTTTCCTACTCCAACCATCCGCAAGGCTTAAAAACTTCAAACTCGGAAAAAAAATTGGGTTTTTTAAATTCACTGTTCAGTGGTGTGGATTGCATAGGCGAAGCCCTTTTGTGAGAGCTTCTGAAATTTCTTGTAGGTATCCCTCGGACAACTTGGATGTGTTTGTGGACTGCCAGGAGGGGAGAGGGTGTGCACTGGAAGGAAAAACCGGGTTCCTAAGAGCGCTAAACTTTTGGATACTTTGAAATGTTTCTCTTGCGGATGGGGACACAAATTTTAGCGAGCGGGAAGGAGAGGCACCAGCTCTTGTTTCTCTCTCTCATGCAGGTGTTAATTACGTGCTTTTCTAGAAACTCTTAACCTTAAACTCGGGACCTTTCTGAATGTTATTTTAATGGTGGCGGGAAGATCTCACAGGCATGTTCTTTTTTTTGTTTTAATTTTTTGGACAATAAAAAAATCTCTTCTTGGTTCATAACTTGATCTCGGTGCATGGTTTGTTGGTTTTGGGGTTTTTTTTAAGAATGGCTTTGCTGAGTTTTTTTTGTGTTGTGTCACTTAGAAAGTTGAATAAATCTGTCTATCTGTCTGTCTAGTTTTTGTTTGTCTGGACAGCAGGTACCAACAGAGCAATAGCTGTGATTAATTGCAGAATGTAACGGTAATTAAGCGCTGTGTGATAATGAAACTAATTTTACATAAAGAGCACGGACAGGGAGGGCTCTGCGGTGTTGTTTTATCAGGTTTGGGATCAAGGTATTACCGGATTCAGGACTGAGGTATTTGTTTTCTTCGTGGCATTGTCTGTTTCTGTATTTTTCTAATTATGTCAGAGATTTAATAAGGGATATGGAATAGCCTGGCCGTTGGATAAGTAGGGCTGCAGTTGGATTTTTCAGTAAATTCCGCTCCAGTGTTTACATTTTAGAGATCATTTGATGCTTTTTGTTACGGTTTTGGGAATCTTTGACAGTCTTGCCCGAGGGAAATGTGATTAAAAATTCTAATGAACCTTTTCTTTTTGTGATCACTGATGTTTTCATGGGGCTATCAATAGAGACACAGATCTGACTCTCCTCTGCATTGCTAGCCAGCATCTATTAAATGCTAAGTAGCTCCTGAAACTGAATTACCTTTGGTTTTTCCGTGCATTTCAGAGCACACAGGACATGACTGTCACTTCAGGAAAATCTCGAGGTTCAGGGAGTCAAGTTTTGGCTAAAAGGAGGGCTGTGTACTGAGGTTTTAATGCTGGCTTTGCTCCTATTAATCAGAATATTGATGCGAACTTTTTTTCAAAAATAATGGCACCACAAGACTGGATGCTGTTTGCATTTTAGGTAATTCCTATTATTTATTTCCTTTATGGTTCGTATTGGCTGAATTTTATTAGGATAGAAGATTGTTAGGTGCTATCTCATTGTTATTATTTAACCTCCACCTTACATTTAGCAAACTGTTTTATACAGCGTGCTAATGCAATGTTCTCAGCAAAGTGGAAAAATGTACAATTCTCTCTCCTCATCTGGTGTGTGAATCTTGCAGGAGGTCTCAGGAAACCCAAAATGTTGAGGATTTTGCTACCCAGGGTGCTGGGAAGGCCTTACATGCTGTAGCAAGAATTTTATTTATGCAAGTGCAAAATGTGAAATGACTGGAAAGAAATGACAGGTGCTTTGTACTCGAGGTGCAGGAAATGTGCTCTGACATGAGGCTGAGGCAGTCCAAAGATTTTCAATTCCTCTTCTGTAGGGAGTGGATAAAGAAGTCTTCTAACTGAAGGGTTTCTGAAGTAAAGAAATTCTGTTTGAAGGCCAGGCAGGTGTTTGTTTAGCTTTTGCTAAACAGGTTTTTTTAATATATATATGGTTAATAATATATATAGTTAATAATATATATAGTTAATAATATAAACATTTAATATAATGGCTTGTGCTGGCTGCTGGCAGTGGGCAGCCCAGCTACCCCAGCGTGGCTGAGGAAGGTGGAGAGCCTTGTCTGGGATCTCTGGGAATTCACTCTGTTCTTCAGGGGAGCTACGGAGTCACTAAATTTCGGAATTAGGATGTGAATGGTTCTGTATTTGTTCATAACTGGGCAGAGCCTTCTGGGAACCTCCACATGTGCAGAGGTGACCTTCCAGTCAGGGTGTCTGATTCACCCTTTCCCTCTCACCAAGCTGGTGGGAGGTTTCTGCTGAGGAGGAGGAGGATGAGGAGGAAGCAGCAGTGCCTTTTTGCCAGGCTCTGACATGGATGGACAATATTAATCCTGACTTTCCCACTGGACTATCCTTGCCCAGGCCAGGGATCTCTCCCTTGGATGGGGAGCAGGGATGTCTGTAGGACTGCACAAGGAGCTGTGAAGAGGGAGGTGGTGCAAGAAGGTGCCTCCCCAGCCAGGATTTCGTTGATATTTCATATCCCAATACCTGGTGCACACTCAGCTGAAGTCTCTGTTACGTTTTTTGGCATTTTGAAGGATAAAATGTGGTTTTTCAAGTGGAGAAAGTCTCCTAAGAATGAAGGTTTCAGCTCTGACAGGTTTCCCTCTGGCTCAGGTGTCTGACAGCGCTGCACGGGCACAGCAGTGCAGAGCACTGAAGCTGAACACTATCAAATAAATACTATTATTTGTACTTATTAATCGCACTAACTACTGTAGATAAAATTGTAGAACATACCTGAATTCGGCATCAGTCTTTTTTGTGTGTTTTGTTGGGTTTTTTTAATAGAACGTAGCAAAAGTTATTTAAATGTTACCTTGGGGTGAAGTAAAAATAGTTCTCCTGGAGGTCATTTTTGTGTTTTTTCCCATTATCCATCCCATAGTGGAGGAAAGAATGTTAAATAGAAAAGAACAACCAGAATTATAATTCCTTGTCATGTTCAAGCCTTGCTGTATTTCTCTCTTTGCCTGCCAGTGCCATTGTGCTTATTCTTAGAAAAACTCTTCAGTAAGTTCACTTTATAATGATTTATTAGTTATACTTGTGGACATTTCTTTTAAGTCACACCTAAATATGCTCATGTCCACTCTTTATTATTATTATTTTTGAAGTGATGTTCATATGGAACCTGCAATTTCTCTGAGGAAAGGTCTGTGTATTTGATAAATGATAGGAGTATCTTTGTGGTTTCTGAGGCTTGAGGGCGTGGATACACTGATTAAAGCAGAATATAGGGGCAAAATTAATTTTTTTTTGAGGAATCTTATTCTGTGCTTGTCTCTATAGCATTACTTTTCTCTCACTTTCTGGTAGAAACTCTAAGTAGTCCCTCAAATGCTTCTGAAAGCTGGAGACAGTTAAGAAATAAATCTGTTCTGGCATATGGAAGTGTTTAAGGCTTTGTTTAGAGGATTGCATCTGCACTGAGTCCAGCAGAGCTGATACAGTAATTTGTACTTTTGTTCCTTGCATTAGAACAATTATAAAGGTTATTAACTTTTTTTCCCCCCCAATCTCAGTTAGCAGATGATCCAATGGCATGTTTAACTTCAGGCCTGTAAATGCTGCCATTGGCTTTGGTGATGTTGCACATTTAAAGTTGAGCACACACCTGAGTGCTCTGGTGAAAAAGAGGCAACAACAGCACTTCCCCTGATCCTCCGCTCCTTAATCCCAACCTCCCACCAATTTCATGAAGGTTTTGTCCCAATAAAGACAGTGGAATCAGAGCTGTAATTAATTCCAGCTAAAGCAGTATTTCTGACTCAAATACAAATGTGCAATTTCAAGGCAGAAATGAGCAGAAATTATTTGTGGGGGGGGATTTTTGTGTTGTTTTCTTATGCTTATAATCAGCAGTCATTTAACTCAATTTGGTTTCTGTCTTCATATGCCAAAACGAGTGAAATATAAGGATTCTGCTTTCTAGAATTAAGTCCCCAGGCAAGGAACAACAGCTGGAAAATGCATATGTTTGACTGTCTGGGTTTGTTGGTTTGTTTGTTTTTCCTGAACAAGAACTACATTATCCCT
The DNA here is from genome assembly GCA_013397915.1 of Daphoenositta chrysoptera. NCBI lineage: Eukaryota > Metazoa > Chordata > Aves > Passeriformes > Daphoenositta > Daphoenositta chrysoptera. The sequence continues at coordinate 27,508 of VZRO01000501.1, forward strand.
TAACAAAATGTTTTTCAGCAAGTCCCCCGTGTTACAAAAGGCCTTTCAGAAATAATGTTAAAAGAAACAAGTGCTCTTGGAGAATGACTTGCTGAAAGATAAACACAGAAGTAGTTTTGCAAAATATGAATGCCAAAAAAAGTTATTTATTTTCCAAGTGATGCTGTATAATTCAGTAAAAATATATAATGCTATTTACTCAGAAAGAAGTAGCCTTTATAATGCAAGCTTCTAAATCAAGTTAAGAGAATTGCTTAGAGAATCAGAAAAAAAGAAAATTTGGTTTTGTATCACTTGTATTACGAGTTTTAGCAAAAGAAGGGTGATAGAGTAAAATTATCAAGTGCAGTGCCAAACCTTGTCAGGGTAACAAGTTCATTGACTGCAATGTGATTTTTATCAGATCCATCTTTGAAAAATTAATTTCTTTGGATAGATAACTATACAGCCACCCTGCTGTCCATATATATATATGTATATGTATTTATTTATTTGATATATATTTGTGTATTACACAAGAAATTTTTACATTGAAAGCATCAACAAAGATAGGAAAACTCTGAAGAACTTAGGTGAAAAAGGCATCAGTCCTTTCTTTAAGAATGGATGTGTGTTTGTGGTTGGAGGGGTTGTTTTCAATGTTGTAACCAAGCCTGCCCAAGGTTGGATAACACTGTGTCCCTCAGTTTATTCCTGCTCCCTTAGAAGGACTGTATATTCCTGTAAATAACTTAGAACAATGAACAGAGGGAGAAGTTTTAGGAAATCTGGTGAGATTTGGGTTGCAAACGTTACCTTTCTCCTTGAAATGCATCCTTAGGCACTGGGTTACCAATTTTTACTATGCACAGAGAAAGATGGGACATTTCTTTCAGGAATATTAGTGGTTAATAAATAATATTCATGATGGTTTTTAATAACAGCTGTGTGTGAACCAGTGATTAACACTTCTGGTAATTACCACTATCAAATTTGTTTCAAAGTAAAATGAATAAATGGACAATTATTTTCACACGAATGTCATTGAACATTAAAAGTTAAAAAAGAATGATGAGTAATAGTGATTTTTTTTTTTTAAAGGGCTAGGCTGAGGGACTCAGAGTGAACAAGGGAAATGGTCTTTTGGGAATACTGAGTGGAAGGAATGCCTGGGAAGTGATGTGTTCCCCTTGCAATGCGTGTTTATTTGGAGTGTGTATCTCCAGCCATGGGTGGGAAGTGGTGTCACCAGGCTTGGCCTTGTCACCCTGGGACAGGAGCTGGCTCGCTTCGTCAAAGGTGCTGGTGCTGCCAGCAGATGACAGGGACTGGCTTTATGCAAATACCTGCAGGAAGGGGTGGATCCCTGTTTTGGGGAAGTGGCAGGACTCTTTGAAGATACCTGCCCGATTTAACAGGGAGGAGAGAGAGGCAGACAGTGCCACAAGTGGAGAAAAAACCCCCAGGAGAATGGAAATGCTTTGTTTGACAAACCCCTCATTACAACGAGCACGTTAATTCTGCGTGGAAGGTTTTGCATAACCGCAGGAGTTTTTTTAAACCTCATTCTTCAGAGCTGAAAAACATCTTTTTTTAGACTCTCTGTTTATTACCTTGGTAAACAGCAAAATGCTGCCACAGCAATTACCTTGATGATAAAGGGTCTGTAGACAGATACTTCCTGCGTTCATTTCCTACCCAGATAAGCTGCCAAAATCAGGGACTACCAATACAGGAAATGCTTTCAATAGGAACTTCCTATCTGTTAATATCTAATTCACTGAAAAGATCTAAGCCGTTCTTGTTTGATATAAAGGTAATGCTCTACCTGTTACTATTTAAGCACTCAAACCCCAGTACAGTGCATCTGTTACTGTAATAAATTTCAAACCAATGCAGTTACCCTGGGCTATAAAATACTAGAGTTTTTCTTTGCAGTGGTAGGAAAAGTGCCCCTGCATTTTATAATATTGGAAATCAAGATGCTTCAAAATCCACTCTCATTCTGTCAGATGGAAACCAAGCATCCTCCCTCCAACTCTGTGTTGCCTGAATCCTTTCCTTATTTCTGTACATCTCCCAAATAAAACATACATTTCAGTAGTACTTGAGGTGGACTTCTCCAACAAATAGTTCAGGGCATGTTCTGGAGATCTTGGAGATTCATGGCCATTTTTTGCAATCCACAGTGCTCTCTATGTATTGAACTGAAATGACTGAAACAGAAGTTTTGCCTCACTGTGCTGGGAAATAAAACCATGACTAACCTGTGTGTTTGAAGCTCTGCTAAGGAAAAGAGAAACTCAGAGCAAAGGGAAAGGAAATAAAGACAGAAAACCTCCATTGCTAATCATAACTTCAGGGTAATTCGTTTCAGGCACATGAACAGGATGAATGAGGATTTATGAAACCTGGAGTGAAATTGGCCAAAATGAAGGCAACGGTATGGTTTGACTGGGGCCAGGCTTTTACCCAAGTTATTCAGGAGTTCAGCCCAAAATTTCTGTGTTGTTTTGCCAGTGATTCCCCTGCAGTCATTCCAGGTTTCTGCCACTGTGACTGAGATGGGTATCTTGGCCTTTCCCTGCAGAATTGAGAAGTTCTTTGCTGTTATGGCTTCATTTATATCCCACCTTTACATCAGGGAAGAGTATCCCACGTTCAGTTATCTCCTCAGACTGCTGAATTTGTGTTGTGCTCTGTGTCTGGGACCTGAAAATCTGGTTGGGTTTATTGAGGCTGGGAATCTGAGGTTGGATTTACAGGCTGGGAATCTGAGGCTGGATTCACAGGCCCTTCCAGAGACCATGGTGAACACATGGAGAGCCCTTGGAGAGCCCTTGCCTGTGGGACAGGAGGGCTGCTCCTGTGGGCACCTCACCCAAAACCCCAGATACTGCAGAGGGTTCTGTAAGCTGGAAGTTGGGTATGAGAAGTGGCTTTCCCAAGGCCATGGGTGAAGAAGCTCTAGGAAGTTGCCCCTTGGCTTTGGGCTCACAGGGGTGCTGGGGAAATGCACACTTTGTCCTGAAAGCAATGTTCCTCAGATGTGGTTTAGTCAGCTCTTATCTGCTCACATAAATTTTTATTATTGTTAATCTTTGGCGTACTCACATCAGCTTTCCTCATGCGTCAGGTATTCCCTTGGAAGCGCTCAAAACTGTTGCTTTTCACTAATCAGATCAGCTCACTAAAGTGGTGGCCAGAGACATTTTTCACATTATTTCCACGCAGGCATTACCTTTCAAAAAATTTCCCTGCGATTTGTCATCGAGGCATCGTTACCTCTGCTGTTTTCATGGAATTCAGAATCCGATTGTTTAGTCTACGTAAAGGGGGGAAAACGAGGGGGATTCTGTGCCTTTAATGTTGTTTATAACGGTTGGACAGAGCTTGTCAGGTGAAGGTTAATTGCTCTCCAGTTAAAGCAGTTCTCTGCACAGATGGGTTATCAGGGCTGAACACTCGTTACAAGATTAATCTCGTTTCCGACAAGACTTCCCTTTCCTCCAACTGATTTTTGCTCAGCCATTGGACCTGTCACCAGCCGTTAAGAGAAGGGTGGGTTACCTCTGGGATATTAATGCCTGCGAGCAGTGAAACAATGCAGAGTGTGTGTCATATCGGCGGGGAACATCTTTAGGAGACAGCACATTTCAGAGCTCTTCTGAAGGTCGAGATTCATAAACAACAGAAACAATCAGGAGCGTTTGTGTTAACCCTCCTCGTGGACACAAACTCGTAGGCTTCTTTTTTGTGTCCCTCCTCATCTCTTTGGACCTGATTTTTTAGGTCCAAAGGTGTATTTTTGCTGATAATTTCAGCCAACAAAACACCCCTGGTGAGATGTGGAACCCAAGATGCTTCTGTCCAGTCGATTGATGGAAGAGGCCTTCAGTTCATGCTTAAGTGAGAGGAAATAAATCAGGGTGACCATTCAAAGAAATCCAAACTTTGGGAGTTTTGTCTTGGGCTCTAAGCAAACCTGTTGAATTTTCCTCTTTTTCCAAGCTGGGGTAATTCAGAACTGGATGCACTGGATCCAGTGGGCTACAGAGGCATGAGATGGATGCAAAGCAAGAAGAGAACCAGGCACATCATGTTCTTAGCACAATATTGCCTTTTTAGCCAAGGCTGCAGCAGCTCTGCCAGTCCAGGCTCATCCTGAGCATTTGGATGGACTGAGTTCAAGGAGGCTGCGGCACGAACGCAAAAGTCTCGCTGGATTTTTTGGGTTTATTTCAGGAGTTCTGATACAACCAAAATAACACAACTTGGCAGAAGGCTCTGGCTGCCAGGCTTCTTCCACGCAACTTTAGTCAGTAAATTCCAAAACACTAAACAAATATTCAAGGCAACAAACAGGGTAGCTCTGATGTTTCCTCCGAGTTTCCTGTCCTGGCTTGGGATCAGCTCCATCCTGTCGATGGTGCTGAGTCTCTCCATTGACTTTTGTGAACTTTGAGTTAGGCTGGGTTGTCCCAGCCAAGAAATCAGATCTGTGGAGGGTCATGGGCTGCACGGCATTCATTGGATGGTTTATTTTTAATTTCTTTTATAAGCATCCAACAAAACGAACAAATTATATAAAAAACAAGTTCTGTTAAGAAACATCTATCTACAAGCTTCTGACAATTTCTTAATTTTCTTTTTTAAATTTTCTTTTAATCATCAAGTAGTTTAATAACATTACTGGTGAATTCTTAGGGTTTCTCATACTAGCGAGATTAAAAATGCATTTTCCTTTGATTTAGAATCCACAGGGTTTAAGGAAATTTACTTGCTCCAGTTATAAAGCTGAAATGAAAGGTAGACAGGAATGTAACCTCTGGATGTCATCCTCTTCAGCACTGTGCATTCAGAGCCAAAGCAATTCAAGAGAGTGAATTCCATTACTGGTTCTAATAAGATAGGAAAAGTGCATAGTAAATCTTTACAATGCCAACTAAGTCACTGGTGCTTTATGCCGAAGGAGGCAAGTTTAGTAGAAAGTTTTTAAATGGGCCAGGTTGAATGATTTTTAAAAGAAGAGAGTCCCTAAGAGGTTGTTAAATATCTGCTTAGAGCCTTGAAGAAGGATCTTGTTTTTCAAGATGCTGATCGAGTTGAGAGTTCCTGCTGACTGTGCTCAGTGAGAATTCAGATGGATTTTTGAAGAAGGAAGCTCACACACAATTGGGAATTGTTGTTATGCCACTTGCCTGATGTGAGAAATCCCCTCCTTGTCAATATCACCTTTCTAGAAAAAGGAAATTGAAAGTGGTCAGATCGTTTTTTTTTTCCAAGGAGAGGTTTTGTTCAGCAAAATAATGGAACCTTTATTGTGATGGTGGGCAGGCCCTGGCACAGGGTGCCCAGAGCAGCTGTGGCTGCCCCTGGATCCCTGGCAGTGCCCAAGGCCAGGCTGGACACTGGGGCTGGGAGCAGCCTGGGACAGTGGGAGGTGTCCCTGCCCATGGCAGGGGTGGCACTGGATTGTCTTTAAGGTCCCTTCCAACCCAACCCATTCCATGATTCTATGATTATTTGGTTTTCTCACTTAGAATAGGAAGCTTTAGATACAGACATTCAAAATGCACTATGAATTCCAAAGCTGTTTGTTGAACAAGTGGGTTGCAGATTTGACAACTGCAGCATCTTTAAAAAAAAAAAAAAAATTTAAATAGATGTTGGAAATACTTGGAGCTAAAACACAATCTATAAAATGTACATGTGAATTACTGACTTTAAACTCTTTCTGTGAGAATTTTCTCTCCGCAACAGTGCCCAGATGCTTTTCAATCAGTGTGATTGTGAAATCTTACAGAATCACAGAATCACTGAGGTTGGAAAAGATCTCCCAAACAACCAAGTCCGAGCTGTGCCCGATGCCCACCTTGTCCCCAGCCCAGAGCTCTGAGTGCCACCTCCAGCCCTTCCTGGGACACCTCCAGGGATGGGCACTCCAAACCTCCCTGGGCAGCTCTTTCCAAGGCCTGACCTCCCTTTCCATGAGGAAATTCCTCCTGGTGTCCACCCCGAGCCTCCCCTGGCCCAGGCTGAGGCCGTTCCCTCTGCTCCTGTCCCTGTTCCCTGGAGCAGAGCCTGACACCCCCGGCTGCCCCTCCTGTCAGGGAGTTGTGCAGAATGACAAAGTCTCCCTTATTTCCTATCTTCAGATTCACTTCTATTTCTCCACACCTTCGTCACACCTTTTATAACCCAGACCAGACCAAATTAAATTTCAAGTATGTTTCTCTTCTGAGCTTGGGCCTTCATAATCCTGTTTTCCTCTTTCATAGAGGTTTTGTTTGGGCTCGATCTCTGCCAGTCTCATCCGCTTCTTGGAGGATGGAATTCTTGCCAACTCTCCCCATTTTTATTGGGAATCTTGTGATATTTAGCAACTAAGGGACAGTTTCTTGAATTATATGAACACTTGGAGTCTTCAGTGTTCACTGACAAAAGGCTCCAGTTCTAAAAATTTTAGCTTAAAAGTCAAGATACAGACCCCAACACATTGGGTTTAAGTGCTTCTTTTTTCCAAGGCCTGACTTAAAAACTTTCTGGTCATGTTTCTGGTTTGTAACCTGGGACTCAGATGTTGTCTTGTCTTCAGGTTAAATCTTATTCCTGAAGGTGTTAAGAAGTAAAGCTGGTAATTCAGCCTCTTGGAGAAATGTATTTGCTGTGTAGTGACAGCCAAAAACCTCAGCTCATATTTTAAAAATCTGAAAATATTTGAATATCTGAAAATTTTGCATCACAAAATTGTGATTATGTAATCACAAGTAAAGATAATGCATCTCTATTTATAGATTTGTAGAAATTTTCCTTCCAAATACTGCAGTTTATGGGGCTTGGAGGCTTTTATGACACTGGAGAGGATCAATTAAGGGGACTCTAGGTTGCTTGAGAAAGGTCAACCTTTAGTGGGGTGTCTGTGATCCCCAAAGCATTGTTGTCCTTTTCCCCTCCTAATTCTCTGAATTCTCTGTTCCTTTTTTGATTGAAAAGAGGAGAAATTCAGAAGGTTGAATAAGAATCTGAGTTTAAATGTTGCAGAAAGTTTTATATGAAAGTCTCAAGGTGAAATCAGTGGGATGTGATATTGAAATTAAGGTGATAATAAAGAATGTTAAATTTTCTGTCACTAAAAATATTCAGAATTCACAAGGACATGACCTTAAAAATCATGGAATTTCAGGGAATAATGTATGTATTGTTTGTCTTATCTGCCTTCTAATTCACAAACCTTTTGCTGAAAATGAAAACCAAGTCTTTTTAGCTGACTCTAGAATTTAGATTCAGAGGAACCTGAGGTTCAGTAAGATCATGAAAGTTGGCAGCCACCATTGTTAAAAAGGAAGCTTGATAAATCCTCGGAATTAACTCTTTTGAAATCTTAGTTAAATAGGATGGGGATGATGTTGAAAATGAAATTCCTAAGCTTGATAAAGATGCTAAACCTAGATGCTCAGAAGAAGGAGGAACTTGATTTAAAATTTGATTTAAAATAATTTTCCAACTACTCCATGAACAACTGAAGCAAAAATTATCAGCACCAGTCAGTCCTGCTAAAAAACCCAAACCAACATAAAAGGTGGGAAAACAAAATCTGTTGAGGAAGTTCTTTGAGTCACAAAGTGTCCTAAGGAGGACAAAGTTTTCAATTTTGTTTTGAAGCTGTCAGCTTTGTATAGGAGAGGCACTGTCAGAAAAGAAAACCAAAATCATTATACTCAGAATTTTCATGGCAGTGAGTATAAATTATGATCTCCAGTGTTTCAGAGACCATTTACAATCACCAGGCTTGCATAAATAAATGAGAAGGTGGCCAAGCAAAGGAGAAGAGAGCCCCAAACTTCCAAAAAAAGTCTGGATTTGCAAACAAAGAAGTGCTATGCAAAATAATGCCTCAGTTGCCCGAGTTTCTCAGATTCCCTGGCTGACTGTTGAATTCCTCACCTTCCCAGAGCTCCAGCCACCAGCAGAACCCTCCAGTATCACAGACTTCAGCCTGGTTTTAAGCATTAATGGTCTTTTCTTCACCAGATTTCTTTGATCTCATTTTGCACTACTTCATCTCCTCCTCTGTTTTATTTTTTGTTCAGATTGCAATTTCTTTGCTTTATTTAATTCTCAGTTGCCCTCAGCTTCTAAACACATGTTTCTGGAGGACAGAGCTGGTTTTACACTGTTTGTCTCTCTTGGAGGAGACAATTTCCAAGGGCTGGAGGGCCAGGACACAGGGAATGGCTTCCCAGAGCCAGAGGGCAGAGCTGGGTGGGATTTTGGGAAGGAATTGTTCCCTGGGAGGGTGGGCAGGCCCTGGCACAGGGTGCCCAGAGCAGCTGTGGCTGCCCCTGGATCCCTGGCAGTGCCCAAGGCCAGGCTGGACACTGGGGCTGGGAGCAGCCTGGGACAGGGGAAGGTGTCCCTGCCCTGGCAGGGGTGGGATGGGTGATCTTTGAGGTCCCTTCCATCCCAACCCATTCCATGATTCTGTGGTCTGCACAGAACCATCTTACACCCCTTTCCAGCAGAAACACAGTTCACCCAACTCAGCAAATTCAAGTCTTGTTGAAATGTTTCTAACACTACTTTGCTTTCGTGGGAAAATCTTTCCATCTGAATAATGAAAATAAGGGAGGAAAGCAGCCTCAAATGTATAATCAGCAGCCTGTTTTTTACTCCTGTTGTTGCTGGACAGGACATTTTGGCATTTTTAATTGCCATGTGATGGGTGCTGACTCTGGCAGAGGACGGGGAGAGAGAATTTTCAGTTGCATCCACAGATCCTCACTGTGATGTGAAAAAACTCACTCTGTATTTTCAGAAACAGCTGGTTTATTTTCACGTTCCCATCTAAGACACTTGCATTGTGATTTTCAGAGCTTTTCTGTTTCCCATAGAATTTTCATTAATAGCCTTTTAAAGCTTTTCATCTGACTTGAAATGGGACATTATTCTGCTCAGCTGCTAAAATTGCATGGGCTGCCACTAAGCTCAGTTAATGCTGTAAGTTGTTCTGGTGCTTTGAGAAATATCTATTAATTAGATGCTCTTAGCTCTTATTTGCAAATAGTTCTATTTATGGCAATAGAAATAGTTCTATTTATGGCAATAGATAAAAGATAAATTTGGAATGCAGTATTTTTAGCTACCAAGTTTTAAAATGAGCGGTGTGGTTTTCGTTGCAGGGATTGATGATTTCACTGGCACCTCAAAAATACTGTAAAAATTAGAAAAATATCCTGAGAGATGTTCCTAAAAATATAGAATCAGGAGCTCTGGGCTTTGAAATAAATAAGAACTGATTTTTCAAAGAACTGACTTAAAAATATGCTTCGTACAAGTCACCAATACAATATTTAATGTCCTCAGCATACAAAACCTATCTGTTGAAAAAGTAAGAGTACAAGAAGACGTGGCAGGAATTTTAAATGTTTCTAGCAAACATTTTCTCCACAGTTTTGTGTGAAGCCTGAAGCTTCAGAGGGTCATAAACAGCTTTAAAACACGCCTGGTCAGTGATGAAATACTCAACATGAGGAAGCAAAAAATTTTACTGAAGCTTTAGATCTGTTTTCCATATTCTTACAAAAGAGTTGGTTTCTAAAGATCTGTTTTAGATTTCAGCCTCACTGGAAGTATCTTATAAGAAAGCTTTTATATATTTAAAAGATGTTCTGAAGCATCAGAGTTCACCTAATAAAAACAGTTAAGTGTTTCTGCTGACTCTGATGGAGCAAAATGAGTTTCACTAATTGTTTTGGTAAAATTAGTGTGTGAAATCCTCAACAATCTGTTTGGCTGGATGAAAATTTACAGTCTTGAGAAATTGATGCTTTGAACAGATGCCCAATTCAGACATAGATACCAACAAGAAAGATGGAGAGGGACTCTTTACAAGGGCCTGGCGGGCCAGGACCCAGGGAATGGCTTCCCAGTGCCAGAGGGCAGGGCTGGGTGGGATCTTGGGAAGGAATTGTTCCCTGGGAGGGTGGGCAGGCCCTGGCACAGGGTGCCCAGAGCAGCTGTGGCTGCCCCTGGATCCCTGGCAGTGCCCAAGGCCAGGCTGGACACTGGGGCTGGGAGCAGCCTGGGACAGTGGAAGGGGTCCCTGCCCATGGCAGGGGTGGGAATGGGTGATCTTTAAAGTCCTTTTCAATCCAAACCGTTCTGGGATTCTCTGATACCCAAAACTGGACACCTCCATATGCATCATAATTAACTCCTTGCCATGCCAAGGTATCAATCACCCCCCAACTACAAAAGTCTCACTGCCTGGACGTGTTCCAGTTGAGCTGAGTGATGTATTAATAAAAGAATAAGACTTTTCTTGGTCAAAGTCCAATCTTCAGGCTGCCAAGCTCTCAGAGGGAAAATAAAAGACAAAAATCCCACCTTCCTGCTGTCATGTCAAGAGAGCGGAGATTGCCCAGAGAAGCTGTGGATTCCCCATTCCTGGAAGTGCCCAAGGCCAGGTGGGAGGGGGCTTGGAGCAGCCTGGGATAGTGGAAGGTGTCCCTGCCCACAGTAGGGGGCTGGAATTACATGATCCCTAAGATCTTCCAACCCAGACCTTTGCTTTTCCTTCCCCTTTCTTCAGGCTTTTCTCGTCACCTTCATTCCACTTCTTGCCTGTCCTGCATAGCAGCCTTTCATTATTTATTACTTTCTGGTCATTCAAATTGAAAAAATAACCTCTGGCACAACTGTGACAGTCACACTGGTCACACTTTGCATTTAACTTGGGCTTTGTATGTATTTCCCTCAACTTTTGTCTCTTCTCTGTTAGCTGCAAGCATTTTCTGACAAGGTCTGTCTAATCCTTTGCCTTATTTCTGTGCCCAAGACAGCAGACTCCATTTATTTCTTGCATTTAGCACTGTGTAAAATTCGTGGTTAGTAAATAGTAAATACTTTTGAGGCACTTGAAAGGTCCTTTTTGCTGCAGAATTATGGCAGTTTAAGTAAAAGTCCAGTCCTAAAAGTAGGAAGTCAGCACGTTGTGACATGAATGTTGCCCCACATCTCCCTGCCTGCAGAGTGCACCTTTCATGGTAATGCCAGGTCTCTCTGACAAGTGGTTGTGTTTGGGTTTTCATTGCACTGACTGCAACATCTGTGGGTTTGCATCCTTTATCAACAGAAAAAAAGAAAGGAACCACTTTTCTGTCTTTCAATACTGAAGCTGTGTCTCCCTACCCAAAGATTTCAAAGCTGGTCAGATTCCTGATTTAATGGATTCACAGAATGGTTTGGGTTGGCAAGGACCTTAAAGCCCATCCAGTGCCACCCCTGCCATGGCAGGGACCCCTTCCACTGTCCCAGGCTGCTCCCAGCCCCAGTGTCCAGCCTGGCCTTGGGCACTGCCAGGGATCCAGGGGCAGCCACAGCTGCTCTGGGCACCCTGTGCCAGGGCCTGCCCACCCTCCCAGGGAACAATTCCTTCCTAATATTTAATCTAACTTCACCCTCTTTCAATTTAAAGCCATTCCACCTTGTCCTATCACTTCATATCCTCATCAGAAGTCCTCCTGCATCTCTCCTTGAGCCCCTTTAGACATTGAAGGGGCTCTGAGCTCTCCATGGAGCCTTCTCCTCTCCAGGCTGAACAATCCCAGCTCTCCCAGCCTTTCCTCCCAGCAGAGCTGCTCCATCCCTCTGCTCATCCTGGTGCCTCCTCTGGCCTCTCTCCAGCAGCTCCACGTCCTCCCTGTGCTGGGCCCAGGGCTGGGGCAGCTCTGCAGGTGGGGTCTCACCTGAGCACAGGGACACAGGGACACAGGGACACAGGGACACAATCCCAATCCCTTTCCTGCTGCCCAGGCTGTGGGATCAGCCCAGGCCACAGTTTGGGGAAGAGCATTCCAATTGTGTTGATTCTACAGAAGTTTTGGGTTTTTTTACTTGAATAATCCTCATAGACAGAAAAGCTGAAATGATTTGTTCCTTCCTTACTTTTATTCCTTCAAATACAGGAACAGGATTTAAAACTGTCATGGTAGCATTTATCATATTCTTTTATCACACGTGTCTCCATGAGTGGTTTTTATTCCTGTGGGAGCTCGGTGCATAGGTTTTCTTGGTCTGCTGAATAGCAGGAGCATTGGAGATTGCTCAGGTCAGCCAGGAACTAAATGAAGAAGCTCATCTGGTTTTCCCTTCTTACCGAACAACATCTATCATTTCGCTTTATTTAGTCCATGCTTTCATTTTATTAGATTGCTGAGAAGCATAAATGGTGTCTGTTTACATTCCTTACTGATTCAACTTGAAATGCTGACCAAGTATGGCTTGAGGAGTCTATAAAAAGATGGGGCAGCTTCTGTCTCTCAGACATGTAAAGGTGTTCCTGGAAGCTCCAGACCCAGAGCGCAAATCAGTTAAGCCTCCTCGACGATTTTGAAACCTCAAATCCTTTGAAATAGTTGGCAACCTGCCTGTTGCATATTTACAGTTACACAACTCACAACTCTTCCCCTCTGTGACTTCTAAAAGTTCCTCCTTCCTTTTTTCTCTGAGGTCCCTTGGCAGCATCACAGCAGCTCCTCTGCCTCCCTCCTGCTCTTCCCCGCCTTCCCCCCAGCCCTCCTCCCCTTTATCTCCCTCTCTCTCCTTGGTATGGCACATTGTTCTGGGGAAATGGCTTGTTTTGAGTTCACACTTTGTTTTCCTGCTGTTTTTCTGGGAAGCTGGACGTGGCACGAAAGATATGGGAACAGCTTGTAGGAAATGGGTTTGTTTGGGGAAACAATAAAAAGAGAAACAGCCTGCAGACCTCTCTACCTCTCCTGTGTGTTGGAAGGCCTGGATTACAGTATGTAAAGACATTTTGGGGGTCTTTTTTCAATTCAGCTCGAAGAAAAGCAAATAAAAATATTATCTTTTAGCATATCTTAAGCTTTGCATCCACGCAGCTTCCTTTCTTGTGGCAATGTGTATTAGACACTTCATAGTGAGGTGTGGGGAAAACCATCCTAAAGGTTTCTATTGCTGTGGTAAATGCAGATCTCACAATTCTGGGCATGAGATTCTCTTCATTTGCATTGATGTTCTCAGTTCACTTTTTCATCAGTGGCAGCAGCTGATGTTTTCTGTCCTTCTGGAGCTGATGTTGGTGCTGTTGCAAAAATCAATCAATGTCAGAGCTGCAGGGCCTGGTTTTTGACTGATAACTTTGGTGATCACAAGTTTGAAAGAAATATTGCCACAGGGAAAAGCTGCAGGATTTTTCTTGCCACCACATCAAAGATATTGCCACGTGCATTTTCCTTTTCTTCTTCACCTGTAAAATTAAAAATGGACCACAACCTGTTTCTGCTGCATATGAGATTCAGCAGAGAGCCACAAGCTCATACAATCATAGGATGGGTTGAGTTGGAAGATAAAGGTTAAATTTGTGAGGCAGATCTCTTAGAAAAACAAAAAAAAATGAAACAGTTGAAAATTTTCTGAAGTAATTGTTTATATTTTGTGATTTTGAAGATTTTACTTAGAAAGACATTGCTTAAATGAAGTAATAAGAACTTAGTTTAAAAGCAAAAGCACAGGTATAAATGAGATGAGATTTTTTTCATACTGTCACAAAGCAATTTGGTTTGTGTGTGTGTGAGGGTTTCTTGTTGGGATGGTTCTGTTTTGATCTATTTGGGGACAAACAAGGAATGTTCACTTCAACCCTTTTCTGCTATAGGTATGAAACAACATTTTTTTCCGATCCATTGGTTTGGCTACTTCTCTAGCTGCAATATATTGAAAACAGTATCAGTCTCTTGGACTGATGGTAGTTAATGTCTGAGCTAAAACAACAATATCCTTACTTTATACTGGTTCAGCAGAGTAAATTAAATATCCTTAAAGAAAAGCAGGCACTTCATTGCTGTTTCACTAAACCCTCTCCTGTCTGAGTCTTTGCACCCAAAGAAATGACTTAATGCTGTGACATTCAACCCCATCTTAATTTCATTAGTCATGTTTTGTGGCAGATGACTAAAATAATGTGTGCAGAAGTATGAATCAAGATATTCATCATAAACAATTATAGGAAAGTATGCTGGGCTATACACTGCAAAGGTTATCGTGACAGGAAGTCATATTTTACATACACAGTGGGCATATTTGGAAAGTTCATTCTGAATTTAGAAGGATTACCCATCTGAGCAATATTCCATATGCTCCTGAAATGGGGAATACCATGAGGGGCATGCAATGTTACATGTGTATATATCCAGTGTATACATGGGAGCTCCAGAATAAAAGGTGTCTGAGGAAAAGGAAGGGAGAATAACATAAACAAAAAATTTTCTGCTCCAATGCTGTGGAAAAGTGGAGATCACTGTTAACAGAGTAAATCTTTTAAAAGCAGCAGAACTTTGTGATTTAATTCCAGTTGTCTAATTTGGAGAAGTCAGTAAAATATATAGAATTATAGAATCATGGAATGGTTTGGGTTGGAAGGGACTTTAAAAATCCCCTTGTTCCCACCTCCTGCCATGGCAGGGACACCTTCCACTGTCCCAGGCTGCTCCCAGCCCCAGTGTCCAGCCTGGCCTTGGGCACTGCCAGGGATCCAGGGGCAGCCACAGCTGCTCTGGGCACCCTGTGCCAGGGCCTGCCCACCCTCCCAGGGAACAATTCCATCAAGACAAAATACACTTGGAAGTGAATAAAAACATCCGTGCAAATAAAGATGGCTTGAGCAGCATTTGCCAAAGCTTTCAAGCGAGGAGATTCATAAGTGCTGAATGTGGTCAGGGCTCTCTAAATAGGAAAATGAGAGTTTTAAATAAGTATGAAGGTGAACACAGGGGATCATCTGAGATTTGCCAGCGTGTGCTGCCGGTTGGGACATACACCCAGCAGCAATCCTTTTGTTTTCCTGTGATTTCCTTGGGGTGGGGGATATTTGGAGCTAGGGCTGCCCTGTGAGTGCTTTCCAGCAGGAAGGTGAGTGACCCCCGTGACACAGCCACGCTCACCCTCGTGTGCACACGTGCACAAACACCACGCACAGACCCTGCAGGGAAGTGCTGGGTCACCGAGGAGCTCAGCTCGTGGCCTCCATCCAAGTGTTATTTCCCTCATGCTCTCAGGCATTCCTAAAAAACTGAGCTTCACTGGGAAGGAAATGTTTTGATGCATTTTTTCAGGTTTCCTCAGTGCAATGGGTGTAAAGATCTCTGCATTCCTTCCCATATATTTCTAATCATTTTGCTGATGAGCTTGTCCTTGGTACATGGTGTGCTTTAGAGAAAGGTGTTTTAATGCTTGAGTTATTTTTACTTTAAAATTTACTCAGAGATTGAGGGTGGGATTCTCTAAAAAAGTGCATGTGTACATATACTTAAGAGTGTGTGCATATAAATACATATATATATATAAAACATATAAAAAATAAGAGTATGTAATTATATATAAAATATATCTATGGTGGGTCCACCCACCACCGTGAACAAATATTGAAGGTAGTAGAACAAATTGTAATGCACAATCTTGAAATTTTCCTTAGATGCCAGGGAAAAGAGTTGCAAATGTTGCCATAACACTGCACAAATCTTTTGAATAAGGCTAAAAAAAATCGTGTTAAAATTTTTCTCAATAAAGTTTCCAAACTTTATTGAGGGTAGTTACTGTGTACAAGGAAAGCCTTTAATTCTGGACAGGAGACTAACTCTGATTAACACACAATAACTCTGGAAGAAGCCCCAGCTGAACTGCTGTGGCTGCCCAAGATGAAAAGGATTTTAAGAGGGAACAAAAACTGGGTAAGATTGATTTTCTAGAATGGGATCAGTGCCTTGTTTTGGGCACTGTTTTGATCCCGAAACTCTTTCCCAAGGTTCTTTCCCAGTATCATTTTGCTCTGTTAGTTCCTAGCAGGTGTTGTGTGCAGCCTCAGTTCCCTTCCTATCGGGCTCTGGGCCACTTTACAAACCTGCAACCTGCTTTGCCAAACAAATTTTTGCTGGAAAGGTTGCTGAAAAAACACTCAGATGTTTGTATTTTTTAACAAAGTAGAAGGTTGGCTGCTCCTTCAGATTGATACAGTTCTGTGCTAGAAAAGCAAGGTAGCAGCAACAGGCTAGCCCTGGGCTGAGATAGAAATTAAAGAGTTCTACATCCAAGTTTTCCCAGTTTTCTAGGCATTTTGAAGGCCTAGAAGGTAACAGCCAAGCATGAAGGAGCAAAAACCTCCAAGCTTTCAAAGTTCATAATTGACAATACTCTCAAGATGAAAAGGAAGAAAAGTCTATTGTATTGATTAAAAAAAATAGTCATTCAAACTTCACTGCTCGAGCTCTTTCCATGGATGGAAGTGCTAAAATAAGCATACAAAGCTACAGTTTCTTTAAAAATGCAATATATTGTATACAATATACAATCTGCAGGATATATTTGTATTGTTTCCAGCCCTGGTGATTTAAGTTTGACATAATCATTCAGGAATACGTATTCTGATCATTGTGCTGCTGCAGCCCTGCACCCTCTTCGTTCAGCTCATGGTGCTGCTGATAAAACCTGGTGTTGCCTCAGTGTTTAAGTAATTTTCCAGCACTTTGCTCATGCAGGAGGAGAATGTTGAGGTCCACTTTCACTCAGGAGCCTGGGGCAGTTCTTTGGTGGTTGTGCATGGGCAGAGCTGCTTCCAAGCATCCTGAGGTCCACTCAGGTGTTGAGATGGTTGAAACAGGTGCAACGTGGAAGTTTTCAGCTCTGTGGCATGTATAGAAGAGTTTCCTACTTCCCTTTATTAAATCTTGGCTTGGTGTTAAGCTACTCATTTGCACATTGCTGTCAGATAAAAAGTGCAGGTGAAATAATTGTGAAATGACAGCTCTTTAAATCAGGTGCTGGTGCTTGCTCTGGAAGTTACTGTAATCAATGTGGTAATTTTAGTGTGTGAAATTCAGGGTAATCCCAAATACAGCACACAGCTTGGCACGAGGGAGATATGTTTTCTAAGACTGATTTTTAGTAATTCTGACCAAAGTTTCACCATCTGCAATAACGGAATGGTGATTTTTTTATTTTCTGAAGCACTTGGAGACGTGGAGTTGAATGGCTCGTGCTGCAAATATTACTTTATGGTTTGCTGACATTTCAGGAATGACAGTTTATTAGAAATTGTGATAAGGCACCAGGGCCTGCATTTGAATTTATAGTATTTCAGAATTTGTTCATTAAGACACAAAATATGAAGCCTTTGGGCTTAGCCATGAGGCCTCTGTTCACGTTACCGGTGAAGTCAGAGTTACGCAAAGAGAGCTGCAGGATCAGGCCTCAAACATCTGCTGCTGTTTCCCAGAACTCAATCCAGCCTGCAATTTCATAACATCAACTTGATGGATGCTTGATTATTCCTTTTTTCAAGTGGGGCTCCAAACATCCTTGTATTTTTCTCAGCAAGAGGTGAGGAGAGCTGATAAGTGGCAGCACCGGGCCTGTGTTTGGATTAACACGGAGTCTCCAAGTGCTCCCTGAAAGTAGGTGGAGGATGTTGGCTGAGCTGGCAATCAGATTCTCATGGGTGGAGGTGAGGACAACATCTGTCTTTCCTATCTTGTACTTGCCAAGGCTTTTTGTTGTTCCTGAACTCTCCTCATGAATATAATATGTGGGTTTTTGTCTGATCTAATGAATCCAAGGCTCAGAGATTTAGAAGGAAAACATATTCCAGATGTGTGTTGCAATTCCTGACTCAGGTGACTGCATTTTAAGCAGTAACCTTTTCCAGTATGTTCCCCACACCATATTGAATATCCTTCTTCTGCAAATGGTCAGGAGAGACTTGTACAAGCATCATGATTAATAAGCTACAGCAAGGCTAAAACATCAATCATTTGCCTTTTGTTTCACCCGGTTGCTGCTGGATGCAATGAATCCAAGGCTCAAAGGCTTGGCTTGGGAGCAGGGCTGCAAATTTAGGCTCTTTAAGCAGTTCAGCCCCAGCTTGTTTCCTGGTGCAGTGGTGCCTGTTGCAGACGTGAGCAGAGTCTCAGACTGGAAGAGTTCCCACTGCTCGGGGAGGTTCTGGTGTCCAGCCTCCCTGTGCTCTCTGTTCCAGCCTGGAAATGACATTCCTGGCCTGTTTGAAATTAGGTTTTCTCTCCAGATGAACAGCTTCCTAGAGCATCAGAAGATGCAGCCTGAGGGAGGATAGGTAGAGGAGCAGCAAGCAAGAAGAGTGATTTATTCAAATCTTGTGCACTGTGTGCTCCCCTCCCCACTCTCACCTGTCCTTTCTTTCAGTGACAGCTGTAATTCAATTTACAAAGCTTCAACAGCAAATGTTATCAGGTATACAAGGGATACCCAGAGCACTAAAGCATGGAAACACTTAAGGAGCTAATTGCATGGCCTTAATGAGAACAATCTTCCCTCACAAAACGCAGCTCCTCTCCAAATGTGGCTGTTTATTAGAAAGTTTTAACATCTGCAAAACACACGCTGGTGTGTTACAATTAATCCTCATAATAAACAGCTTGGTGAAAGTTTTCGGATAACAGCTTTTGGTCTAATTTAGAATGAAAATAAGTTGCAGTATGTCAGAATTCTTTTTAGAACAGAGAGGCTTTTCTGACCAACTGTAGACATCTGAGAAGTGATAAGAAACAGCCCATGACTGAATGCATTGTGGCTGTGGGAAGGTCAAAGCTTGTGCTTATCTATGTATTATCATGAAATCAGATTAGAGAAGATGTAAAATGTGTTTACATCGATGAGGAAAATATTATAAAACTGGTGTCAAAAACTAGATGACATAAACGCAATGCATATGGCAATGTTAATTAAAAGTTCTTTATTGCTGTTGTTGCAAGCCAAGGGTAACAGGTCCTTTTGGGAGTTTGGGAATGCTGTCTGAACAAGTAAAAAATGCATTTTATTTCTGTAGCATCTCAATGTGCAACAAGGGTTGTTGCTGTGTTTGTGTCCCCTCATCCATCCTCCCCCTTGGGTGCAGTTCTTGCCCAAGACCTGTCCAGCCTGGCCTTGGGCACTGCCAGGGATCCAGGGGCAGCCACAGCTGCTCTGGGCACCCTGTGCCAGGGCCTGCCCACCCTCACAGCCAAGGATTTTTTCCCAAAATATAATACAAACTTGCCTTCCTTCAGTTTAAAACCATTGCTCATGAAAAAAGCAACACTTTCTATTCTAACCCCTGGGTTAGAGTGGCCTCAAAGCACTTTAAAATCCTGCTGCTGTTGTTTAGTCCCCAATATCCCTCCACTCAAGCAAATTCTGCTGCACAACCACACACCTTATTGTCTTGTGTAGCCATTTCTTAAGTTTGACCAAACTTTAGGGGTTTTTTTTTGCTGTGATGTCCTTAGTTCCTGACATTGCATTTAAAGGAGAGGGCAGATTGCATGTGCTTCTCATGATGGGAACTACTTCAATCACATTTCCTGTAACTTCATGCTTCTAGGCCAAGTAATCTTGAATTTGATTAAGTAAACACCTTTGTCCTAATAACTTTATGCCTACTTTAAAGGCGTTGCTGTACCTATTGTTCTACAGATTTGTCAGTCTGTTATTCTTTTTCTTTTTTTAAACTTATCAGTGAAGTGTAAGTCAAAACCAAATAGAGAAATCGTTTTGTTCTTTTATCATTAGTACAGAAAGTCCAAGGGAGAAGCCAGGTTTGGCATAGTACAAGCCATTAAAATATAAAAGGAATATAATGAAGGAACACAGGTTTGTTTGGGTTTTGTGGGGTTTTTTTTTGCTGTGATGTCATGAGAGGAAATATGTGGAGAAAGGAAGATTAAATAGATGAAATAAAGAAAACTTGTGTTCAATATTGACCACAGGTACCAACAGCTCTGCTTCACAGACTTGCATGAAAGACCTTTCCCACTTTCTGCTTTAAGCTCCATGTGTTCCTTTCTTCATATGCCTTTACTCCAGACATTAATTACTAGAAATTAAAGGCTTAATTTCTGAGATGTCATGAGAATATGTAACATCATGTGAAATCCAGGAAGATGACCCCATTCACTGCTAAAATTGTCACAAAGGTACAAACCTTTGCAAAACTGAACGAAGCCTGTAGTGCATCTATTTTGTAATAATTATTAATGTTTACATTGCTTTATCCCACTTATGGCTTGATGTTGCCAAACTGCTCCAGAGACATCATTAATATGGATGAGAAAAAGAGATTAACATGTAAATGAGTAATGAAAAGCATTTACTAGGAATAGAACTGGCATCCATATGTAATAAAACCTTGCCAAACATTGTCAGTATTAATAGCTTTGTTTACATTTATATATGGCCAGACCATGCTGCTCTTTTTTCATGATGGTGAGTTCTGACAATTTTTCTATTAGATTTGGTCCAGGAGCTTGCATTTGCAATTATAACACAAAACAGATTTTTAAGTCCCTGTATTTAGGAAAGAAATAACCCACACTGCTTTCTGTCAGCTGTTCCAGGACAGCAGTTTGCTGTTGGAGCCTTCCTTTCACAGCTCAAGGTTTGGGGACACCAAGTTATGCCCTTTGTCAGACATTCCTGAATAGCTGAGAAATGCTTCCTTTCCCTGGGTGCCATTTGTATGCTTTTCCCCAGGATGAGCTTCACGGGAGGTTTTATCGGGTTGGTTGAGTTCTGGTTTTTCAGCATCCCTGGGTCCTGCAAGGTCAGTGGATTTGGAAAAACCTGGGCCAGAAATCCTCACCTTTTAGGTGGCCTAAATTGATCCCAGGGCTGGAGCCCCTCTGCTCTGGAGCCAGGCTGGGAGAGCTGGGGGTGCTCACCTGGAGAGGAAAAGCTCCAGGGAGAGCTCAGAGCCCCTTCCAGGGCCTAAAGGGGCTCCAGGAGCGCTGGAGAGGGACTGGGGACAAGGCATGGAGGGCCAGGACACAGGGAATGGCTTCCCAGTGCCAGAGGGCAGGGCTGGATGGGATATTGGGAAGGAATTGTCCCCTGGGAGGGTGGGCAGGCCCTGGCACAGGGTGCCCAGAGCAGCTGTGGCTGCCCCTGGATCCCTGGCAGTGCCCAAGGCCAGGCTGGACACTGGGGCTGGGAGCAGCCTGGGACAGTGGAAGGGGTCCCTGCCGTGGCAGGGGTGGCACTGGATGATCCTTAAGGTCCTTCCAACCCAAACCATTCTGGGGTTCTCTGATTTGAGATCACTGAGAGGAAGAAGAGGTTGAAGAGGACCTAAGGCTGATTCCAGCTTGGGCCATTTTCTTTAGCTGTGCTGACTCCTCAACATTTTGCAAAGGCTTCGATGGCCAGTGCAGCTTTTGTCACCCAGGGAGGGGTGACCCATGTCCTGCTGTCCTTCCAGCCAGTCCAGCCAAGACCAGGGGGGTAAAATGTCAGAGGCTCTCTGACACTCTGTTGTGGAGCTCACATTAATGAGCCTCCACAAAGGGCCCGACCCACAGCACACAAAGCTGGCAGGAACTCAGCTTTTCCTCCAGAGCCTTCCCAGACCTGTCAGCGAGCACTAACTGATAACCAGCAGGATGGAGTACAGATGAGTGCTATTAAACCAGAGCTAAACCCGGGCTGGGCTTGCTTTGTCCATGAATTTTCCTCCAAAATGTGAAGTTTAAGTCTGTCTCTTGGGCTCATTTATGTTTGTCTTGTTTTGTGTCCATAGTTGTAGATATTCACACAGCCCTAGGTAATTGGGTTCATGTTTCCAGCATTTGCTGTGCTCCTCAAGAAGTTAAAATGTTTGTTCCCTCGTTAGGCAACATGATGTGCAGCCATAGTACAAGCAGTGTTTGTTGTCATTAGTAATGCCAATAAATAGAAACCCCTTTTTTTTCTTGTTGTTGTTTACATTTATACTTACCCTAAATATCCATAAATTAACTTATATTAGGTAGAGTCATCTTTAATAGGAACCAGAAAAATGTGCTTTGTTTCACTTGTGTGGGGGAGGATGAGAAATAAATCCATTATATAGTGGATTGATGCCTGTTTTGAAAAGGTCCATTAGTAAATGGTTTACAAAGTAAAATAATGTTTTATTTGCAATCTGTATCAGCTTTCTCCTGTATAATTCACACTATTTACTGGAGCTAACTCTTCCAAAATTAATATTTTGTCACGTTTTTTGTCTCATGGATTGGGGCAGAAAAGAGGGAACTGTGCATTCAGTAGTGTCAGGCATGGGATGCATTGTGATCATCTGGCCAGGCTGTTTATGTGCATAAATATATTTAGCTTTGGGGGTTTTTTTTCCTGAAAAACTCTCATGGACTGCTGAGAAAGAACTCTTTCTTTTCCTTCCAGTGTAACATTTTCTTTCTTTAGTTCTTGTTACATGATCCCTGCTACTTTACTATCCAAGCACATCAAATTCCCTGCTGTCTCTCAGTGGAGCCAGGGAAGGATCTTTGGGGAACAAGGGACCAGTGGCCATCTCCCCACAAACCTCCTTGATCTGCATGTTTTCCAAAAAAAAGCTGATCAGAAAAGCTTCAGACCACCAAGAGCAAAGGTTTCTGGCACGAGAGGCATGACAAAAAGGAGAGGTGTTATTTTGGCATCTCTTTTGTCTCACAGAACCAGAGAGGCAGAGGTAGCTGGTTACAGGTTGGTGGGAGAATGTGCAGAGCTCAGAAGGAAGGGTGCTCACTGGGGAGTCACTGGTGGCAGCCTAGTGGTGGTCTTTGCACTCAAATGACATCTGAAAATCAGCAGTAAAAAGGTGCAGATCACTGCCTGACATCAGTGATGTCAGTGATCACTGATGAGTGTCAGAGCACTTGGAGGGCCTGAGATCCCACTCCCCAAGCCCGGGGATTTAGGGGTGATCTCAGTTTTCACAAGCAGTAAGAAGCCAGAAATGATGTCCCCACCTTTGGAGTTGCAGAGCAAACTGTGAACGTTAACAGAATGCCCCCAAGGGCTCACAAACCAGTTGGATAAAAAGAAGGAGAAATGTAGAATCACAGAGTATCCTGGTGTTGAAAGAAACCCACAAGGATGGAGTCCAGCTCTTACCCCTGCACAGAACATCTGCAAGAGTCACACCATTTTAAAGAGGGCTTTAAAATGAGCAAACACTGATTTTTAGGGCAGCATGTGACTGCAGGAGTTTGGCAAAGCCCTCTTCCAGCAGCCAGGGAGGGTGGGAGCCTGCAGACAGCCACCCACCCTCCCAGAACCGGGGAACTCCCATCCCTTTTCTCTCTCCCCTCTCCTCTGCTGGCAGGACGGCGCGGTTCTGGCCGTCGGCAGCAGATCTGGCAGGAGCACAGCCCACACACGGTGCCTGAGGGAGCTCCCTGCCCCGAGCCTGGCTCAGGATTCCCCCTGCTCCCCAATCCTTGGCCCCCACACTCTCAGCCATGGCCAGCTGGCCCGGCCTCCCCCGGGCTCACACGGAGCCTCCTCGGCTGCACCCCTGCTCCGTTCCGTGCCACAGGGCCAGGATGGAGTCACACAGTGGGTTATTGTCCTTTCATGGAGTCGCTGAGGCTGGAAAAGCCCTCCCAGGCCATGGAGTTCAAGCTGTGCCCAATGCCCACCTTGTCACCAGCTCAGAGCACTGAGTGCCACCTCCAGGCCTTCCTGGGACACCTCCAGGGATGGGCACTCCAAACCTCCCTGGGCAGCCCCTTCCAGTGCTTGAATTTGCACCTTTATGCATCCTGTCCACCCTAAATGACCCCTGGAGTGGGGGAATTTCCTCGGAATTCTGCTTTTGGAGGGTGCCCCCCAATTCTGTGCACTGCTGGAGGACAGCAGGAGTGTGGCAGCCTAGACCTGCTCTTGTGGCTGAGGAGCCTCATCTCAGGTGGGATGTGTCCCTTCAGGAGCTTCAGCTCTTCCCACATTTCCTGATGGATGTGGTAGCCACAGCACCATCCTGAGCCTGGCCCAGGCACTGCCTCTCTCACAAGACTCAACCCCAGATAGCCTGGGGAAGGAATTGGTGCCAGCAGGAATGCTTGGCAGTGGGGAGAAAGGGTGACTGTCCCTCGCTCTGGTGTCTGTCTGATCTCCAGACAGATGTGGTGGCAGCTGTCCCACCACTGAGGGACCTTATGGGCCCTGCTTCTCTCGATGGCCATAACCCCAGTGCTGCCATGAAGAGGGTGGGAAGCCCTTCCCACAGCTTTGGAGGGGGATTTCCACCAGAAAGAGTTACCATGAGAGGGAGGGAAGCAGTTGGTGGGCATGATGTCCCTGGATTGGAAGCTGTCCAGATGTCTCAGCTCCTGGTCCAGAAGGAACTTGGCCTGGGTCCCTGAGGACGGAAAGGGGGATCCGGGTGGGTCAGCAGGGTCTGGCTTTTGGTTGCTCCTCTCAAGGACAGCAATTTTTGCTACATCCAGCAGATCTCACCCTCTGCATCACTACCGAGACCCCACAGACCTGAGCTTTGCTGCCCATCCTGCCCTCTCCTCTCTCCCAGCTGCTGGCCACCGTTCCCAAGTGTTTGGTAGCGTGTGTTTGTGCATCTGCTGTGGGAAGGGTCTCTCCAGGGAGAGGTTCCCTTGTCCTCCTGTCATGTGCTGACAACATCTGTCCCCATGGGTCCTCACCTCCACCAACAACAGTGCTGTGCCTGAAAACTAACGAGACTGTTCACCTCCCTGTGAGGTGGACAAGCCCTTTTCCCGTGGGGAACGTTGTGATGGCTGCCCTGAGGCGTGGCTGCACTGACCCTTCTCTGGTTTGCAGGAAGCGTTATCGGTGGTGAGCGAAGACCAGTCCCTGTTCGAGTGTGCCTACGGATCCCCCCACCTCGCCAAGACAGAGATGACGGCCTCCTCCTCCAGTGAATATGGGCAGACCTCAAAGATGAGCCCACGTGTCCCCCAGCAGGACTGGTTGTCACAGCCCCCGGCCAGAGTCACCATCAAGATGGAGTGTAACCCCAACCAGGTTAACGGGTCAAGGTAATAAGGCCAGTGGTGGCTCAAGAATGGGTTTTTTTGTGATGGGTGTGGCTCAGTTGTCTAAATCTGTGTGTTTAGCACCATTTTAGGTGCCTCACCTGGCCAATGCTACCATCCCAGAAGGCTCCAGGTTGCCCTACCTTGACCTGCCAGCCCTGTTCAGGTGTTCCAGAGGGTCCAAAATGGTGCTACAGGCACGTTCTTCTCATGAGCTTGTGCAGTACCTCTCCTCTGGCTGTGGATAATTTTTGGATGTGAATTTGCTTTGCAAACCAGTTGAATGAGCACATATTAAAGTTAATAAAATGGGGATTCACTATAGCCTGGAGCAGCACCACTGATCCATCAAAGGCTGTGGTGTTTGTGATCTGACGCTCCACGAAAGTTGTCAAATCCACCCATTTGGGCAGTTGCCTGTGCTCCAAATATAACCAAACAGGGAAACATTGGAATTAAATTCTTGTAATGGCGGAAGGGAGTGAACCATTGATCTTCACTTTTGTATTTACTGTAAACATAATGCCAAAAAGTAGAGCTGGATTTAAGAACTCAGGCTGAAAAAACAACATAAATACGGAGGAAAGCAGGGGAGTAGAAGGGAACAGAAAAAGAAATTACTCAGCTCAACAGGTAGTAGCCACAGAGTGTTTGTGCATTAACTGTTGTCTCAGGACATTTTTTTAGGAATGCCACTGTAAAGGAGACTTGTATCAATTAGGCTACAAAGGTATTGCAGTGGATTTTTGGATATTGACTGGTGGCTTTCCCAAGCTTAGGAGCACCCTGTGGGACATCTGGAAAAACACAATGAAGATTTGTATTTTTTTTTTTTTTTTGAAGGAAACTATCCAAACAAGTGCTTTCCTGTTTAAAATGCCTGACTGTCAAAACAGTTTTCCTTTGGTGTTGCTGAAGGGCAAAGGTCCAGAAGAGTCAGTTGCTGACAATTGTTGGTGATGTACCAGTGGAGCCCGTGCTTCACACCTCTCTGTCACAAACACCTGGGTTTTAATCTCATCTCCCAGGATCAGTTGTTCAGGAAAACCTCAGCCCTGGGCTCTGTGGTTGCTGTTCACACTTGCTGTGCTGATGTGATGAGCACCACGAGCAGGGCAAAGTGGTCTGACAGCTTATCACACCCCCTCTGTTCAGTGCTGAGGATGGAAATTGTGCTGAAGTCAAATCAGAATTTCCAGTGAGCAGTCAAAGATTTGAGATATGTAGAAAACAACGGTGAGCTGAAGTTACAAAGAATTAGAGGTAGTCTTCTTGTAAGGTTGCTTATTCAGAAGTTCAAGTGTCTTTAATCTATTTCAGTGTCTTTTTAAATTATCTTTTTTTGTGCTAAGCAAATGCAAAGGTATAATCACAAATGGAGTATTGATACCTGCTTCCTAAAATTGCCTTTTAAGTATTTGTGCTGTGAAAGAACTGATCACAGTTTCCTTCAGTGTAAATTCCTTGAGGTGCATTAGAGTAGGTAATTATTATGAGATAACAATGTTACTTGTTGCTGAGAGGTTCAGGTTGGATCGCAGGGAAAGGTTCTTCCCCCAGAGGGTGCTGGCACTGCCCAGGCTCCCCAGGGAATGGGCACGGCCCCGAGGCTGCCAGAGCTCCAGGAGCCTTTGGGCACCGCTGCCAGGGATGCCCAGGCTGGGGCTGGTGGGGGTCTGGGCAGGGACAGGGCTGGGACCGGGTGATCCTTGGGGTCCCTTCCAGCACAGAATGTTCTGTGAGTCTATAATTTCTCCCTCTTTTTTGCTATTTTCTATTAGTGTGTGCATTCACTGAATCACTCAGGATGATGCTCTGGCTCCCTGCACAGTCAATAGCAGGAGGTGGCTGCAGTTTCAGCTGCCAGAATTCCCCTTTGTGCAGAGAGGTGTCTGCATTTCCTTCAGAGGTGTCTCCACTATCCTCATAAAATGCTTGTGCATGTGGAGAGGGACCCTTCATCGGGAACTGGAGTGCCAGGACCCAGGGAATGGCTTCCCAGTGCCAGAGGGCAGGGCTGGGTGGGATATTGGGAAGGAATTGTTCCCTGGGAGGGTGGGCAGGCCCTGGCACAGGGTGCCCAGAGCAGCTGTGGCTGCCCCTGGATCCCTGGCAGTGCCCAAGGCCAGGCTGGACACTGGGGCTGGGAGCAGCCTGGGACAGTGGAAGGTGTTTGTTTATTGATCTTGAATTTTCTTACAGCCTTCCCTGTTGAAAGAGCAGTGCAGAGTTCCTAACTGGAGACAAAAAGGAAAATTCGTACTTTGCTACAGTTCCTAAGTCATGACTTGCTGAAAAAGAAACAAAAAAATCACTTGCAAGTTACAAAAAAATAAAGATTAGCCCAATAACAAAAAATATTGCATGCATATATTGCATCCTCATACTATACACAAAAATAATAATAAAAAGTTATTCTAATTAAAAAATACTTTATTTCATCAGAGAAGTTGTATTTTATAGGGCCTAAATCATGCCTGAAAAAATAGATCTTAATACCACATTTTAACGGAGAACTAACACTGCCAAGCAACAAAAATAAATATGTTGTGGGACTTCTAAACCTCACATCCATGTGTGTATGTAATATATAGTGTTACTACACTCTGGGAATTGGAATGTGGTATTCCTGCCAGTTTTAGGGGGAAAAAAGTGTGTATCAGATTGTGCTACCCTCCCTTTCTGTAGGTTACTTTGCATATTCTTTTCTGCAGAAGCCTTCCCCACCCTCCTCTTCTGCAGTCCATAAACTTATTTCCTTAAATGATACTATTAAATGATAATATTTCTTCAGTTCTTAAAATGCTTTGTGTGTTAAATATTAACACAAGGCGTACCTGGAGCGCTTGGAGCTGTGTTTCATTTTTAGTAAAACTGTACCTGCTCCCATTTTAAAACCTGAGTTGTCCCAGAGGAGTCTAAAATATGACCCCACATTGCAGAGCCATGGAAATGCTGCCTCGAGGATCTCCAGGGCATCCTCTGTAATTGTCCTCCCTCGTGGGCTCCTGGATCTGAATAATTCAGGATGCAAAGCAGGGAATGAGATCCCCCAAAGTGGTGGCCAGGGAGAAGTTAACATTGCAATTTTTTGCTGCCCAACTCTCCCTTCTCCCTGTGTCAGTGCTTCCTGGCCATATATTCTGTCCTTTGGAAGAGGGTATAAAATTTTAGGAGCGTATTGAACCCCTTAGACATCCCCAATTAAGCTCCCACTCAAAGAAGGAATGTGCCCCCTCTGCTAGGACTTTCCCCAGATACACTTTGGCTGTAATTGCCCTACATTAAATTTCAAAACTTAGCGGTCTCAGAGCTGGCATTCCTGTGAATACCAAAGAAATGCCATTAGAATGAAATTAAAGGGTTATTTTCAGTGTGCTGCACAGGGATTAGCTACCCACTTTTCTTTAACAATAACAGTATTTTTCAAGCTAAACCCTGCTGCCCAGCGCCACAAAATACAGCCTGAGGGCTTACCTTAAATTAAATAAAGCAAGAAAAGTTTAAATTAAAGCTGTCATTTACCTGGCTGTTGTTGCATATATAATGCAGGTTGTCACAGGTATCAAATTGAGTTTCTTTAAGTACATTATGTTGGTGCAGCCATTCTGTTCCTTCCAGGTACATAAATCTAATGAGACCTTTTGTGCCACCCTCCAGTCAATCTTTCACCTGAATGTAATAATCCTGTTTCCTGCTATTTATTGCTCCTGGGTCAGGCCAAAAGATTCACCCTGTAGTATAAATCTGGAGGTTGCATTGCCACACTGTTACTTTGCTGTTTATTATTCTTTATGTATTTTATCAAATTAGGCACGAGCAGTTCTGCCACAATGAGTGCAATTCATGTCATGCATTTAGGGAGAAATTCACTCCATGGAAATGCTCTCGTGAGGCACTGGGTACTGCTTAAACAACATTTAAATCCATGGATTTCCCAGTGATCTTGGAATACACTCGCCCATGGGGCTCTGCCATGCCCATGGGTGGGACTACACAAAGGTACCTTGGAATAATGACATTTACTGTAGGTAATCCATCTTTTTCAGGCAGGCTGAAGTGGAACACAGAGTCTTATTCAGGCCACAGATAAATTTCTCTTGCCATGAGCAGCGTGATGATTTCATTGAAGAAGTATTTTCAAAGTTAACTGCAGTGAAAGCACAGCAGAAGCTTTCCAACATCAGCTTGGCTGATAGAGGAGTTTTAAAGAAATGCCAGAAATAATTAGTTGTCCTTAGGATTTAATCATGTGCAAAATGTTGATTTAAGTGCTACCAGTTGTTGCTTGAAGACCATTTGAGAACGAAATTATCACTTAATACATCTTTTGTGCTGGCTCTTTGGGGAAATACCATTTTTCTTTGCATGTAACTGCCTGAATTTTTATCAAAGAGCCTCTGTACTCGCTGGTTCAGTTGGTCTGACACACAGGAGGACTTTTCAGAGTCCAGGGTGAACTTGAGTTTTCTTGCTGGTGTTTTTTTCTTTTCCCTTTGATGTAAAGTCTCCCAAGGGAGTAAATTTTTTGAGCTGTACAAGCCAGCAAATTGGAATGGGGAGCGTTTCAGGTACCTTGCACTGTGGAGATGTGTGCCAGCTGCTGTGCCCAGGCACTGGGGAGGGAGAACTCATCCGTGTGGAGCTCTGTGTTCCAGCAGATCCATCCTGCTCCCAGGATCCAGGCTGGCAGGCTTTAAGCTGTGGGAGGCAGCTGTGCATCATGGTGTGCTACTGGTGGGTCTAATTAGAGCATTTAAACAGCTCCACAGAATCACAGATCATTGAATCAAGGAGTTGTTGGGGTTGGAAGGCACCTCTGGAGATCTCCCCTGTTGCCAAGGCAGGGTCACCTGGAGCAGGTGACACAGGAGGGCATCCAGGTGGGTTTGGAATGTCTGCAGAGAGGGAGACTCCATGTTCTCCCTGGGCAGCTGTCCCAGTGCTCTGCCACCCTCAAAGTAAAGAAATTCTTCCTCCTGTTGAGGTGGAACTTCTCGTGGTTCAGTTTATGGCCGTCGCTCCTCATCCTGGCACTGAAAATTCTGGCTC
Source organism: Daphoenositta chrysoptera (assembly GCA_013397915.1). Taxonomy (NCBI): domain Eukaryota; kingdom Metazoa; phylum Chordata; class Aves; order Passeriformes; genus Daphoenositta; species Daphoenositta chrysoptera. The sequence continues at coordinate 57,402 of VZRO01000501.1, forward strand.
CATCCTCTTGACCCCCACCTTGTGAGCATCCAGCATGGGGAGGGACAGGGCTGATGTGCAGCCCTCACCCTGACATCACTTGTTTTTTCCCAAGACACAGCTTTTTCCACCCCTGGAGCACAACCCCGCAGCAGGGGTGCGGTGCCACCTCCCTTCCACATCTGGTGGCACACCACGGCATCCAGCCCCAGCATTCCTGGGAAACCTCAGCTCAGACTAAACAACAAGCCTGGCCCAAACCCCCCAGCAGCCCATGGGGCTCTCTCTGTCTCCAGCAGAGTCAGCCCTTCCATCAGCCCAGGGCAGAGCTGGGAGATGTGTCCTAAGAGGATGATTTTCCTTATTGGAGCTGCCTGTGTAAAGTATTATTAATTTTGGGTAAAAAGACATCAGTTATCTCAGACTGATAATCCTTTTTTCCCAAAGACTGGGTGGTTGGTGGAGTGGCTGCCTACCAAGGTGGAAAAATGGTGAAGTCAGGGTGCGTGACTGCTTCAAGAAGCTTCTCTTTGCTCTGAAAATCCACCAGCTTAACACGAGCACTTGGGTGCATGTGTGGGCATGGTTTGGCTCTGTTCGTGAGGCAAACATGTTGCCAAGGAGAAAAACAAACTCAACTCACTAATACTACAACTATTTTATTTTTTTCTTTTAATTTTTTGGGGGGTGCTGGGCTGGCAGGTGCTAAATAAGAAGCTTTCCACTCTGGTATAATGGACTCATTCATAATTATCATGGCTACATTTGGGATTGACCACTGATTTTCCAGCAACCAAAGGCTTTCAGATGGGCAGTGAAATATAAAAATAGTCTTTAAATAATTACATAGGACCCCACAAGAGTTGTGATCACTGTCATTATTTAGGACTATTGCCGTCATTGCTTTTTGATTTCCTATACAGCATTTACTGTGTCCAGAGCACTTCGAGCTGGTGGTGAGTTTTCTCCTCTGCCCCGTCATTAGTGGGTGTTTCATTTTGATCAGGGCAGCATCAGTGGGGGTGTTCAGTATTCAGAGTTTGGGAATGGCTTTTTAAGACAAAACAGAAGGTAAGGAAAAGTGGCTAATCATGGGCTTTAGCATTTTGCACCCTCACAGCCCCTTAGTGCTAATCATGAAAATCAGCAGACATTCCACAGACATGGGGATTATGGTTTGCATACAAGATGTCACTTCTGTTTATGCCTGGCATGCTCTATTTTCCTAACTTTCTGTATGATCCCTGCCCACAAAAGAAGGCACGTGTGGTTTGGGAAGGGCCCCGTCTCCCAGTATTTCATATTTCACAAAACCACAAATACAACAGCCTTACAAGCTCTTGAAATGAAATACAATTTGAGAAATGTAATCCATTACCATCATAATAGAATTTCTATAAAAATAATAAAAGAAAAACAAGAGAAAATAGGTCCTGAAAGTTATAGGCCAAGTGGGAAGTCGTTGTGGCTTTGGCCTAGCTATCACCATGTCAAACCTCAGCCCTGTCCCAGGCAGCAATCTAATTGTAAATTATGTATATACAGGACATCATTTCTTAGCTTTGGCTTTTCGTGACCCCCTTCCCTGCTTTCCCTTTCTTCACTCCAACCTGACACGTAAGAAATATTGAAGTGTTTGCACTAATGGAGAAATGACAACGTGCAGTCAAACTTAAACCAGCTGTTTCCCCACACTGTGAGCACAAAGAGCCAGGCTGGGAATATTTATAGCTTGACTGGCCTCTAGTGAGCCAGATGCTGACTGCCTGCATTTGCCACCATGGCCTTGAGGCTCAAGGCAGCTGTGGGTTGCAAGGTAGCTGGGGAAAGCTAAGGGGAAGAAAATAAAAAAGAAAATGAGAAGATTGAATTAGCCAAAGTAATTGTTTGATTGGAGATGAATGGTTGCTGCGTGTACAGCTCAGTTAAAAAAGCACCTTGTGTTTTGCTCGCAGAATGCCAGCAACTCTGTGTGTGCTGTCACGGGAGAAAGGAACCAGAGGTGCCTTCAGGTGACATCTCTGAGTGACCCTGGGCCAGCCCCACGTAACCCTGAGCACCCAGAGAGCCCAGGGCACCCCACACAGAGGTGTTTGCCCCTGTTTTGGGTGCTCTGTTCACAGGGGGATGCCCCCTTCCCAGCCTTTCCGTGGCCTGTTGGGGCTGCTGGAGCATGCAAAGCCCTGTGTGGAGCAGAGCAGTGCCATGACTGAGTGGACAGGGGGGAACTGCAGTTTTCTTCTTTTTTCTTTTCTTTTGTCTTCTTAGGACTGCTTTTGACACCTTATAGCAAAGATTAGCCGTGCCTTCAGCACCAGTTTAAGCAGCTTTAGCCAGTGAAGTGTTTCTGAGGGACTTCCTTGCCTTCCACAGACCTGGCAGCTTGTTCTCACCCTGGCCATCTCTTTTCCAGTTACTTACTCATCCATTTATTTACTTCTTTGTGTACAGCTCCCCAGCCCAGTTCACTGAGCAGTTGGGCAGGAGTCTGTGGGACACCCCCAGGATATTTTGACCAGCATGAGTTTTCTGGCATTTTCAAATGCCTCTGTTGTGCTGGACTTCTCTGTGGGAAATTTTGCTCTCACAAGAAGTCTTGAAAGGGAGTCCAGAGGAGGCACCAGGATGAGCAGAGGGATGGAGCAGCTCTGCTGGGAGGAAAGGCTGGGAGAGCTGGGATTGTTCAGCCTGGAGAGGAGAAGCTCTGGGGTGAGCTCAGGGTGGCCTTGCAGGGCCTGAAGGAGCTGCAGGAAACCTGGAGAAAGACAATTTCCAAGGGCTGGAGGGCCAGGACACAGGGAATGGCTTCCCAGTGCCAGAGGGCAGGGCTGGGTGGGATATTGGGAAGGAATTGTTCCCTGGGAGGGTGGGCAGGCCCTGGCACAGGGTGCCCAGAGCAGCTGTGGCTGCCCCTGGATCCCTGGCAGTGCCCAAGGCCAGGCTGGACACTGGGGCTGGGAGCAGCCTGGGACAGTGGGAGGTGTCCCTGCCATGGCAGGGGTGGGATGGGATGGGCTTTAAGGTCCTTCCAACCCAAACCATTCTGGGATTCTGTGATTCTCTGACAAGTGTTGAAGCCTCTGAAATCACTCCTGGAAGTGCTTTTCAGAGTCTCAGCACAGGCTCCTTCTCACCAGGGAGGGTCTGGCTGTCCCCACTGTACCTCACAGTAACAAATCTCAGGGAAGTTTCAGGCTTTTTCTTCATGGGGCACTTTTTCAGTGACAAACTCTTCGTCCCAAAGCACAGACCAAAGTCACTACAACGTGAGCAGCTGCAGTGAATGAGGATGAGGCTGACCAAGATTTGCAATGCCCTCAGTATGAGCTGACCTTGTAGCAGCCTCTGTAATCCAAGCTGTGCTTATTAAATAAACTTCTGAAGACATGTAGGTATTTGGAGAATACTTTTTTTCTCATTTATTTCCCTCTAAAACTCAGAAATATTAAATAGAGGAGTTTACACTACGGGAATGACATGTAGGGTTTTGCCGATTCCTAATCTGAATTTCTCTGACACCTTGCACTTCGACACAACACAGGTGTTTTATGTCACATGGGGAAAATAGTAGCATAGTGAAAAGGAAAAAGTGTGTTTCATGCACTTATTTATGAACTTACATCTGCTTTCATCAGAGTCAATGGCTGGCAAAACTCCAATCAGCTTCAGTAGGAGTGGGTGATAAATTTAACCATCAAATCAGCTCGATTTTGAGTAACCCTGTATAAAGGTGAGGCTTTCAGGTCTGAGGAGAAAATACTTTCTCAGCAGACATTTATCAGCTCAAGACTGGACAAAGTGTTCTTGGGTACCATGATTGTGTGTAGTCTTACCTCTTTTTAATTTTTTAATATATTTTTTTTTTGTAAATTCCAGGTGTAACACAGTATATTTACAAAGGGCAAAAATAACAGGCAGCCGTGAAGAAAAACATCTCTGGTTTCATTTCAGACCTGGAGCTGGGGATGAATCACTGCAGAGCTGCACCCTTCACTCTGGGCACACTTTCCAAAAGCTGCTTTTCCACCCTGCTCCCCCGGTGGTTCAGAAATAAAGCAGACTCACAGAAAGTCCTAAAAAAACCCCTTTGTAGACAATCACTCTCTTGTTGTTCTGGGCACTAGAAACACAATTTTCTTGCGTCTGCTTGCATTTTCAGTTTTGCTTTCTGTACTGTAGAAGTTTGTTCCAGGCAGTTGAGTTAAGCCCTGTCTCAGTGGTTTAGGGCACACACTCAATTTGAAGTACCAGAGTAGTTCTGTTAAGTCCCATGGAGCTGATCCCATGCCTGAAATTGAGCATGGTCTTAGGAGATTTGATGGATGGGGGATTTGCTTGTCCACCCAGTGAGCTAAAGGGACAAAACCCTTGACCATCTGCTTCTGGATTTTAATGAAAAGTTATGACTAATTTATGATCTTCTTCCCCACCCCTGTCTGTTTATATTGAGATCAGAAAAGCATCTCAGAAGCCCTGTCAGATTGCCAAAAGCTGTGTGCTACTGGATCTTTCACATCATTTACTGCTCAGTGTTTACAAGAGTGTTTTTAATGCACCATTGCCTGTAGCAGTGCTGTAGGCTGCTACTGATGGGATATTTCTCTTTGGAGTCCCTCTATCCCAAGTTTCTTAACCCAGAAAAAAACCCCAAAATTAAATAACTGTGCCAGTTAAACTAAAGGATGTTGCTAGCTCTCTGTTTCCTAAAAAATCAGTGAATGGGCCAAAAAGTTCTTTGTAACAGAACTGTTTTGGGGAGTCATAGTCCACATCTGCACGGGTATAAGGGCAGGTGGTGGAGGATGTTTCCAAATATCCATAATTTCAAGTGCAGACTCACTCATGCATTTATACCATTTGTATTTGTGAAAGGGAAGCAGAAAAAGCCAACACTTCACTCACAAGGAATCATCACAAAAGCTCTTCTTCAGCGTTTATGTCTGGAACAAAGAGCAGCTTTGTTTTGCTCTGCTCTGTTTGGACAGAAATAGGCTGCATCCCAGGGTTATATTTAGTGGTGTGTGGTAGGAGAGCAAAACTAAACCTGAGAAAACATTGCCCAAGTGCTCTGGTTGTGAGAGGAAGGGCTGAATTCACCACCACACAGTGGCAGGTGCTGGCTGTGTTTTCCCTCATGGTTGTGATGCCTCAGGTTTTAACTCTTATATTTTCCAAGCCCTGAGTTGCTCGGTGTGTAACTCTGAGGTGCCTTGGAGCCTGTGAGCTGCTGCTCTCTCGTGCAAAGACAGACAGAACAAAACCTCTCTGGGTTTGCTCTCCAAGGACACCCAGACTGTCCAGGCCCAAAGCCTCTAAAGGGGGCAAGCTGAGGGGAAATTACATCATTAGCTAAAGTTTTAATTGGCGAATTTATGCTGATATGCAAATGGACCAAACCTATAAAGGTGTGGGGAACTCGTGACTCGTGGTCCATCTTGGGGTCCATTTTTGGATGGAGCCTTTGGCTCCCAGGGTGCACCTTTGAAGGCCTTTCAAATAAATACCCACCTTTATTCCCTTATTCCTGTCTAGTCTCTGTTTCTAGGTGACCTCTCAAAGCATCAGTCGTTTTTCAGTCCTGTGGCTGACGGAGCAGTCACAGGGCTTTTACACAGGGCAGATTTCATATGGAATATGTTCAGAGGCATCCTGTTAAAAGTGTGTGAAGCCAGCGTTTTCCAGGCAATATTCAAGGCCCTAAAGAAGATGTTGTCATCCATTGAATAATCTCTGTGACATATTTTATTTTTAAACTGAAAGTCATCAGCAGTTTACTTTTTCATGAATTATCTGCATTAACACAGAAGGGTAAAATTAGTAGAAACACTGTGAAGAAAAAGTAATGCTATACTTTATATTTTCTTTTAGTATTTAAGATGTACACTAATTTCTCGGGTTTCCAAGTGCTGGCTCTGTTTTGAAAACACACATGTGAGAATTATAACTGCATTAGTTCCTGAGCCATGGTAGTGCTCAGCAGTCAGCACAATTGAGTCACAGGGCTTAAAAGGGGCTCCAAGAGAGCTGGAGAGGGACTTTGGACAAAGCCTGGAGTGGCAGGACAAGGGGGAACGGCCTTAAACTGAAGCAGGGTGGGGTTAAATGGGATATTGGGCAGGAATTGTTCCCTGGGAGGGTGGGCAGCCCCAGCTGTGGCTGCCCCTGGATCCCTGGCAGTGCCCAAGGCCAGGCTGGACATTGGGGCTGGGAGCAGCCTGGGACAGTGGAAGGTGTCCCTGCCCATGGCAGGGGTGGCACTGGATGATCTTTAATGTCCCTTCCAGCCCAAACCACTCTGTGATTCCATGATTCCATGAATCTGTGACTTGCCTCTTGTTTAGTGAGACCACAGCACAATTTCAGGAGTTAAAAGGCAGGACTAAAAGAAAGCTTGTTAGTAATGAGGTATTGCTAAAGAAACCAAACCCCAACTAACACCCTCCTCCCCTTGCCAAACAACCTCTTTACATTTAAAGGTATTCCCCATGGCCGAGTTCTTTATTTTGATTTTTGTAACAATTTTTCTCCCTCTGATGAAACACGTTGTAGACATTAAATTAAAGGACAAATATGTCTGTGTCTGCCAGAAAGAAAACTGTGATGCAATTAAAATGCCATTAGGGAACCCCCTGTGGGATGTTAAACCTAAAGACTCTATTCAGAAAGCAAAGCCAAAATTAAAGAGGTGTCTGGTTGCAGATCCTCTGCAGATTTCCCTGTCTTGACTACAGTACCATGGAGACTGAGCTAGTCAGGAGCTGAAAGGTTTTTCCAGTCATGCGTGTGGTATTTTGAATCATGGCTTTGGCAAATGTTCCTTTTTTTTGTGAGCCTTACGTAGAAATGTGAATACATTGCATGACATGAAGTGCAACTGAGTGTGGAACAACGATGGCCGTGGAGGTGGGCAGCTCTCCAAGCCTTGGACTGCTTGGACAACGGCAACTAAGAATAGTTTTCCCCCAGAAAATGGGAATTAAGTGTATTCCTGTGTTTCTCAGTTGTCTGTGAGATGTTTGGAGAGGGAAGTGCAGCTCCTTGCAGCCACCAGGCTCATGACCAAGCCTCCATTCCATGTCTGGAATTAAATTATTAGTGTTTATAATTTCTGCAGAGATCTGATCCTGTGATAATAAAAATAAATATGTGGTCTATTGAACCTGGTTGGTGTTTTTAGACAACTAAAGGAATCAGCAGAGTCACTGGCTGGGGGGTAATGAGTTTCCAGGTGCTCGACTCCCAGTTTTCCATTTCATTCCAGGTGACTCTCTGCTGGTGATATTAATAAGGAGTGGAATAATAATGGAAGCACACCTTTCTTGTATGCCTAGGAATTCTCCAGATGACTGCAGCGTGGCAAAAGGAGGGAAGATGGTGAGCAGCTCAGACAGTGTTGGGATGAACTATGGAAACTACATGGAGGAGAAGCACGTTCCACCCCCAAACATGACGACCAATGAACGAAGAGTCATTGTGCCAGCAGGTTAGACCCTCTACACCAAAACTGCAAGCTAAAAAAAAAAATTCCCTCAAGTCCACTAGGATTACTTAAGAGGGTTTGGAGAAAAGGAGCGAGGCAGGTGAACAGGAGGAAAGGAGCAGTAATTTTTAGGGGTTATTGAGAGAATGAGCTGAGAAGGATCACAGTAAGAACACCTCCAATCTGTTCTTCCCATTTCAGCTGATAAAAGGCACTCAGATCTTATCTGACTGCTGTAGCTCCTTTTGGAGGATTTCACCCTAAAGTGGGCAAAAGGAAGAACCACTTCCATTTCTTATCCTTTGGACAAGCTGGGCGCAGGTTGTGTGGGAGGGAGAGAAAGGATCACTGTAGCAAGGTTATCTGTGAAAATACCAAAAAGTAGCTTCTGTGGGATCAAACAGGGCATGAAAAGCCTTTATGTGGGTTATCCCCTGAGTCTGGGCAGCATAAAACATTTTAATAAGCAAGCTGACAACTCCACTGCAATGTAAGAGCACAATTGAGAAATTCTTGGTCAGCCTTGGCAGGCTTGGCTGTGGGATTCAGCAGTTAATGGGATGAGAAAGCTGCCTTCTTGTCACTTCTGTCTGCCTCCAAACGAACCTGGAATATTTTGCAGAATAATTAGCATGCCTGTTTCCAAGTCAAAGCATCCTGGCATCTGTGGGTGTTCCTAAACCACAGGATATGCACAGGGTGAACTCAACACCTGCAGGCAGGAGGGAAAGCTTTGCTGCTGGTTCCTCTGCAGCAGAGAGGTGCCTGTCTGAAATATTTCTGCCTCTGCCATGTTGCTTAACATTCTTACAGTTTTTCAGTTGCTTGGACATGCAAGAGTACTGACTGTGGCCAATTTTGCAAGCTGTGATTATTTCAGTTATTTGTCAAGAAAGGTGTGGACAAATCTGTTGCAGTGTCCTCTGCAATGGTATTGTCAATTCTGTTCTGGGCACAGGAGAGTGATGCTCTGAATAAGGAGTGTCCTGCCAACACTGAAATTCACAGCTTTTGAATGTTCTCCTAGAACATTTTTCTTCCTGGTGTTTGGCACTTTTTTTTTTTAAAGTCTTTTAGTAATCCTTAGCATGGTTAGCTCAGCAAGGGATTTTTTTATTTAATGTATACCTGGTAGGGTGTTTGAGGTGGATTTGAGTGACTATCAAGGAGCAAGATGGTCACTGTCACAGCCTTGCTGTTTTGAGGTCACTTGAAGAAATTACTGGGTAAAAGTCAGTTGGTTTTGATTACTGCATAGGCAGTGGGCAGTTCATGTGGTAAAGTTTTAGAAGTAAAAAAGAAAAATTCACATTTCCAGCTGTGGTAACTTCCTATTGATCAGAAATAAGGAGTGTTTAAAAATACAGACATAATCAAAATATTTTGGTAAATTTCCTGGTGTTTGGTTGCTTACTTCAGATCAAACTGAAGTTTTCACAGTTCTCTGCTGTAGGTTTGGGCAATCCCATCCAGACCCAAGATTTACCACCAGACTTGAATCCCTCCAGATTCCTGCTCATTTCATATCAGATGGAGGCATTATTTTAAATGTTTTCTGGTGGAATTCAGGAGGTTTCCACCTCTTTTAGACCAGCCTCAACAACAGTAAAAGTAAAGGGAATGGCACTGAAGTTAAGCCATAGAAAAGCTTTTTAGGCTGCCATTCATGTCCCAGATTTTCATGTGATGGGCAACAGCTGATTGACCTCCATGTGCTCCATTCTCAGCCTTGAGGATATCACAAAATCACAGAATTGTTAAGGCAGAAACTCCTGAAGAATTTGTTTCCCCTCAGCTTTAATCTTTTCTCTGTAAAAAGTATAAATTCCTCATGGTAGGAGCTGCGGGACCTTTGTGTTGTTGGTTCCTTACTCAAGAACAAGGAAAAGTAGAATGGGAGAGAAACAGAAAATGAGGAATAAAATGTGTAAGTTAAAATTAAGGATTCATTAAAAAACATTTTGCTAGAAATTTTGACTGTTTGGGGCTTTTTTGTCCACACATGGTTTTGCCAATTTTTCGGGTATTGAGTAAAAGCCCATGCAGGTGCAGCAATATGCTCCCGTACACCACAGCAGTCTGGGAAAGAAAATGCACAATATTATAATGTTCTAGTTAATATTATTAACTAGAGACGCATTTTAGTTTGTGAAATAACTGCCCAAATCTGTGAGTGTTTGCTTAGCCTACACCCAAGAAAGATTCATTCAGACATGAGTGGAAATTTCAATTGTATAAAGATAAAGATTCAACAGAGAATTTTGAAAATTGTTCAGCTACAACTTGCAGTGCTGTCAGTGGCCATGAGTTCTGTTAATCTGTGGCTAAAAATGCCTAAAAACAATGAGGCAGAAGAGCTGAGTGGGAGAAGGAGCTCATTTAGGAGCATAGAGTTTGTTGTTCACACTCAGAGCTCACAGCTCCCCGCAGTTGTTCTCCCTTGCACTCAGCACACCAAATTAATTCCTCCAGCAGTCAGTGAAGAGGGGATTTGCTGGAGCTCAGAACCCTTGCACCACGAACCAATATGATTTTGCAAGAGCCGTTTATTGTTTACATTACACTATTTTTATACATTTCTGCAGCTGTAGCTCACACGATCACAGATCCGACTGGATTTCTGTGCTGTCCATGCTCTGCGTGCACCTTTCAGAGAACCTGACTGGTTCTAGTCCAGGATGGCACCGTCCTTCTTTTTATCTACTTTCTTGCTGTTTAGTTATCCTGTCTTCCAACAGCTTCATTCCCCATTTAGAACAGTTTACATTTCTGGAGCTTCGACGAATTCTTGAGGTCTCTGATAAGGTAACTGAGCATAACTTGGGTGGGGCACCCTGGCAGAATTTGAGTGCCTTACAACAGGGACTATTTTGCACGGGCCCAGTGCCTCAGCAGTTCCCCTTCCCTGCCTGATTTTGTGCTCTGTGGCCCCCAGACCCCACGCTGTGGAGCACGGACCACGTGCGCCAGTGGCTGGAGTGGGCGGTGAAGGAGTACGGGCTGCCCGACGTGGACATCCTGCTCTTCCAGAACATCGACGGCAAGGAGCTCTGCAAAATGACCAAGGATGACTTCCAGAGGCTCACCCCCAGCTACAACGCAGACATCCTCCTGTCACACCTACACTACCTCAGAGAGAGTAAGCCCGTCCTCCGTCGTGTCGGCGGTCAACCCGAAATTTATGGCTGTGAATAATTGGGTTTTCAAAGGTCTGTTGCAGAATGTTGCTGTTCCTAAGAACAGAATAGGGAGCCCAACCCAACTCCTGTTGAGTTTGTTGGAAAGATTCACATTAATTTCACTCATGTGTATCAAAGAGAAGAATTAGGGACTCTTTTCTATGTGTCTATTTCAGAGAAAAATCATGTTGAAGCTCACCGTATTCATCAGGGAGAAAACCACATGGGGTTCAGTGCTAATGTTTTTTCTGGTCACATACTCATTTCTTTCCATTTTAACTAAACGAGAGTGCAAACATTGATTCATAAAGTGAATTCCAGGCATGATTCTAAGGACTGGCAGCAGTTTGCTGTACTCTGGATAGGATCGGGAAGATTTAACTGAATTGCATAAAAAAAAAATCTGTCAATTAGTGGAAAAAAAGGAACAGTCCCTGAAGTCCAAATGCAAATTAATTGTAGTGCATGGCTAGAATTTCAATGGGATAAAAGGGATTAGGGATTACCTGGATTGAGGGCTTTCACCTAAACTTGAGGCAAATTTGCCTCAGTTTAAAGAAGTTAAAATGAACATGGTTTTTAAAGAAAAAACCACCAAGCATTGCAACACCAGTGCGGTGCAGTCTCCTCCACACGCACACTGTCAATAACCAGCCAGAAATTTTGTGCATTCATAGTAATAAATTATGATATTGGATAAATGAATGCCCTAATTTACCCTGTAGCTCACACACCTCCCTCCAAACTGCAGGCTGTTTAGTTAGACTCACATTCAGGCAATCCTGTCAGGGGAAAATATGGTTTAAAAAGATAATTCACGATTTTTTTTACATTTTGGTGTTGCTTTTTGTTTTGTTTTGTAGCTCCTCTTCCACATTTGACTTCAGATGATGTTGATAAAGCCTTACAAAACTCTCCACGGTTAATGCATGCTAGAAACACAGGTAATGCTGGCACTGCTCCCACTGCTGTAGGTCATCTTCTAAAAGCACAGGATTCCTTTCCAGGGGCTGCTTGCTTAAAAATGGAAGTGGTAAATCAGGAGGGAGCCAAGAGAATCCCCTCCCTGCTGTCTGTGTGTTTTCTGCACAGACACACAGAGAAAAGGTGAGATCACGCAGGGCCAGATGGTGCAAAAATGGTGCAAAATTTCCTGTGTCCTGCAAGAGAAGGGATCCCTGGCACAGGATAAGCTGCAGGTTTGGGGCCTTTCAGCTGAGGAATTTTTTGGTCCTTCTGCCTCATTGTCCTGTCAGATCTACTCCATGGATCCCTAGAAACTTCTTGGAGCTCAAAAGTGCTTTGGGCTCTGGGGAATGGGGGTGTCTCCCCTCCCGTGCAGTAAATATTGTGTAAATCCAAAAAATTGCTCTTTAGGCAGTTAGCTCATCTCATTTTCTAGTTATGTGGTACCTGAGCTGGAAATTCCACTAAGTCTGATGTTGTAATCACCACGAAGTCTGATCTGAATGTAAAATCATTTCTGTTGCTGTTCACCCTGCTGTTAGTTTGGCCCAGGGAAGTGTTGAGTGTAGGTAGGAGAGTGACACATGCCTCGTCTGTCTTTCAGGGTGCGACTTAAAATATTTATGAAAATAATTCAGAATCTCTTTTAGCTTGCTCTAACAGTTGTGCAACAGAGGATGGCATGGAACTGTACAAATAATGTGGTTTATATCCCTACAAAAGATGTTTGGAATATTGCATGATCATGCCTGAGGGTATTAGTTACCTACAGTGACCAGAAATAACAATTCTCTATGAGAAAGGAAAAAGATAATACAAAGGATAATGCAAAAGAAAAAAGAAAACAAAACTTGGATTGCGATGCTTCTTTCATATTTTACTTAGTTTTGCACTCTGAGTGAGTTTCATAGCAAAATTCACCAGATTAGAAGATTTTTCCCTGAGATTAGAGGTTTGCCACTGGTCAAAGTGGCAAACATAAAGTCCTGCTGTGGGTTTTAGTCCTGCTGCAAACCCCACCAAAGGCAACAAAATATTTTCCATTTACTTTGATGTGGTTTGGCATAAGATTTAAGTCCTTTCTAAAAATAGATGGACTTGATGGTCTTTTCCATCTCTGGCTTTTGAGATTCTAATTTGCCAAGCAGTTTCCACTTATAGATATCCAAGTGTTGTTCAGCAGTTCTGTGTGTTATCTTTTTCTCTATGTCTGCACTGACAACGATATTCTGAAATTCATTTCACCAAAATGAGATTGTCTGTCATTGGGGAGTGTGAATAATATCGTGCTGATCATCAGCATACAGAAAATTAGTTGTTCAATTTTCAGTGGGCCACAAAAGAGTTGGAAAAAAAGTTCCTGAAATCAGCAATAATTGACCTTTTTCATGTTCCTGGAGAGGGTCATTAGAAGTCCATTGGGGTAGTCAGAGCAATTTCAATGCCTGAGAAAAGGGAGATTCCATTTCCTACATCAAGCTCAATATTTTTCATTTCTTTGGCTCTGAGGAAGATTAATGAGATTTTTGAGGGTCTGACCCAAAAGTCTCTGTTGAAAATACGAACCTTTCTGGGAATGCACTAATGAAGGCAAAGAGGTTTTATTTCAGAGGATACAAAGCCACCTGCCCAGGTGGAGGTGGTTGAGGTAGAAGGGATTTCCTGAACTTGACTGTCCCCTTCTTAAAAATATTTTTGCACAGACTTTTATCCACTAATTTGAATGGATTTACATAGATGTAAAGATTATTAGAATGAACTTTTATATATAACAGTCCTAAGGCAGAAATTAGTTACTCCAAGTCTTCATTCATTCACACTACAGGAGGGAAAATGTTGGTGGATTTAGGGAGTGTGGGAATGAATCTTTAGGTGTTTTGTCCTTTTCTTTCTCTTCAGGAGGTGCCACTTTTATTTTTCCAAACACATCAGTTTATCCAGAAGCAACACAAAGAATTACAACCAGGCCAGGTATGAACAATGACCACCTTTTGCATGCTGTGATCTTAACTAATTTCATCTCTTGAAATATCTCATTCTTTTTCTCCTTCAACTCCCCTTTCAGAAATATGAACATTTCATGAACAATGAATAAATCGTTTTGAACAGACACATTATATACTTACATCACATATATATGTGTGTCCATATAATTGTGTAGAGTGAAATAAATAAATAGAGCAGTTTAATAAGTCCATTTCTTCCACAAATCTCTGTCTTTGAAGCAATTGTATCAACTTTTTAAAGCACCAGGGAATCAGAAACCTGAGCTCTGTTCACTGGTTCTGTTGCATTGTCCCAAGGGCCACTTGTCAATGCCCTTCAGCTCTCTGTAAAATGGGGCTAAAATTCACTTTTATTTGAAGTCTATTGTGGAAAAATACTCTAAAAATGCAGAATACATGCTTCTCCTGCTATCTACATTTTATTTATGTTTGAGGCAAGCAAAACCCACAACAATCTGACTGTGAGTTTAAGAGTCTTAAGTCAAAACATAAGGAAGTTCTTAATGCTTAAAATTTTGAAGCCTGTGCAAATGTTGTGGATGTGCTGATTTGTGAAGGGCTAATGGGAATAATTAAAGAAGGTGAGGACATGGCTATGAAGCCAAAGATTTTCTTTTTTATCACCCTTCACCACAAAAAATGCTGGAAAAATGCCTAATCTGGACATTTGCTTTTCCAATAATGAGTGCAGAGTACTAGAGGGACATCAGGAGGAGTTGCAGCAAAATACTAAATTTAAAGGAAACCAATTACTGAGCCAGAGGCATAAAATCCAAGTGTTCTGAAGGGACATGCACTGGAATTGGCTGAGCTCTGGCCCAAAGATACATTCTCACATTAAAAAGAGAGGTTTTGAATAGCAATTATTTTATCTGTGCTCTAGGGTAGAATCCAGGATAGCACATACAAGAAACTATTTTACATACCCTTGTATACATGTATAAATGCATGTCTATAGATTTGTTAAGTGATAATTAGAAAAGAGAGATAAGGAAACAACTACCAGGCCACGACATCAACAAACTCGACCTGTTTGGATCCTTGGAAATCAAACTGCCAGATTTCTTTGCTTATATTAGTGGCTAAAAAGGGAACTGTTGATCCAGTGCATACAATTTGGCTTTTATAAGGCATTTACCAAAATGCCCCACAACTGTTTACAGTAGAATTTAAATCAATCTATCATAAGAAACAAATTAAGAACTGGTTAATTAGCCTGTCAGCAATAATGGACACCTTATGTTAAGTTGGGGTTGTTCAGCCTGGAGAGGAGAAGCTCTGGGGTGAGCTCAGGGTGGCCTTGCAGGGCCTGAAGGAGCTGCAGGAAACCTGGAGAGAGACAATTTCCAAGGGCTGGAGGGCCGGGACACAGGGAATGGCTTCCCAGTGCCAGAGGGCAGGGCTGGATGGGATTTTGGGAAGGAATTGTTCCCTGGGAGGGTGGGCAGGCCCTGGCACAGGGTGCCCAGAGCAGCTGTGGCTGCCCCTGGATCCCTGGCAGTGCCCAAGGCCAGGCTGGACACTGGGGCTGGGAGCAGCCTGGGACAGTGGAAGGGGTCCCCATGGCACGGGTGGGATGGATGATCCTTAAGGTCCAACCCAACCTAGTCTGGGATTCTGAGATTTTTTTTGTTACTTAAACCCAGAGATTCCTCTAAGGGATTCCTGCCCAGGTACCCAGGAAAGTCATTAGGGAGAAACAACCTGCCAATATGTTAACAGCTGAAAATACAAGTTGATAAATGCAGCACAAGGCACAAGTTATTTGCATATCTGACTGATTCCAAATTAGCCCCCTTCACTCATGAAGGAACAGCTTAACACAGTCATCTTTATTTATGGCACGCTGACAGCCACTGCTCTGCTCGTGGGCCAGGGTGAAAATGGGAAAGAATGAAGAACCACGGTGGAGAATCACATGGGAAATGTGGCTGTGCCATTAAATACCCCAGCAGTGTGGCCTTGCATGGAAGGCTGTGTCAGTCATCCCTTATCAAAAAGGCTCTTTGCAGAATTTGGAGGTGCTTAGAAACGCCTGGGAAAGCCATGGGAATATGGAAAAATCTTTGGAGCATGTTGAGAGATACAGAGGTTTGAAATTGTTCAAATCACAGTCTGGGGTTGAGGAAACGTGATATAATTATCAAATTAAAGAGTGTAACAGAGCACCTGCTTAGTCTCTGTTTAAGAAGAATGGATATTCCAAATAAATAAAACATTTTCATGAAGCATGAAAGCAGACCATGGCACCCAGGAGCTCTCAGTGGCACTGGGGAATATCAACACAAATAGGGATGAGGAAACAAAGCAGAACTAGAGAACCCATTACCAAACAGAAATCCAGAGGCCCCAAATTCTCAGTAATTCCCAGCAGAATGAACACGTAACATAAGACCAGAGGGATGTGGTGTCCTGCAAGAAAAGCTATGCCAATGGAGAGAATTTCAGGCAAAGGCTGGAGTGAGTCTATTTTCCACTGGACTGAATTGAAAACTGGGATTTTTTGTTCTCTGACAAGGTCTGTGATTTCCATATTTGTTTCATCCTACGTGCAATGGAGAAATAAAATGTTAATTTTCTCTAAAGAAAAAGGTCCTAAACCACACAGCAGACATGGGGAGCTCCTTCATTTCAGCATTTTTATCTAACTCACGTTTAAAATGACACTTAGGAAACAAAATGCTTTGTGTCCACATATTTCTGTGTTCACACAATTACTTGTGGAATTCCAGTTGGGTTTTTGGGTGTCTCTGTTCTGTGCAGAAGGAAATATTTTCTACAAAGAAACTATCATGATTTTGGAATCATTGTTTCATTTTATCTTTTACAATTGAAAGCTGATGGATGTCTTCAAAGTCAGAATTTTTATTCAGAAAAAAAAGGGGGTTTTGCAGAAATTCAGTTTTCTTTCAGGAAAGTGTTTTGTTGGCTTATTCTGTGGCTTTCCTTGGAGTTAAATGTCACATTTCAACCAGACTGCAAAGAAGCTTCCTCATAACAAAGCACTGCTCATGTGAGAGCAAAAGCAGACCCTGGGGACAATCACTTGATGACATGAAAAAGGTCAAAAATGAGGAGGGGGGGGAACAAACAACGTTCAGTGGGAATCAGCCAAATCCTGGGGTGCAGCTCTGAAGAGAGTAATTAAGCACTGCCATTGTTAAGGCACTACAATAGAAAATGGGAAATGAGCAGGGCTTGCAGTGACAAAGGAGGGTTTCTCCAGTCACCTTTACAACAGAACAGGAGGTTTCAGGGCAGTAACACAATGAGGCTCTCAGGAGCTCAGGGACACCTTCTTGGGGTTTGTCTCTCCAAACAGGAGCATTCCCATCAGCGATCTGTCCAAGATAAGGACATGTTGTGCTGATACCTCATGGACAAGAACAGATCTACTTATCTGGAATAACAACATGTTTATCAAGGCACGATGCTGAACTAAGAATGAAGCTGGAACTTTGCTCTATTTCAAGAAAAGCTGATAACTGGATTTTTCTTTTCATGGAGAGAGCGTAGTCAAAAGATCATCTTGTGATGTGTTGAGTTAAAAGGCAAAACGTCTTTTTCACTGTACTGAATTTGTACCAAACGTGTTTCAAGTGCCACCGAGTACAAGCACACACAGCATCTCCCAGTCCTCTCAGGACACAGGTGTCTGGTAATTTGGAGATCCAAAAATAGGAGAAAGGAGGAGAGGAGAGGAGAAAGGAGAAAGGAGGAAGGAGGAAGGAGAGAAAGGAGAAAGGAGAGAAAGGAGAAAGAAAGGAGAGAGAAAGGAGAAAGGAGATGGGATTGTGGGTGCAGTTGTGGTTGGGACAGTGTCTTTCTGGGCAGGGAATGGAAACACTGGAGGGGAAAATAAGTTCCTTATGTCACCAGAATCTGCCTTGCAAGGGAATCTAGATAGGAGGTAGAGAACCTGCCATGGAGGTAGGGAACTGGCCAGGCAAGGCAGGACTGCACAAGAGACATGCAAGCCCCCTCTGTACAGACAGAATTCAGAACCCACTGGAATTATGACCAGAGTAATTCTGGGTTGTTTTTTTTTTTTTTTTTTTTCTGGATGGTGAAGTCTCAAACTAAACAGCAGCGTTGATCTCAGCCTGGGCAGGACATCTGCAGGTCACAGTGATTGGCCTGTACACCAGTGTTCTGCTCAGAGATGAGCACCTGCACAATTCACATTATTCTCTCCAAGGCTGTGGAATAGTTCTCAAGAAATCAGGGATACGAGGTTATTCATTAGGAAAATGCTGTACAAAGATCAATTGCAAATCTCAGCAAAAGCAAAGGTTTTGAAGTGTAGGATTCTGCGAGGTGGCAGTGCTGGCAGTGCCAAACAGACCAAATAAATTAAAGGCAATTTGGTTGTGCATTTCACACGTTACACTTTATTTCCATGCAATGCTGCTTCTCCCAGTGCTTGGAAAGGGGCAGATCTGCCTTGCACAGAGCCAGTCTGGGGCTGTTCCTTTGCTTCCTAACTGGTTTCATTTCCAAACATGAATTCTGAAATAAAGCACAAGTAGTGTTGAGAGTCAAAACATCTGCACCAACTTAGTTCCACCAGGTGGGCACTGCTACCTTCCTGAGATCCTGAAAGCTACATAAGTCTCTGATTTTGGCAGTAATTTTAGCTAATGTGTTAAAGTCAGCCTTGGAAAAGCACAGGAAACTGCCAAAGATTTCTAAGGGTAAACCAAACATTCGAATTTACTACATTTGCTTTATGAAGAAAGCTTTTATAGTTTAGTTTTTTCATTTTTTTTATATGCTAAAGCACTGAAATAAAATAGAAGTAACGAGTAAATGAAAGAAAGGGAAATGAAAATTTAGATGTGTAAATTTAAGGAGCTTGTCCCAAGAAGCAGAAAGGAATAAATCAACTAAAGCCTGTCTTCTTAAAAGGAAATACTGTTAGATACTGAATTAGGGAGAGAATGGTACCCAGTTTATGCATAAAATGAGCTCTTGGGGGATTTTT
Source organism: Daphoenositta chrysoptera (assembly GCA_013397915.1). Taxonomy (NCBI): domain Eukaryota; kingdom Metazoa; phylum Chordata; class Aves; order Passeriformes; genus Daphoenositta; species Daphoenositta chrysoptera. The sequence goes on from VZRO01000501.1 coordinate 75,996, forward strand.
CATGCAAGACTTTTAGCACAGATTATTCAGTGTGTGCCATTCCTTGGTGTCCTGGGCTGAGGAAGGGGACTAAAGGGAGTATCCAGAACCTTTGGAAGTGATGAATTCTATGTTGTCTCTAAAGATTCCTTGCACCACCTATTTCAGTGCAGCTCAGACTTCTGACAAGAACAGGCACCTCTACAGAGCCGAGCAGAGCACAACGTGGTGCTGTTGTTTTTAGAGACAATAAAGGTTTTAACAAAGAATTCCCTGCCTATTTCAGTAATTTTCCAAATCCTGAGTCCCCCCTAAACCTGCCCCTTCTGGACATAACCACTTTAGGCCATATCTGCATGAATAGGTGTCTTTTTCCTTCCCAGATTTGCCTTATGAGCAAGCCAGGAGATCAGCGTGGACGAGTCACACCCACCCCAGCCCTCAGTCAAAAGGTAAAAGCATCTGCACAGCTGGGGAAACATGGATTAGACTCCAAAGGGAATTATAGGAGCTCTGGAGGGGTTTCATCTGTGCATTTTTGGAAAGCTAATTGTATGGCAATTCTGGGAGGTGTCACTGGGGAGCTGCATCCCTCCTTAAACTCAAACTTCATCCAAGTCCATCACCACAGAGCCTTAAAAAGCTTTTCATGAGCTTTAAATCCTGTTGTGTCTATCCTGGAGCAGAGAGCAGCAGGAGTTCCAGGCCTAGGGATCTCTCACAGGTTTGGTGAGCAACTTCCTAACTGGAAAAATAACTACATGGGGTTTTTTTTCCATTTTCAGCTACTCAGCCATCATCCTCAACAGTTCCCAAAACAGAAGACCAGCGTCCTCAGTTAGGTGGGTGTCATTTGGTTTGCATTCTGCCTGGGTTTGCTGAACATGATGGGAAGGGCAGCTCTCACCTACCAGCCAGACTGCACAATCTGGTTCAGACCCCTCCAGCTGGAGGCCACTAAGACCCCAGATGTGTATGGGGTTGGCTCTGCAGCTGGATTTGGGGTGTATGTAATGTTTAAAGGCAGTGACAACCTTGCAGAATGAAAATGCTATTAAAAAAAGTCTACCTGCAGTTTGGGTGCAGAGGTGGAAGGTTAAGATGTCCAAAGAGCCCAGCAGCTGAAATGCCAACAGCTGGAAGATGTGCATGACCACAAAAAAAAGGGAATGGATTACAGCCTAGAGAAACCCATTTGAATTTGGCTCCTGAAACACAACAGGAATATTAGAGGGATTCTCAGTGAGGAGAAAGTAGAAGTTTATGGGTTTGTAGAGTAATGGTTTAGCAAAACAGGCTCCTTTCGTGTTTTCAAAGCAGCAAATCCACAGGGTGGGACCTAATGCCTTACTGCAAATTCAGCTGTATTTTGGACAGGTAGCTGGAGAGCACTACAAAGCTCCTGAGTCAGTCATGGCTTTTGTTAACAGCAAAAGGTTAGAAGGAGGAAATAAAAGAGATTTAGAGGATATTCTTAGCTCAGAAGACTCTGAGCCAGTTTTTATCACATGGATTTTAAATCATTATTCTGGTTTTTGTTATAGCTAAACAAGACTGTGCATGAATAGGTCTCATTAACTCCTGCACAGACTGCCTGGGAAGTATTACACTGATTTTTGCCTAAACAGTGTTTTATCTAATCTGGCCTTCCAACCACAAGAATCTTCCTAGAAATATATTGATGATTTATGTAAGTCCTGAGGACCAGTTAATGGCTGTGTGTGAGCTGCACAGATTATTTAAATGTGTAAGGAATGTAACCTGATTGTCTTGTTGGCTGTAAAAGTGACAGGGTCACTCAGTGCTTGCAGCCCATTGCTTTGGCTTTGGTCCTGCTGTCACAGCCTTCTCTTTCTCCCCGTTGGACTTCAGGCCAAAGTAAGTTTTCATTTCCAGAGGGAATTCCTAGAGGGAAATGCTGAGATGCCACAGGCATTGTGGGGCTGACAGAGGCTCTTCTGAAAACCCCAGTTGCAGGGTTAATACATGGGATCCCTCACTTGGAGTCCAGTAACAAAGGAAAAATCACAGAATCATGGAATCATTGAGGTTGGAAAAGACCTCCAAGGTCATCGAGTCCAAGCTGTGCCCAATCCCCACCTTGTCCCCAGCCCCAAGCACTGAGTGCCACGTCCAGACCTTCCTTGGACACCTCCAGGGATGGGGATTCCACCACCAGAATGCTTCATAACAAGTTTACATTCTGAATATATACATCTGCTTTTAATTCATAAAAAAAGGCAAATGTATATCCTTGCACACCGAGTTTGAAAGGAAAACCTGCAAATATTGCCATGCAGAGAGAGGAAATTGCTTAGGTGTTGGACCTGCTGTCCCATCAGGCAGTGCACACTGCCCCTTACAAGGTTAAACAATAATATCTAAGATATTTGACATCATTGTTGAATGATTTTAAATCTTCTCTCACAACTTTGTAGATCCGTATCAGATTCTCGGACCGACCAGCAGCCGACTTGCAAATCCAGGTGAGAAGGGGTTTTGCTGATGTAGGAGGCTTTCCTTTCACTGCTGATGTGCCCACTTCAGCTTTAAAACCAGACCTGGGAGCTGATGTCACTGATTTTCCCACTCCTGAGTGTGGCTCAGTGGGAGCTGATGATATCCAGTGTTTCTCAGATCTAAATTACACCGGGGTGGGACTGAGGAATCTTAAAATCATTAAGGTTGGAAAAGCTCTCCAAGGAGTCCAACCTTCGAGGCTGGAGTTCACTTCAGTTGCCTGAACGTCAGGATTTGGTTGAGGGGTGTAAGAGACCCCATCTGGTCTCCAGTTACCCCTCCACAAGGGCACAAATCTCTTACCAATCTTCATCAGATGTGTCCCGGATTCTGTTAATCCACAACACAGTATCATACTGGCCTTGATGAACACAAAATTTTGGGATGAATAACCCAAGCCAGCAGAAATATACAGGAAAAAGAAAACAAAAAGCAGGAAAGTATAATCTGTTTGCAAAGCATAACTGGGTTAAACACTTCAAAAATGTTCTCCCACCTGAAGAAGGCAATGGGGTGCATTGTGGATAGGGATGTGTAGCTTAGAAGAGAATCATAGACTCTCAGAATCATTCAGATTGGAAAACACCTCAAGGATCATTGAGTCCAGCCTTGGACCAGCATGTTTTTGCTACAGACAAGGGATCTGCTGGGTGATTTAGCAGCTCTGATGGGGAATTGTGCAGATTTCACTGCTCCAAGTCCACAGGCCGTGCTGTGGCTGTGCAGCACCACCATCAACACCACAACCCACCACAAGGGACTGACACTGTGTGTTCCACTCGTGTCCCTTGCCTGGGCAGTCCCAGGGCACAGCATTCCTTGTTCCACACGGATCTCCTCAGCCCCCACTGACAGTGGTTCTTTTTACAGCAATCTATGGCTTTCCAAGGCCTGGAATTGGCAAAATGCTGATCCGTTTCCTTTCGCTTTCTCCCAAGTGACATCGAGCACAGTTCTAGATTAGCTGACTTTCTTAACGGTTTTGTGTGGCAGAGGAAAGTAATTAAGTAAGTGTTAAGAGTAGGATTTTCCAAATTGTCTGAGGTGGTGGGGGTTTCCAGGCTACACTGGTCTTAACTGGAACCAGGGGCCTACATCCCTTTAATTTGTTCATAAATCATGGCTTTTCAAATTTTATCAAGTGTCCATTTGGTAGACTTCATTACTGTGGATGACACTAACACGATCTGGATTGGGATGCTTTTTTTAACATTTGGATATGGAATTCCTCCACGCCATCATTCCTGTGCTTTCACATGTTTTGTGTGTTTATAAATCGGTGGAATTACTCTCTCATTAAAAGGAAATTGACAGCAACCATTTATTTTCATAGGACTATATATTACATTTGGAAGGCAAGTGTTTATGTTAGAACATATGTTGGATTGCTTATTCAAAAATTTGTGTTTTGTCCAGTGCTGAACTGTTTATTGATTTTCAAAGCCTAATCCTCTTGTTATGTTTCGTGTATTAAAACTTGCATGCCTTGCTCATACCATGAATTCTTTTGTTTGTTTGTTTATTTAATGCATGTTAATGGAACAGAAGAAATTCATTAAGGCCAGTTTGGATAAATACAATTTAAATGAATATGGGTTTCAGTTGCACTGAAGTATAAACTGCTAATGGGTTTCAGATGCTGCTCTAGCTCGATATTGTAATTGCTACTATAAGCTTTCTAAAGAAAAGCTTGTTTATTATACCCACAGAGCTGGTTTGGATAAAAAAAAGAAAGAAACCCAACCGATTCCTGGTCAGAGATGTAGTTCAGAGTTAGCACATCCAGGCTGGTTGGCAAATTCTGCTGACACTGTGCTTGTGAAACAGATTGCGTCGCGAGCTGCTTCAGCTGCATTTTGCATCATTTCAGTGCTGCTTTGTTAAGAAATGCTAAGCTTCTAACACGACTATCAGTGGCAAGGCCCTTTGAAATCTACTTCCACTTGTCTAAAATGGTCAAATTTTATTGCCCTACCTCACTTTTGCAAAGTTTATACCAGACTTAACTATTTTCGTTTAGCGGTGGAATTGGCAGAGAGTGAGAAAAATACAACAGCAACATTTTATGTCTTAATGTAAAATAATCATTTAAACTCATTTGAAGCAGAATGATGACAAGGATGTATTTTATGGACCTTTTCACTGTTCTTACAATTGTTTTGCCCTCTGGTTGTATGCAGTGCAACAGCAAGCTAATAAGTTTCCGTTCTGCATTTCCCCAAATGCTGCAAAGGGATGATATGGTTTGGCACGGGCCCAGCTTGCTCTAAACTTCTCCATTTTGTGTGGGCTCATTCCATAGCAGAGAACATTTAGTTGCAACATAATGCTGTGAGAACAAGCAGAATGTTACGCAAGTGAAAGCTGTTTGTGCTGAACTTTAGAGATTAGTTTCCTAAATGAGCGCTGTATTATTTCCCCATCAATTGTCTGCGCGGAATGACATTAGGTAACAATTAAATCTCCATGGAATGGCATTCTGCCACTCACATGAGGGAAAACACGACACATTACAATTATCCCTGCTCTTCAGGGTTTTGTGAGACAGTCCTGGGAGAAGGGCGACTGGTTAATAGTAAGAATTAGGATCCGACATCACAACATCTCCTAATGGGGTCCTCGGGGAGAGCCTGCAGGATTGACGCCTTGGCATTCTTAATGCTGCCCCTGACATTCCCTCTCTGTTCCTCGCCGCAGGCAGCGGGCAGATCCAGCTGTGGCAGTTCCTGCTGGAGCTGCTGTCGGACAGCTCCAACTCCAACTGCATCACCTGGGAGGGCACCAACGGCGAGTTCAAGATGACGGACCCCGACGAGGTGGCGCGGCGCTGGGGCGAGCGCAAGAGCAAGCCCAACATGAACTACGACAAGCTCAGCCGCGCCCTGCGCTACTACTACGACAAGAACATCATGACCAAGGTGCACGGCAAGCGCTACGCCTACAAGTTCGACTTCCACGGCATCGCCCAGGCCCTGCAGCCCCACCCCCCGGAGTCGTCCATGTACAAGTACCCGTCAGACCTGCCCTACATGAGCTCCTACCACGCGCACCCGCAGAAGATGAACTTTGTAGCTCCCCACCCCCCTGCCTTGCCCGTAACATCCTCCAGCTTTTTTGCCGCCCCCAACCCCTACTGGAATTCGCCGACTGGAGGGATCTACCCCAACACCAGGCTGCCAGCTGCTCATATGCCTTCTCACCTTGGCACCTACTACTAAGTGGGGTGGGAAAATGAACACCAGACAAAGACGTTTCTCGCTGGGATTCGGTCCCTGAGGAATCGCAATGAACTCTGTTGGAGTGCTCGAATTAAAAGTGCCTAAAGAGACAAGCGAAGGTTTGGCTGGGGAAAAAAAAAAATCCCCAAAAAACATGTTAAAAATAGATGTCAAAAAGACTCTTTGTAGTAGGGATTTAAAGGAAATATCCAAGAAGTATTAAGATACTAAAATGTAATGTATATGGGCATCGACTCTGTGGACCAAACAACAATAGACTATTGTAGGTAGAAGCATGAAATGATAAGGAAAACCTACGGAAGCTGGTGGTCTTAAAAAGTTGATAAGCTTGTGTGTAAAGTTTGATATCCTGCTAGTGCAAAACTGGGACTATACTACAGCAATATAAGGATAAGTCTATAGTGACCTAACATACAGTATATGGATCATTACAAAAGAGAGGGAAAAGGGAAAAAAAAATAGGAAAGAAAAGCCTATCTGTATTTAAAAAATAGAAACATATCAACAAAAGAGACTGGTTAGTGTGGAAGCTGATTTGGAGTAGAACAGCAGTGTTGTGGTTAAAATGAAACGAGATCCATTCATCAGAGCGAATCAGCTGCTCAAACTGTGAAGACAACCCAAACTTTCAGATTCCTTGACAGTTTTACAGGAACCCTGAGCCAAACGTGGGAAATGAGAATGTGCTGGAGGGCAAGTGTATGACTGTAGATCAGAGGCCTGCACCTGACAGAGGAAGCAGGAAGGAGAAAGAGGAGGATGAAGGTGGTGAGAAGGGGAGGAAAGAAACTTCTTGATCAGTAGAGACTGAAAAGACTGAAAAATTTGTAGTGTTGGGACTACGAAGAAACACTTGTTTGGACTTGTGAAACATATTGCTCAGTATTATACCATTCCCAGTATTTCAGGAGGAACCGACTTGATTCAGTAGTAATAAAAAGTGGTAAAAAGGGAAAAGCAGAAGAAGGGAGAAATCAGAATATGCATCTCTTTTTTTATTTAGGGAAGAAAAAAAAAAACCAAAACTGGAATTGTGTCTGATATTTAAAAGTTACCAGTTAGAACCTCATCATTACTAAGGGAGTTTGTTTCCTATTGGTTAGAGCAAGAGACAACCCTTGACTGCCAAAATCAGAAATCACCTGAGTATTTTTGTTAGGCGGGCGCCAGTTTTTCTTATCGAGTCGCGAACGCTGTGCGTTTGTCAGAATGAAGTATACAAGTTCAATGTTATTTTTTTTTCCTTTTTATATAATTATTATATAACTTATGCATTTATACACTACGAGTTGATCTCGGCCAACCAAAGACACACACACAAAAAAAAAAAAAAGGGACAATCCAAAAAACTATTGTGGCCTTGAATTTTAACTCTGTATGCTTAATGTTTACATTATGAACATATTAGTCCTTAGATTGCAGAATGTATGTAATAAAATAAGCTTGGCCTAGCATGGCAATTCAGATTGACACTGTGGTTTGCATTTGTATTTGCATTTTCTGTGTGGGACGCCCATGTCAGATCTGCTACTCACCAGGTTAAAATAGGCCAGGATTTTTGGGTTGTGAAAATGCAGGAGCAAACAGCCTAAGTGTGAAGTGCACAGGTGCTGTGTATCTTCTTTTCCAGACAGTTCTGCTAAAACACTTCCAGTTCTTCTTTAACAGTACCTTGCCATTCCTGTGCTGAGCTTCTCTGGCCCAGAGATTGCAACCATCCCCAATTAATTCACTGACAGCTCCACGCCCTAGACTGGAAATGAAGCCTGAGGGAGGCCTCTAAGGAAGAATATTGATACTCAGAAATTATCTTTTGTTGCCATCAAGTTATGCTGCAAAATCTCAGCCTGAAATGTATCTTCCTACTCAATCATATGTTGAATTACCATGCCCTCTTGCCCTTAATACATTTTGTATCATTATTAGTAAATAAAGTGAATAATGAATAATTTCCATTATTCCCTGCTTTAGAATGGAGTGTATGGCAGCTTGTTCACTTGACATTGCAGTCCATCCTGGCTGTTTACGAAGGGCAAGAGTTTTTATTTTTCTCTTGTAGCTTTAGAGGCTTCCCACTCTGTACCCTGGGCCCCAAAACTGCATCTGGTGCCTACTGGCATCACTCCATTCTTTTCCAACACCATCTGGAGAACTGGTCTGGAAAATCAGCCCTGATATTTATGAGTGGCTTCCACAGTGTTTGCTGCAGGAATCCCAGACAACTCATCCCTCTGTATCCCTCCTTTTTGCTGTTCTTTTGTCTCTTTTTTCCCAGGTAAAATGGGTGTGGTTTCAGGTTTTATAGGAAATGTTCTGCATATCCGTTTTTTGGGGAGCAGTGGGAGCCAACTCACCAGGTCCTGTGTTAGGGGTGTCTTGGTGGCAGTTTATAAGCACAGGATTGTGCTACCAATGTGTGAGACCTGAGCAGGGAAATAAACACTCTTAAGTCTGTATTTAAAAAAAAAAAAAGAAAAGAAAAAATGAACGGTTAGTCACTATTTTAGAAAGTAACAGAGTTACAGCAGGCACACCTACATGTGACTATAAAGATAATAATTTGCCTTTCAGTGGAAATAAATCTACAGATCCTCACTATCTGCTTCATGTGTGCTTCCAACCCGAAATGGTAAGTGCATTTTTGAACCCGCTTTTACTTAAACACTAAAAATCCAGATTTAAATAAGGTCTTTGTTTAGATTGGCGAGGACGTGCCTGGAGGCCTCCAAAGCATCCCCAGTGCTCGTGGGGCTGCCTGCAGGATTTCCAGATTATGTTGCCTGGCTGCTGTCCTGCACAACAGGAACAACATCCTGGCATTGGGGTCCACATCCTGGGACAGGGATGGGGCCCCACAGATGGAGTCCCCTTGTGTGAAGAGCAAAATCCTCGAGCTGGCCATGGGAAGCTCACTGGTGAGCCATGATCACCCATTGTAGAGCTACACCTTCCTTCACTGCCTTCCAGGAGCCTTGGAAAACACGGATTTTGCAAGAGGGGAGTGAAGGATGGAGAGACCCTCCTACTGCTGCGTTGGGATTATTTGTAGGGTGTCCCTGTGACTGCGGCAAGGGATGAGCCCAGATCAGCCAGAGCTGAGGAACTCCATGTCCACACCATGAGAGATGTTCAGTGAAGCTCAGACAGACCCCAAGACCTTGGCTGGACCTTCTCTTTGCCATTTAGCACCTGTACAACACGGCCCTGATGTGCCCACATTTGCACAAATTGGTAATATTAATAATTTGGCCCTTTATTTAACTTGTAGTTTCTTTTAAAGTCAATTGTCAGCCAAGCTTCAAAACTTACCCACGTTCTGAAGAGTCCACATTTGGTACCTCAAATTCCACAAGCCTTTTTAACTGCCCACAGAAACTCAGGGGTCATCAGGGATTTAGACTTTTCTTCTGCAAATTTTTCGATCTCAGACTATTTCTTGCCCCAGATAAGATATAATTTTAAAATAAATTTTTAATTGCAGACGTATTAAAGAAGGGTAAAAAAACCCACCCACTTTACCTACATGACATGATTGGTGAGCTCATGATCTCAAGTTTTGGTGCCATCAAGGGAATAGTCTCTGGTGACCTAAATTGCTGGTTAGTCAGAAGGGCACCTCATCCATCCACAGGGTTCAGTTAATTCCTGGCTGAATTTTACCTCCTGATGTAGTACAAATTCTTCATTCTCTCTCTGGGCACTGGTGGGAGCATTTGGATATCTTCACAGCAGATCCTGCCTCCATCCTCGGAAGTGTGCTGGCTCTGCTGCTGTCCCCTGGGTGCTGAGACCTCTCCTTGGAGGCACTGGCAGCTGGAAGGACCTCAGACCATGACCCAGCATCAGCTGTGCTTGAAGAAAGGTTAATGGGGATATTTTGAGCTGGTTAATGAGGATATTGGGACAGCTGGAATGTGGAAAATTGTTTCAAAATATAATTTCCTAGCATCACAGAATGGTTTGGGTTGGAAGGGAAATAAAGATTCCAACAGGGACCCCTCCCACTGTCCCAGGCTGCTCCCAGTCCCAGTGTCCAGCCTGGCCTTGGGCACTGCCAGGGATCCAGGGGCAGCCACAGCTGCTCTGGGCACCCTGTGCCAGGGCCTGCCCACCCTCCCAGGGAACAATCCCTTCCCAAAATCCCATCTAACCCTACTTTCTGTCAGTTTGAAGCCGTTCCTCCTTGCCCTGGCACTCCAGGCTCTTGTAAAATGTCCCTCTCCATCTTTCTTGTCAGCTCCCTTCCCAGCATTTTTTTAAAAGGGCACATATTTTCAAGAAAACTAATAAAACACCCAGGGTTCTTAGGCCAGGAATTGCCCCAAGATGTCCTTTTAAATCACTGGAGTGAGGACTTCTTAAAACCAGGCTCAGAAAACTTTGGGGTTTTGTGCCAGAATATTGGTCCACATATAATTTATAAAACCCTAAGGGGCAGAATAATTTTCTGTGCACAATCCTGGAAGCAGTGAGGAATTCTTCTTGGGAAACCCCATCCATTCTCCTTACTATAGCAGAATTATTTTCTACTCTACATTTACTGTTGTTTCCTTAACCTTCTCCTTTGAAAAGGTCTCAATTCCAGGGTATTTCCACCCAGTCCTGTAACACAGAGCCTAACACATCTCATTGTCAAAGAGGGGTTGATTTTTTTTTATGTTTTCCTGCCATTTTTGTATTTTGCAATTCCTTCTGATTGTGCTCCCCATGCATCACCCTCTGGAGTTCCTCGCCTGCCTCAGCGTTTGCAGCTTTCCAAATATTTGTGGTTTGTTATCACACTCCCTTTGACTGGGTGTTTGCCAAGTTTAGACATATTCCACTTCACAAACCTATCCCTCTTCTTCTCTGACAATTGTTAATTGGCCCAGCTTCTTTTTATTTTGGTTTTTTTCCTTTTTCCCCCCTTGTCTCTGCACATTGCCAGGTCTGATGTCTCCTCCTGTCTAAACCATTCCCATCCTGGACTTTTTTGACTGCCCCTCCATCCCACTGGAGTTTGTTCTTCCCAGTCAAGCAGCTGATGGACTTGTAGTCCCACCTGGCTGAAAGGTGAGCAGCTTGAGCAGCTAAAAGATGGATTTCCATGTTCTTCTTTCCTTGGAGTTTCCTTCTCATGAGCTGAAAAGCCTCCTTGCCTCAGGTGTCTCCACCAGCAGACCACTGGGAAGGTTTCTCCAAACTCTTGGAGTGAACTTGCTGCACTGGTTCCACCAGCTCATCCTGCCCCAAAAAAGTGCCTTTTCATTTCCAATTTTCTTCGTGCTGAAGGTGTCATTTTGATCCACAGAAAACTTTAAATCTGCTCTGCTAAAAAACACAGGATTGTAGAATCATCAGGGTTGGAAGAGACCTCCAGGATCATCCAGTCTCACTGTTACCCCAGCATCACCATCTTCACCCCAAAACCATGTCCCAAATTCCATATCCAGATGCCAGATTGGATACCGGGTTCTTAAACAGGCACAAGCACTTGGACTAAGTGATTGCCATGGTACTTTAAGGCTTACAAGCAGTTCTAAGAGTTTTAAGTTTTAGGCACATCTTTTACTCAATTCTTTCATATATTTTTGCAAAATTCCCAGTTTGTGTCACAAAACAATCGTGTAGATCCCTTGGCCACCTGACACATGGGCACAGGACTGCAGGAATAATAGAGGGCTTCAAAGGGTTCTTCACACTTTTCTTCACCCTCACGGAGAAGAGCTGGAGGGCTTGTGAAGCTCCCCAGTATTTCTGCAACCACACTGGGCACTGAAATGGTCAATTTTAGAAATAATGTCCCTGTTGCCCTGTGGGTTGGAGAGGGGTATGTTCACCTGCATTAGTGTTCTCATAACACAAGGGAAGCAGAAAAAAGGGAGAAAATCAAAATATTCGTTTGTTTTATGGTTGAAAAATCCCCTCATGCTGTCTAGTTCCCAGAAACTGGTCTGGTACATCCACACATTTCAGTTTGCTGGGATGGGAATGGCATTCCGATGACCCAGCCATTGTGCTGGAGAGGGTAAATACAGATCATGACTAACAGATGTTGCTTTGAAGTGCTCCTATCTTTAAATACACAAGGCTAATAAATGCTGGAAAATTCTGTATTTTCTACCAAGACTAGGCTGAACATTTTCCACTCCAGCTCTTTTTTCAAGGGGGGGGGTGGAATTTTTTTTAATTCTTCCAGCATACGCTGAGGATAAATCCAGGAAATTTGTGGCAGGTCCTTGGACATTGTGATGGGCTCATATCCTGGCACAGAGACACAGCTCATAGCCCGGATCCCCAAGGGACTGGAGTGTCTGAATGGCTGCTGGTTGCAAATATGGAAAAGTTCCAAGTGCCTCTGTATGGCTGTAAGCAAGCTGCAAACCTCCCACCACATGTTTCCAAGGAAAAGACAGAAAATTAGGATTCCAGCAAGTGGCACACAGCCTTTGGAGGAGGGTTTTACTCTCAAAATAGGTGTGAAAATTACCTTGGCTGTCCCTGGAAGATTCGAGTTCAGGAGGTGGCAGGAGAGGGGACATACAGCCAAGCATGCAGGGAAATGAAAGAGCTTTTATCAGCAGGGCTTGGGAAGGAAAAACAGGAGAAAGAGGCAAAAATGGAGATGTAAAGAAGAAGAAAAAGAGTTCTGAAGTGCTGTCAGAGGGGTAGCAAAGTGCCCTGACACTGACATCTTATTAACAATTTATGGAAAGGGGTGGAAGTGGAGTTTAAGACATCCTTGCAGGGGTTCCTTGCTGCTGTTGGACCTGATGTGATGATGGTGACACGAGGTCAGCTCTGAGCTGTCAGCAAAGAGGGAGCCAACCAGAGCATCAAAACATGGGCTGACAACATGAGGGCAGCAACCAGGGAGGTTGGGGACTTAGCTCAGCCTCCCTCGCCCTCAGAAAAAGGGGAATTCCACAGGACAGGGGATGCCAGGGAGGCTCCAATGGCCAGGGAAACCCAAACAGCTCATTTTCCTGTCTAACCACGGAAATTGAGATGAATCTGAGGGATGTGGGGAAGGAAACAGCAACTGGATGTCAAGAGGTTTGCAGAAAGAGAGATGAAAATGGAAGAAAAGAAGACCACAAGCCCGAGGGAATTTAGAGGTTCAAAAGAGGAAAAGGAGGCTTAAAATCAAAATAAGGTCAGGTTTACTTCAAAACCTGAGCCCAAAGGATGGGCTGCAGACCAGCTGTGATGTGCAATTGGGTAGGAGGAGGCAGGTCAGCACATCTGGGCTGAAGCAGCAGCCTGAGCCGAGGAGACACCAGAGCGGGTAAATGTTGTACTTCATTTCTCTTTCTACACTTACTGCTTTAATATATTTTCAGCTAACATTTCATTACAATTTCCACAAACATTTCATGTCACGACTTCATTACAATGCCGGCTGCAAGATGGAACAGCTGTAAAATAGCCCTGCCAATGCTGGTAATTTGCACTGGGAATGCAATATCCAGCTCCAGCCGCTGACGAGTGCTGTGCAAACTGAGCTAACCGGCATTTTTCATTTCTTTAACCACTTACCTCAACAATTAAATGCATTGCAATGCTAAATGGGGAATATATAATCAGTCATTGCAGACTGTATAAAAGCATCAGACCATACATCTCTGTTGTTTTGTCATGAGCTGTACAAAGTGCTGGCTTAGCACTCTGTAAATGGCTTTGTTCACTCTTGTTATTTAATTGTACACCAAAAACCAGCAAAGTTTCATTCATACTGTGTGTGTGTGTGTCTCCTGCTCTGTGCCAAATCCAATATTCTCTCCTTTTCCTACTCAGTGCAGATCACAGAGGAAGGTTTTAGCACAGCAGGCTTTGAGGTGGGAAACCAGTCACTACTTTAATATTTTTGATGTTCCACTGTCACTACTGGAACAGCTCTTGAGCTGAGATTTGGTTGATGCTCTCAGTTACTGCTGGATTTCTATTTCCCTGCTTTGGACAAAAGCTGAGGTGTTTGGTTTGTGACTTAGTAACCTACTTCTCAAAAATGTCTGGTGGACTTTACTCAGAATAGAATCATGGAATGGTTTGGGTTGAAAGGACCTTAAAGCTCATCTTGTTCCACCCCCTGCCACGGGCAGGGACCCCTTCCACTGTCCCAGGCTGCTCCCAGCCCCAGTGTCCAGCCTGGCCTTGGGCACTGCCAGGGATCCAGGGGCAGCCACAGCTGCTCTGGGCACCCTGTGCCAGGGCCTGCCCACCCTCCCAGGGAACAATTCCTTCCCAAGATCCCACCCAGCCCTGCCCTCTGGCACTGGGAAGCCATTCCCTGGGTCCTGGCCCTCCAGCCCTTGGAAATTGTCTCTCTCCAGGTTTCCTGCAGCTCCTTCAGGCCCTGCAAGGCCACCCTGAGCTCACCCCAGAGCTTCTCCTCTCCAGGCTGAACAATCCCAGCTCTCCCAGCCTTTCCTCCCAGCAGAGCTGCTCCATCCCTCTGCTCATCCTGGTGCCTCCTCTGGCCTCTCTCCAGCAGCTCCACGTCCTCCCTGTGCTGGGCCCAGGGCTGGGGCAGCTCTGCAGGTGGGCTCTCACCTGAGCACAGGGGCACAGGGGCAGAATTATGTTACAGAAAGTCACTGATTGTACCACCCCTTTCCCCCACTATTTTGGCACAATGTAAAAGGAGAGAAATTGGAAGAAGTAAAGCAGCTGTATTTAGTCAGAATACCTGGCAAAATGTAGTGAAGTGAATGTGAGCTGACATGATAAGGTTTCCAAAAGACCAAAAGCAACTTAGGCTCTCAAATCTGGTAGACTGATGGGATTTATGTTCCTGGCACATTCCAGAAATCCCTCTCTGGTGCTTTGTCATTTAAGAAAGTCACATTCCTTTGGAAGGGCTTGAAGCTGAGAGCACAGTGCTGGGGTGACCCTCCCTCCAGTAAAGGCAGCCATGGGGGAAAATGCCACCATAAAAAATCACGGAATTGGCTGAGTTGGATGGAACCCACCAGGATCATCCAGTCCAACTCCTGCACAGGACACCCCAGGAATCCCACCATGTGCCTGAGAGCATTGTCCAAACACTTCTTGAACTCAGACAGGCTCCTAATATCCAACCTAAACTTCCCCTGGTGCAGTTTGAGACCCTGTCCTCTCGTCCTGTTGGTGGGATCAGTCAGCTCCTGAGTGATCAATTCCTGTTCCTCTGGAGCTGTGGCTACACATGGCACCAGGAGTTTTTCTCTTCAGCAAAGAAAACGTAAAATCTGTTTGAAAAAGCACAGGAGTGGTATGAGAAGGTGGGCTGAGAGCTGGCTGGATGGTGGCCAAGGAGGCCAATGGCATCTTGGCCTGGATCAGGAATAGTGTGGCCAGCAGGACAGGCCAGGGATTGTCCCTCTGTGCTGGGCACTGTGAGGCCACACCTTGAGTGCTGTGTCCAGTTCTGGACCTCTCATTTCATTGAGGGGCTGGAGCATGTCCAGAGATGGGAATGGAGCAGGGGAAGGGTCTGGAAAACACATGTGTGGTGTTTCCATGCCCCCAGTGCTCCCTGATAAAGTCTCCCCATCATTCCCACACCAGTGCTTTGCAGGGTTTTACCAAGGTGGTTTTTCAGAGGCGTTTTGGGGGTTGTATTTTGCAGCACAGACTCTTTCTTTTCAAACTCTCTCCCCTCACCTCTTTCCTCCTACAGTGTGGTGTCTGGCGAGAGTTGGAGGCACTGGACATTTTAGGATGCTCCCTGAAGTTTCTGTTTGAAGGTCTGGGCTGTGCCCTCCTCCCAGCCTGGAGCAGGCTGTGGTGCTGAGCCTGGTCCCCCGGGGCAGCTGAAGGAGAGTCTGAGAGTGGGACACGACGGCAGCAAGGGCTGGAAATGCTGCAGTCAGTGCCCTGGGCTGGTTTTATGCTGCTGCTGTTGTCACTGCGGGTGCAACAGCAAAGGTCCTGCCCTTTTCCTGTCCCCTCAGGAGGTCCCTGTGCTGTGGGTGACAGCGTGCTCACCCCAGCGACTCCCCAGAGTCTCCCTCTCCTCGCCTGTGTCAGGTCACATTTGCTGCTCGAGGCATATTCCCATTTCTCCCAAAAGATGGCACTAGGATTCACCGAAACCGGACCACTCGGCACCCTGGATATTTTCCTATTTGGGAGAAATCCCACCAGGCCCCTCCAGGGCAGTGTCCATCCCTCACTTCCATAACCCTCTGGAGCATCCTGCCCTGGGCAGACCCTACTTGGATTATAGGCAACAACAGCAGAGGGAAAATGGAGTTATCACCTGCTCAGGGTGTGCAGCAGGAGGGGATGTCTTTTCCTAGGATGCAAATATTCCTCCCCGGCTCCCTCCCTTTACACCCTGTGTTTTATTTCCGAGGCAATGAGAAAAACAAATATGCAATATTGAAATTAATCTTCTTGCACGCTGACATTATCTGCCGCAGCAAAATTGACATCATTAGGGTTTTTACTCAGAAGTTAATTATTTTTTCATTTGAGCAACGTAGCCCATAAATTTATGAATAGAGAGTCTGCCTGGTAATTTAGACCACGTTTTAAGGGTTTTTTTAATGTGAATGTTTCTACATAATGATAATTATATAAATATTTCCATGATTAAAAGGACAAAACTAATGAAAGCAACTTTTGTTGAGATTATTTTTCCTTGCAATTTCTATAACCCATTGAAGAAAGCTTTTTATCTGTCAGTGAAGCAATCTTTTTTTTTTTTTTCTGAAAAACAATCCCCATTCCAAGATAACGGATTTTTTGTATTTATTAACATCTCTAATGGAGCTATCACCTGAAGAGGTGGAAGTTTTCTTTTCATTAAAGAAAATGATAGGATCACAGCTCTATAAATGAAAAGAAGTTGAAGTGTGCAGATGGTTTCCAAAGACACCAGAATTCCATGGCTGAAAGTGCTGTCTCAGTGCATTTAATAAGACAGGGAACACCTTGTCCAAGTAATTCCCCTGCCTGGGCACCTCAGCAGCATCCAAAGACCACTGAATCCTGCAAGGGCCCCAAAATTGTGCTCATTAGCAATAGGAACTTCAGCAGTGACACTTCTTCCTCTTTTGCTTTGCAAAAGTTTCTCTCTCCTGAAATATCGGTGCCTGATTCCCATGTACTTCCAATTTTTTGAGGGACCAAAGTTTAGCATGCAGCCAGAAAGTTTTTTTCCCCCTCTCTGTGCTACCAGCACTAAAGAGTGATTAAAAACACGAGTGTGAGAGGCAGCTGAAGACTCTACTGAGCCCTGATGTGAAAAGCCCTCGTGGCAGACCTGGGTAAGGTGATGTTCTTGCAGTGCAGGGGTTCTTCCAAGCCCCTCAGCTTGGAGGGGTCTGTCCAGCACGTTACTGTCCCTGTCCATTTTCCTGTTTAAACAGGGATCTGCACGTCCCACTCCTTGCATTTGCTGTGCTTTGCAGTCCGTTTTTGCTGCTCGTGTCTCTGGGGCTGTTCGGTGATTTACAAATTACCTTTCACCATTGCAGCACAACTGCGAATTAAACAGCAAAGTGGTGGCACACGCCTGGGGGAGAGGACTGCTCCAGGGTGGATTCACTTGCAGCCCTTCTGGAGGGCTGGATTCAGCCAGGACATTCTGGAGGGTTGCATTCATTCATGGATGTTCTGGAGTCACCCATGGCCATCCTGAGGGGCTGGATTCACCCAGGATGTTCTGAAGGGATGGATTCATCCATGAATATTCTGGAGGGCAAGATTCGTCCATGGACATTCTGGAAGGGTGGATTCACCCAGGACATTCTGAAGGACAGGATTCACCTATGGAAATTCTGGAGGGCTGGATTCACCCATAACCCTTCTGGAGGGCTGGATTCACCCAAAACCCTTCTGAAGGGCAGGATTCACCCCTTCTGGAGGGCTGGATTCACCCATAACCCTTCTGGAGGGCTGGATTCACCCAAAACCCTTCTGAAGGGCAGGATTCACCCCTTCTGGAGGGCTGGATTCACCCAAAACCCTTCTGGAGGGCAGGATTCACCCAAAACCCTTCTGAAGGGCAGGATTCACCCCTTCTGGAGGGCAGGATTCACCCATGGCCCTTCTGGAGGGCAGGATTCACCCAAAACCCTCCTGGAGAGCTGGATTCACCCACAACCCTCCCTTAGGGCAGCAGTTTGCTGCCTTTAATAATCTCAGGAGTCCCCAGACAAAACAAAACCAACCCCAAAAAGCCTCCAATAAACAACAACAACAAAATGCTGTCCCAAGCAGCTCCTGACGGGTGAAGGAGCATCTGTTTGGGATGTTTTGGAGCCGAAGGCACGGGGTGCTGTAAGAGGTGCTGGCACTAGATGGAGCGATGGGTTAGCGCGATCCCTCTCCGCCGGAGATGCTGCTGGAAGCGCATTCCAGGCCTGTCCCGGGTTTGGCAGGATGGAGCATGTTTGTCAGCCTCCTCTCCAGAGGCGCCGGGCTCTGCCGGAGCCCTGTGGTCTCGGGTCAGGGCTCAGAGAGGTGCTCAGCTGCCTTTGCCAGCCTGGTCCCACCCCAGTTCCACTCCTCCGCTTCCATTAACAGCATCACTGCCCAGAAACTGCAGAAAAAGCAGAGCTAATTACCAAAATTAATCATCCCCGGAGAACAGGAGCCAACGTCCAGTGCCAAAGCAGGCCCCGCGTTGAGTCTGGCTCTGCCGTGGGGGCTGTTTTTGGGCAGTCTCTAAGTGCAGCTCGTACCGCCACCAGCCATGGGAGCAGAATTCCACATCTGTTGGCATTCCAGGGCACTGGAGCTCCATCTGGCCAGCTCTGGGCTGCCACGGGGAGCTGTGGGTGCCTGCCGCGCTCGCTGATGTCAACGGCAGCAAATGGGACGTGGTGCTCCAAGGATGCCTTGGCACCTCGCTCGCTGGAGCCTTTCATGTGGTTTCTTGGGTGTAACTGAAAGCAGCTTTTGGCCCAGGGGGATGGATGTTTTCTGCCTTTGTGTGTGCCCTGTGTTTTGTCATCGCCGTGTGAAATGCGTCTTCTGGGGAGCGGTAATTAGCAGAGGACCTATTTCAGCTTCAGAGAGTTTAGGGAATTTTTTAGGATCTATTTTAGCTGCTTCTTCAGGAAATCTGTATCGAAAATAGTGTGGCCAGCAGGAGCAGGGAAGTGACTGTCCCACCTTGGAGGGATTTTGATTCAAGAAAGGCTTTGAGGGGCTGGTGTGGGTCCAGAGAAGGACAAGGGAGGTGGGGAAGGGTCTAGAGAGTAAATCATGTAAGGAGCAGCTGAGGGAGCTGGGGGGGCTCCTCCTGGAGAAAAGGAGGTTCAGGAAAGATCTTTTTGCTCTCTACAACTCCCTGACAGGAGGGGGCAGCCGGGGGGGTCGGGCTCTGCTCCCAGGGAACAGGGACAGGAGCAGAGGGAACGGCCTCAGCCTGGGCCAGGGGAGGCTCAGGGTGGACACCAGGAGGAATTTCCTCATGGAAAGGGAGGTCAGGCCTTGGGAAGAGCTGCCCAGGGAGGTTTGGAGTGCCCATCCCTGGAGGTGTCCCAGGAAGGGCTGGAGGTGGCACTCAGTGCTCTGGGCTGGGGACAAGGTGGGCATCGGGCACAGCTTGGCCTCGATGACTTTGGAGGGCTTTTCCAAGCTCAGTGATTCTGGGATTCTGTGATAAGCCATTAATTGTGGTTGTTCAAAGCATGATTTTTTCTTCTGCAGAGATGATTTTCTTTTCATCACGTGCCAGCAGCATATTGGGGGTCAGAACAACGACTCCTGGGAGGATTTCCTTCGTGCCACCATGGATTAGGCACATGAAATCCTACCAGCCTGTACCACTCCTGACTCCAGTTTTAGGGCAACGTCAGCAGTTTTGGTCACTCTCCCACAACCCCAAGAAATATTCTGAGTGCAACTTAAACCAGTCCTGGTGTTTGATACTTATCTGCTTAGATCCTCTTCAATTATATGCATTAGTGGTCAAAACTGGGGCATCACAGGAGAGCCAAATGTGCCTCCAGTTGAGGCATTGCTTCATATCTCATGGAGAACTGAAAAGAAAGAAAAAATGATGCACTATAGGAACTGAATCCATCATAACTGTTGTTGTTGAAATGTCTCCTTCTGTGGTGCCCACAATGTAAACCTGAGCTTACCTTCCCAGAAGAACAAAGTTTCTCTTAGCACATGAAGGAGTTTTTCAAAGCTTGAGCTTTTAAAGCCTATGGAAAAATAACCATTGAAAAAATACAGGAAAGTAATAATCTTGGGGAGGGAAAGAGGGATAAGATAATGATCACAATAAAATAGTTGTGAGTGTGATTTCACCATCAGGAACCAGTAGAAATTTGAGATTTTTTTATCATCCATCAAGAGGGACAAAGCCTAAACAAGTGAGTCAGGAATATTTTTTAGGAACAACCAAGGCAAGCTGAGTTTGCTGTGACTCCTGGATTCAGCTTTGAGGTCAGCAGGGCCCCGTTGCTTACCTTGCCTGACCTCCTTCAATAACACAAACCTCACCATTTCAACCAGTTATTCCTGCAATCAACTAAGGGAACAGGTTCACACTTCTTCATTAATATCCTGAAAAAAACTACAGGAATTCTGTCACTTTCATCAGTTTTAGCCCAGACGTGTGTTCCTGCCAAAGTTCAGCCACTACTGTGTTTGTTGCTGTTTCGTTAACTTATTTCTTTTCCGTCTATCACAAATGTTGTGTTCTGCCCTGTAAAAGTGCCCACACGTCAGCCAGGGAATAAGAAACAATCCCACATCCCCGAGGTGACTCACACACCTCGTGGATACTGAATCACCATCGGGATGAGGTGAACATGTGGTGTGCAAAGCAGAGGCTGGAACGCTTTCAGCCAAAACATTCAGAAAACACTGCTACAAATTAGGGAATTCACGAAGAGCAGCAGCTCGTGAGGGATTATTTGTAACCCAAAGGGCTAAGCTAACAATTCCCAAATGCTTCTGGCTGTTACCCCTATAAGAGACTGTTCATTTTGTGTGCCCCCAAACCCAGAGAAATATAGAAAAGTCATCTTGGCTTTGTCTAGCTCTAGCCCAGAGACCCTCATGAGCAGTCTACACTCCAAATCTGGGCACTATTAGGCTAAAATATTATTTGCTTACTCCTATGAGCACTAACCATAAGGGAATATTCTGTAACACCCCAAAGACCACCCAAAAATCCCTTTGTGGTGGCACAGGACAACGTAGGTACCCTGCAGACACTCTGGAAACTCCATTCATGAGCAACCTGGCCAAGGCTATACTGGAAGCACATGAAATTATGGGAACTGAGTCACAGATCCCAGCACATATTGGATGCTTTTATAGGTTAAAAGTAAATCCTCTCGAAGAGACTTTTTTTTCCCCCCCTATATGAAGGCGATTTGGGCTGATTATTTTGTTCAGGGTTGGATCCATGATGTTTTGTTGTTGCTTGAACTGAGAGGTTCATGTGTTAAAACGCTGTTCCAGAGCTGCAGCCGATTGTGTGCAGGTTAATAGACGAGCCTTTGTCAAGGACATTGTGCAAACACATTTCCACAAGACATTATTGTCTGGACACATGAGCAAATATTTGCCTAAAAAGTCTAATTAACCATTGTTCAAGAACTGCCACCTGCCCCTGGGTTTTCTGGCACTCTCCTGGAAGGGACTGTGTTGTAGTGCCTTCAGCCAACATTTCTAAGGGAGCCAGCTCCTGACCAATAATTAAGTAAACATTCAGCTTGCTGCCTATTATTTTTAATTTCTTTCAATAATAAAGGAAGTGTTACGAAGAAAAGGAGTAAAGGCAACCAGTCTTGCTTTAACAGCACTACGGGGAAGGGATATACGTGGCCATGGGCTGAAGTAATCCCAGAATTCCAGAATCACTGAGGCTGGAAAATACCTCCAAGGTCATCAAGTCCAACCTGTGACCCATCCCCACCTTGTCACCCAGCCCAGAGCACTGAGTGCCACCTCCAGGCCTTCCGTGGACACCTCCAGGGGTGGTGACACAAGGGACATACTGGGGTGGCCATGGATGAGACCACCAGCAGCACAAAGGACGAGCCCATCTGTGTTGTAAAGTTCCTTTTGTCAGCTCCACAAGAAGTGATGACAGTCACGATGCCAGGGGATGGACGGACAAAGGAGGATTGTGCAGCTGTCCTGGAAAATGTGGCGTGTGACATGCCAGGAGGTTGGAGCAGGAGCCCTTTTGAGCAATGTCCTTTTGCATCTCCAGCAAAGCTGCCCCAAACTGCAAATAAATGACTTCAGAGACAAACACTCGCCCACCTGCCTTAATCTTAAAGATATATTTATACAAAGATTTATTTTGGAAAGCTACCCTCGTATTCAAAGTGGAAAACCAAATATTTTTGTTTGAGAATCTTGAAGTTAAATATTTTGTTGGGTAACATTTTGTCGGGTAACATTTTGTCTTCTCAGCCCTTTCTGGTTGAAGTAGTTCAATGATTTTGATAGGAATTCAACAAAATATTTGGTCAATTAAAATAAGTATTTTTCTTATTATACCCTTTTATTAGAAATTGATTCAGGCACTTCAACTCATGGAAACGATGACTGTCCAAAGTGGATTTTTTTTCATATTTATATCACCTTTATTTCAAATTCCTTCTCCCAAAAATAAGTGATGTTACTGCCAGGCTAAGCCGTGCCATGGGGTTTCTGGAGGCAGTTACTGGCTAGAAACTTGGGATTGTACTGGATGTACAATCTTGGTTTGCTCATAAAACATTTTGTTGCCAGTCAATAGAAATTAATACTACTTTTCACATCTCTCAGATTTCCCAGCTGAGCAGCTCCCCCAGCTCTGGCTGCTGCAGTTCTGTTGCCCTCGGAGCTCAGCAGATGAGTTTCTTTGCCCACTCCTTTGTTTTTCCTTCTCTTACTCCCACTACCAACTGAAATGATCCTGTTTTTTTCAGGACATCACCAGAATCGCCCTAATCCTGACCTGTAGGTTCCAGCTTGTCATCCTCTCATTGCAGAAAATAAGGCCCATGAAATCTCTTCTCTGTTAAGGGCTGACTGAACCACAGAAACAGAATTATAGAATGTTAAGCAAGGGAATGGAAGGGATCTTAGAGATCACCCAGTCCCAACCTCCCCTGCCAGGGGCAGGGACACCTCCCACTAGATCAGGTTGCTCAAGGCCTTATCCAGCCTGGCCTTGGACACTTCCAGGGCCGTATAAGTGGCTTAAATTCACCCCACACTCTTCTGCATTGTCACTGTGACCCCCCCAAGCTATCACAGCTCTTCAGAGACATAATCCACGCATGGCATTCTGTACATGAGGATTTGTGGCACCTCTGTGCTCATCATCTCCACCCTTGCTCAGAAAATATGACTGGCAGGTGAGGGAGAGCCCAACCCTTCCAAGGATGACAAGAGTTGAGTGGGGGGCTTGCCTGGGACACACACACTGACCTGAGGCCCTTCCCTACTGTCACTTCCCCCTTTGATCTGTCACCCTGATGCCTTGAGAGGCTCCCTAGAAACAGAGACTAGACAGGAATAAGGGAATAAAGGTCGGTATTTACTTGAAAGGCCTTCAAAGGTGCACCCTGGGAGCCAAGGGCTCCAAGCTGGACCCCAAGGTGGACCCCAAGATGGACAACGAGTCACGAGTTCCCCACACCTTTATAGGTTTGGTTCATTTGCATATCAGCATAAATTTGGCAATTTAAACTTTAGCTAATGACACCATTTCCCCTCAGCTTGCCCCCCTTCCAAGATGTTGGTTTACACATATTCAGGCCTGGGACAGCCTGGGTGTCCTTGGAGAGCAGGGCCAGAGAGGCTTTGTTATGTCTGGAGAATAGAAGTGAGCAGGCCACAAGGAACTTCAGAGTTACACACCAGGCAATACAGGATTCGAAAAATATAAGAGTTAAAACCTAAGGCATCAACTGAACTTGTGTTATGGCAACCACCAGCGCTGTTGACAAGAGGAGTAAAATAATGTCACCAAAACTGCCCCAAAATAGCCTCCTCTCCATCACTCGCGACGCCCTTTCCCAACGCCAGCTGTCAACTGCCCGCAGCAGGAAATGCTTCCTCCGGTGTGTTTTCCTCCTGAGGGACTGCGAGCTCCCAAACATGCCATTGTGCAGAGCAGGGGTTCAGTACACAAAAGGCTAAAAACTGCACAGCATCCTGTCCTTGCTGTTCCTAAAGCAGAGTCCTTCTCTCACTCTGCGAGGCGCTGAGGGCCCCACAGGCCAAGCGCAGGTGCCTGGGCCGGCAGCGCCGTTGTCACAGCGGAGTCACACCCCTGAGGACAAATCCTGCACCAGAGGTGGGAAACAGAGCAGCTTAGAGGGCTGAAATGTCGCTCCCTGCCCAGAGAAAGAGGGAAATGGGATGTTGAATGATTTCCTTGCACAAGCACTGCCGGTCTGCTGAGCTGAAGGAGGAGAGGTGCTGATGATTTATGGTGATTCCTCCCAGCAGACTGCCTGGCCAACCCTCCAAAAAAACACAATCACGCTGTCCTTTACTGTGCAGGCTTTACTGGCATCTTGCTCTAGGTTTGGTGTGGCAAAGGCCTTGGAAATGACTCTGTGTCCAGCCCTTTTGGAGAAGGGGGCAGAGGTGGTGGGCTGCAACAAATTGCCGTGGAGTCATCGGGAGCGCGAATGGCGTAAATGCCAGGAAATATCCTCCTGCTGCTTATATTTAGTTACTGATAAGGCTGCACCGACCCCAGAGCATGCTGTGCCCTCTCCTGTGCCTTTCCTGCCCGCCGAGGAGCCAGGGGAGGCTTGTGCAAAGGTTTCACTGATGAAAGAGGAAATCATTTCTTGCTGCATGCCAAGGTTATAATCGGGGGTGGGGAGGGGGGATTTGCGCAACTGGGAAGAACCTAGACTTTTCTTCATCTCTCCTGAGGAAATTGAGAAGCTCCATTGCCAAATATGTGTTGGGAGAATCAAGAGGAAGCAGAGGTGTTTATCCTCTGGAGGAAGTGGGAGGGCTGAGGGGCTGCGGCAGTGACATTATCTCAGTGCAGGGCATGCCTGGGGCCGTGCTGGGACTCTCATCCTGTTGCCTTGGAGGAGCAGGAAGCTCCCATCCCTGAGTCCTCTCTCCTGCTGGTGCCCATGGTGCACCGAGCCTCAGGGAGGTCGGCAGCCCCGTGGGATATTTTATTTTAACCTCTGCTTCAAAGACTCTGTGTTTCGCTGGGAGTTTGTGTGTGTGACTTGCTTCTCAGCCATGCCCTCCACAGCCCCCTCATTCAGCTTTTCCTGTTGACCAAAGGTTTGATTCCTCTCTGGATGAAACAAAAAAAAAAAAAGAAACCCAACCAAACAAAAACACCAACCCAGAAATACCTCCCTGTGTATCTCACCCATCCCTGCTTCAGCTTGATGGAAACGGATCTCTGAATTTAGTCAAGAGTTCTGTTCAGGCTGTTCTAATATCCAGAGTTTGGGGATTATTCTTATTATCCTGCTTTTATCTGCTCAGGAGCTGGATATGGCTCCAGGAGTATATTGTATCACATAATTAGCATATGGGGCATGTGGTTTGGTGTTCCTTTCCCAGAGGAAAAATTACTTGTGCAATGCTGTGTGTTGATCTAGTGCTTTCAGGGTTTTCAGGATGCACTTTGGGGTTTTTTAATATCCTCATTCCTCTTTGTGTGTGTGTCAAGGGGTGACAAGGGTGCACAGCTCCTGTGGGCAGATGATTTCATGATGCAGGACCAGCTCCCAAAGTTCCATTTTCTCCTGAATAGAGGAATATTAAATTTATGGGGGAAGTTACTGGTGACAGTGAAGTCATTCTCCACCTCAAAACTTGAGGCAGAATTCAGAAATGCTGGGCTGAGACCTGTGGCAAGTCTGTGGTCCCCAATATTGCAAAGCAGAGCTGCCACAGCTTTCTCTTGCAGCTGGTGTTCCCATGGGCTTGATGGTGTTTATAGAATCAGGAAATGGTTTGGGTTGGAAGGAACCTTAAGGATCATCCCATTCCTCCCCCTCCATGGCAGGGACACCTTCCACTGTCCCAGGCTGCTCCCAGCCCCAATGTCCAGCCTGGCCTTGGGCACTGCCAGGGATCCAGGAGCAGCCACAGCTGCTCTGGGCACCCTGTGCCAGGGCCTGCCCACCCTCCCAGGGAACAATTCCTTCCTGATATCTAACCTAAATATGCCCTCTTTCAGTGCAGTCTGTGGGATTTGTGGGCATTTCTGACAAAGCTCCAGGTATTTAAAAGCAAATGTAAGTACAAGACAAGGAGGAACAGCTTCAAACTGAAAGACAATAGGGTTAGATTAGATATAAGGACAAAATTGTTCCCTGGGAGGGTGGGCAGGCCCTGGCACAGGGTGCCCAGAGCAGCTGTGGCTGCCCCTGGATCCCTGGCAGTGCCCAAGGCCAGGCTGGACATTGGGGCTGGGAGCAGCCTGGGACAGTGGGAGGTGTCCCTGCCCATGGAAGGAGGTGGGAATGGATGACCTTTAAGGTCCCTTCCAACCCAAACCATTCTGGGATTCTACCCTGGATCAGAAATCAGTGCACACAAGGTGCTTTGCCCTCCGTTGCCAACTCCTACAGAGCTTTTCTAGGAGAATTGAACAGGCTTTTAAAGTATCTGCCCATTTACACATTAAACCAAATTACATAATTGCAGCTCCTCCCGGAGTCCAGGGAACACATCCACAGAGCAGCAGGATTTGGCCTTTAAACAGGAGCACTTTCACCAAACTGAACGATGCTGCAGTGGCAAAATCTGCTGTGAATAATTTATTTCACTTGTGTAACCACGAGAAAGGAGAGCAGGAAGGAAAGGGCACCTGCATCTGCAGCCAGCCAGGTTGGCATCAGCCCTGGAAATGGATCTGAGCAGGGATCAGAACAAAACTGACAAAGGTTGTCCTTTATGTATGATCTGCAATAACTGCAAAGGGGTGTAAACGCCATCCAAAACAAACAGCAAAAGCTCCTTTTTCTTTCAGCAGCAGCTCGTGGTGAGGACAGGGGCCCTGGGGAAGCTGTGGGGCTGCCACAGCCGTCGTGTTGGCAGGGAGCAGCACAGCCCCCTGAGTGCCCTGGCAGGTCACAGGTGACAGGGACAATGCTTTGGCCCATGAGAAGCATCCAGAAGAGGAATATTTTGCAGCAGAGCCCTGCTGCTGCCAGAGTTGGCAAATGAACACCCTCTCTGACCCAGGGAGATACAAACCCTCTCTGGACCCTCTCATACCCTAATTCCCATCGCTCCCTGTGCTGGGGGAGGCATCTCCCAGGTCCCCCAGGTCCCTCCAGGTCCCCCAGGTTCCTCCAGGTCCCCCAGGTCCCCAGGCACTGCCAGCTGCAGCTCAAGGCACGTTCTGCATGGCCCACAGCCCTGGGGCCAGCTGGGCTGGTTTTTGTTTTGCCACTCTGACTTCAGTCCCAGCTCATCACCAGCAGGCACAACCTGCAGAGCCAACGACTTTTCCTGAAATCAAATCCACTTCCAAGGAAAGAAACCCTAATTCTAGCCCCTTCCTAAGGCCTGAGCCTTCCCTGCTCCTGGGGAGGCCCATCCCATCCTCCTTGCAAAAACAAACCCATCTCTTGCTTGTGCTTGCCCATCCTGGTACCTCCCACCTGAAAGGAGTTTTGGTTCCATAATCTTTTGGTCCCAAACTCCTCTGATATCTAATTTTCAGTGCATTGGAGGCAAGACCTCTGAACCCAACAGCACTGCTTGCTATCTTTTGATATAACCTTAAATCACCTTATCCAGAAAACTGGGAGGTTACTTCCCTCTTTTTCTTTTCCCCAATAATTTAAACGTGCAGTGCCTATCCCTGGACCCGGATACAGTTTATACAGTTTCTCCTAATAACCTTCATAAAGTCATTATGTTCATTACCTAATAATATATAGTTGGGAGTCATAACGTTATTTACATTAGATAGTTTTCCAGGTATGTGGAAAGCAGCTCAGTTCTGATCAAACAAATTCCTTAAAATTCAGGAAGCTGATCAGCACACCAGTTTGTTTGTTTTTTTTTTTATTTAATGAAGTGATATTCTTGCCAGGTCTGGGATATTTTTCTGTACTTCGTAGACTTTCAAGAGCAGTGTACTTTGTTCCTTTGTTCCCTTCACGCTGCAGTGAGCAAAGCCCTTCACGTTTTCTTTCCTCTTGGACCAAAAGGAGCCACCTGAGAGCTGGCCGTGGTTTCAGAGGGACCCTTGGGAGGCTGTGGGTGACCGAGTTCACGTCACATCAGCACTGGTTGTGCTGTCCCAAGTGTGTTAGGATGAGTCCCGAAGTCACCCTCGGGCCACAGGTGACGTGCCAGGGGCTGTGCTGCAGGATCCTGCCCTTCAGCACCCAGGGACACCCAAAAGGGACCCTGTCCTTGTCCCAGCAGGGATCCCGAGCACCCCTGCACAGGGCAGAGGGTGCCTGACACGGCTCGTGGGTGTTGGGCACCTCAGGTTGCTGATCTTATTGCTTTGGCTTTGGGTTGATAGGAAGGATTTGCAAATAAGGTAAACTTGCCCGGAATTTGGCACCAGGGTTCAGTTCTGAGCTCTGCCATGGACTTCCTGAGATAGCGTGGGAAAGCCACTCCATCTCCTCGTGCTGGGATGGGGAGGGAGAGAGAATCTCTCGTTTCTTCCTCCCTTTGTTCATCTCATCCTTTAAGACTTAATGGCTGCTTCTCAGTGTATGAGTGTCCTGAGTTTGGCCACAGCCTGCAGGTTTTACTCTAAAATAGGCAATGAATAGTAATAAAAGTAGCCATGAAATTGCTATCACCAGATAGGGATCCAAAAGAAATGAAATAAATGGTCTGAAACTGAATTTTGTTAGTTCTCTTGGTCATGTGGAGCTCTTATGGCAGGTAAGTGTGACAGGTTCTTGTAACAGCACTAAAATTCTCACCAATATTTGGTTTTTTTCTGAAAACTTCATGTCCCAGCTGGTTATAGCTGAGTCTCAATTTCCACTGAAAATCAAGGTTTTCTACTTTAAATGGTCCAGAGAAAAGCTTTAGAATATTATTCCTGAAGAAAGAGAGAGAGGTGGAGAATGAGGGGGAAAGAGGAGGAAGGCAGAACAAGAGAGTGGAAAAGAGGAAGAAAGAGAGAGAGAAAGAGAGAAAAAGAGAAAGAGCAAGAAAGAGAGAGAGATAGAAAGAGAGAAAGAGAAAGAAAGAAAGAGAAAGAAAGAGAAAGAAAGAGAAAGAAAAAGAATGAGAAAGAAAGTGAGAAAAGAGAGAAAGAATGAGAGAAAGAAAGAAGAAAAGAAAGAAAGAGAGAAAGAAAGAAAGAGAAAGAATTTTTTGTTTTGTTTTGTTTAAGGTCTCATGATGTTTATGCCAGTCCTAAGAACTTCAGTGGGCTGATTCGTGGTTTCTGAATGGATATCTTTGGCAGCACAGGATTCTTACTTAAGACTCTAAACAATTATGTTCTCAGAGTCTCCAAATAAAATGCTTGCTCTTTAACAGCAGTGGAAAAGTGAAAGGTTTGGCTTCTTTCCCTTTTGGATTAACAATGGCATGAATGGAAAACTGGTGCTGTGTGCTGCACTGATAAAAAGAGCAAACAGATTTGTTTCTCGTGGTGCTGGAGCACATCAGCCAGCAGGACCTTCGGCAGATTTCATCTGACCCTGCTGGCCTGGGGACAGGTTGTGCTGTTCTTGCCAAAAAGTGTTTTTTCTCTAAGCTAAAAGATGCCACTCTCACTGGTTTTGAAGACCTCCTCTTCTTTTTGAATGTGTAGCCGTGGAAGATCACTCTCCCCCAGCTAGACTGGGACAAATCCCAGGCCAGGGCATAGTTTAGGTATCACACAGAGGCAAAAAGTCACAATAGCTGTTAAATATCCACGGTTTTGCTCCCCACAATCAAACCCACTCAGTGGATCCTGTTCAGCAGAAGAATTAGAAAATCATAACCCTCACATAGACTGTTCTTTGGGCTTATTGCAAGGTCTTCTGGTCATCCCGTGGGAATCAATGGGTGTTCAGGGGATACTCCGTGTCCTGCTCTGCTTTCCACATGCCCCAAATCTGATGATAGCAGCTCTTTCACTAAGAACCCTCATCAGGCAAATCCGTGAGTTTTCCACTCCTCAATTATGACCACGAACTCTAGTCCCAGGTCAGCTTCGAGCCACAAACCAAATCTAAACTTAATCTGGATGCAGACCCAGCCCCTTCCCCCGCTCAGAAGAGGCAGGAATTCTAAAGGCGAATGTTGGAATTTTCCATGGTCTGTGATAGTCTCTGTGGAGCAGCACTGTGGGCAAGGCAAGCATGGGACGGGGGCTGTGCAGGGCCAGAGGAGTGGGAGCAGTTGTTTGCTTTGTGGGCAATACCTTGGAAGTCCACGGGGCTGCTCTCTAGGGAAAACATGGGAAATCAGAGGTGGAATCTGTGTCTGTAAGGGCAAGGTTCAGCAAATGAGGCAGAGCTAGGAGGGAGCACCAGAGGGGCTGCTGCTGAGACCCCCGAAGGTCTGCTTTCTCCATGTTTGAAAGCTTAGAGAGGAAAAAGAAAAGGGAATGTCAGCAATTTCTGTCTGATGTTTCCATCCTTTGGATTGCCTGCCTCTGGGAGAATTTGCCCTGTGAACATTTTAAGAGGAGCAAAGTGTGGGAAAACTCAGCCCTGCTCAGAGCTCACACAAAAGGCTTCACCCAGCCACTGGAGCCCAGCAAGTCCCTGCAACTGAGTGACCCTGGGCTGAGTGACCAGGAATGCCTCTTGTCCCATGAATTCTCAGCTCTTTGTAACCTAAATGCCCCTCGGAGTGTTTCTTTCTGAACATATTTTGCAAAAGTGTCAAACTTCAGACGTGCAAGCACATACAAAACCCAGTGGTGGGGTTGGTTTGGGAAGCCCTGGGCGACTTTGCCCAGACATATATTCCAATTAAACAGCACAAAAGTTCAAATTCCTTGGCTGCTTTCTGGAGTCCCAGGTCTTTACCTTGGCTTCAGATCCGGATCAGACCAGAACTTCTTGGGAGTGATTTTCCTTTATCAGCTCCTTTACAGGTAATTTACCAGCAGTCCAAGCTGCATATTTACTCTGAAGAGCAGAAACCCCATCTTTCAGATAAGATTGCTCTCCTCCAAGTAAATATTGGGCAGAACACAAGGAAGGGATGAAAACTGCAGACAAAATGGAAAGGAAATGGCTGAGCAGGCTGTTAGAGAGTTCGTTCAGGTTGAAGTACCTTCAGAATTGGTCAGAAACGAGATTAGAGGGGAAAGGAGTTCATGGCTTTGTAGGACCAAGGGCAATGCTCTGCATTGGCCTGTGATCCTTTCAAAGTGTTCACCTGGCATGATCAGTAGGTTCAGACACTGAAAGTTAATTTGGAAAGAGTCTGGAGAGCTGGTAGAAATACCTATCTTGAGCTAAATGTGCCTGCTCACTGTGGCATCCCAACTCTTGAAGAGAAAAATCAAAGCTTTAAAATCCTTTACTCTGTGGAGGGGATGCTGCTCTGCAGGGATGCAGACACCAGGCTTGCCCACTGCTCCCACAGGGGAATTTTTGGAGGGGCAAATGTTTGTAACAAAGCTCTTTGTTGGAGGGAAGAATTCCGGGGTGTGGAACCTGGGACAGAGACAAAAGGATGATGAGCTGCATCAGCTGCAAAGCTGGGTGCTGCCTTTCCATGCGGTGCTTGGCTCCCCTGGTGACAGACATGTTATAAATACCTCAAGACAGACCCATTTCAGAGGGGTGTCTGCAGCTGTGGGGAAGCTGCAGATTGGAAATTCCAGCTGACTTGTCACAGGCATGAAAAATATTTCCCAAAGCCGCTCTGCGCTCGTGGGGCTTTTCTTGAGCAGAGACTTCACTGGTCTCATCACACTGCTGTTAGAAAGGCTTGTGAGGGCTGCATTCAGCCCAAAAACTGATTACAGCTGGTCTCAAAGCCAGGGTGATGTGAGGCTTGCCCTTGGAGCAAAACAATCAGACTGGTGGAGAATTGATCGTGGTTGAAGAGGTGTTGGGTGCTATCATGGGGTTGAGAATTGGGGGGGTCAGTAGCAAGAGCCCTGATTGAATCACAGAATCATGGAATATCCTGAGCTGGGAGGGACCCACAGGATCATCAAAATCCAGCCCTGTCCCTGCCCAGACCCCAGCAGCCCCAGCCTGGGCATCCCTGGCAGCGGTGCCCAAAGGCTCCTGGAGCTCTGGCAGCCTCGGGGCCGTGCCCGTTCCCTGGGGAGCCTGGGCAGTGCCAGCACCCTCTGGGGGAAGAGCCTTTCCCTGCTCTCCATCCCAAACCTCCCCCCACACAGCTCCAGCTGCTCCCTGGGCCCTGCCCCTGTCACACAGAGAAGAGATCAGTGCCTGCCCCTCCTCTTCCCCTCATGAGGAAGCTGTGGTCTGTGGCGAGGTACACATGCACCTCACCCCCAGGTCACACATCCCAAAATGTGCCTGTAGGGCTTAAATCACCCGTGTGACATCAGCCAGCAGAACAGTGCAGGTAGACACTCCCTGGAAGTGTCCGAGGCCAGCTGGGATGAGGGTCTGAGCAACCTGGTCTATTGGAAGCTGTCCCTCCCCATGGCAGGGTAGGAACTAGATTGTCTTCGAGGTTCCTTCCAACCAAGCATTCTAGGATATGAAAATTACGCCAGTACTCCTTTCCCAGCCTATAATCAGAGAGACTTCCACCTTCAGTAGCATGATTTAAATTACACCCAGGACCATGTCCGAACCATCCCCACACATTTGTGGCCATGCTTTGTGCTCCTGAAGGAGTGACCATCCCACCAAACCTATCTGAGCTTGCCCACGTAGGTCTCCACCTCACGGGTGACAGAAATGTTGATGGCACATCTCACCACAGGGGTGGCATGTGAGACAGATTTTATCCTGCATTGTGAATCTCCCCAGTCTAAAACCTCTCTGGGATACCCTGACGTTACCACAAATGCGATTGTGAAGGCTCTTGACAGCCTGAAGGCATTTTCATTTTGGAGAGAGAAGGATTTATCACCCTGATATTCCAGCACGCTCAGTTCCAGGCAGTGCAATGCCCAGGACACCCTCAGAGCCCAACTGCGCAAACAATGGGAAGGGAAGGAGAGGAAATGATGCTGGAGTTTGTGCCTTCCCCTCCATGAAGACATGAATGAGAAATTGCAAGGCTGAATCATTTCTTTCTGATAAACCGCTCTGTATTAATTAAACCTAATCACTCTAGCATGGCTCCTGGTACAGCTGGTAAATTGTTACCAGCTTGCTGATGACGGTGCTTACGCAAAAGAAATCAGGCCACCTTTTTATTGGGGTTATCAGAGATTTCCATCCATCACTGACTTGTTCCTTCCTCCACCACAGATCCCTCACGTGTGCCAAGTGCCACATTAACTTATTTATGGGGTGGCTGTTGCCTGAAGGGGAAGAAATCTCAAAAATAATTTGTATTTTTAGGTATTCAACCTTAACACAAAATTAGAAGTGCTCAGCTTTAAAAATTATGTTAGAACTTTTGGGGAATTTTCCTTTATTTACAGAATTTAAAAAGAACTTGTTTACAGAAGAAAGGAAGTTCAGTAAGTGTTTTTAACAGGGTTTTTCCTCCTTGTTGGGCACTGGTGGTGTTTATATAAAACAAGAATGAAATGTTGCAATGTTCCTTTGCTTCCATTTTTCTGCACTACCACAGAATTCCTCCAGCCCAGACACACATTACCATAAGGTTTGCAAGTGCTCTTGGGGCCCTGATTACATTCACTGCCTGCTCTTGCCAAAATGTAAAGTAAATTATTTTCATATATATTTTATGTGTTCATAAAAAGCTATACTCTACTTGACATCTGTTATCTGGATTAAGGCTTTTCGTTCTGCTGGCCAAAAAGAGATGGAAGTCTGTGGAGCATTTCATTCGCCACAATCCACAGATGATGGCCATTTGTCGGGATGCTAATATGAAAAATTCCAATAAAACAAGCAATCAGCCTTTGGACTTAAATAAAACAACAGAAAGGGGAAAGAAATACCAGGCCCTCCTCCATAATGCTCTCCCATTTATTATTTTTGTCTGTGTGGTCTTATGATCATAAATGTTGCCATTAGAGTCTCCACGACTTTCTTGCATCCATCACCGAGACCTTCTGGTAAAGGGAAAGCAAAATGCAGTGCTTTGAAGGTCCCTTCTGAATTCAAATGCCTGAATTGAAAATGAGCATTGAGCCAGCTCAGAATTGCTGCTACATTTACTAGAACCAGTAATGTCCAGAGTTATTTCCACCCTGCTCTTTTACAAGTCACGGGATTCCATTTCTCCTCCACCAACACTGTGGATAAATGAAAACCAGACTCATAATCAAACATTCGATTTTATTACCTTGCCACTGTGTGAACAGGAAGGCTTCAAGGATTAAATGGCATTTTAGATAAGGAGAGCGAGCAAACCATAACAGCCTCAACAACAACAGCAAGAAAGAGGGAGCATTTAAATAAATGATTGTGGACAAGAACTATTTCACACCGTCAGAACATAACTGGCTCCATAACATGGCAGATACACTGATAGCCATGAAAATTTAATTACTCATGAGCCACTGAATGAATTATGCAGTCTCTGATCGCTGCAGAGTAAAGTTTATAGAACAGATTCACTGCTGGCACAAGCAAATGGAGCTACGTTGGCTTCCATGGAGTTGCCATCATTTGTTCCAGCACTGAGCTTGGCTCGCCATCACTCCAGCATGGATCCAGAGTCCCTTGAAGTCGATGGAAAGGGCCCTTGACTTTAAGGGACTTTGGATCACGTCTGGGGTACTTTGTGTTTTGCCAACAGCTGAATTAGTCCCAGCACAGATCACCATGTGCACACACATGCAGAGCGGTGACACGTAGCGACCCAGCAGCGGGACTGGAAACGCATCCCTAGCAGCAAACACTCTATTTCTGTAACCCAAATCACATTTGGAGCTGGTCTCCTCACATTTAGAACATTTCCACTCGGTGCCAGCCCCTCGGTTTGTTTGTAGTTGAAATCCTTTGAGAACGTTGTTCCATCACCCCCTCGAATCGCCCAGTGGCTGCCTGAAAATCGAAACTATTTTGGATGAAGCTTCATCAGAAAAGATATGGTTATAACCCAACATATTCTTGCCCTGCACCAGCTGTCTGTTCCCTAAGCCTAACTGTGAACACGATATTCCCAAGAAAGCTCTCTGGCACGAGTTAGGTAGGAGAAGGATGAGGGAGGACAAGATCACACATTTTAATGGATGCTTGGTAGCAGGAAGTTGCTGATCTTGCACTTCTCAAAGTGGACATATCCTCAAATACTCCATCTTCAAACACTGTCCAGCCTCAGAGAGGGTCCATCTGAGCAATGCAGGGGCTCCAGTCATCACTTAACCAAAAAAATGCAAAGGGAGTCCAACAAACTGGTGGTGATGTCCTGGCACAGGGTGCCCAGAGCAGCTGTGGCTGCCCCTGGATCCCTGGCAGTGCCCAAGGCCAGGCTGGACACTGGGGCTGGGAGCAGCCTGGGACAGTGGAAGGTGTCCCTGCCATGGCAGGGGTGGCACTGGATGGGCTTTAAGGCCCCTGGAAGAGATAAAAAATCTCACACAAACCTCCTCTCAGGCAGCATAAAATGTATTAAAAATGCCTTATTTGACCTAACTGTGACCTCGCTGAACAAAAACTCAGCTTTGACACCTGGTATGGACACCTCCAGCTTTGATCTGCTGGGACACCCTTGATGTTTTGCTCTTCTGTGCCACAGCTTCCCAGCTATGAAGAGGAATGGCAGTAAATCACCTTGACTGCCTTAATGAAGCCCTAAAAACCTCCTCTTCTAAAGAGCAGCAAAAGCAAAACCAGGCAGAGTTGCTGTTATTTAGCAGCTGTATTCAGGTATGAGATGACTCCTTGGAAATGGGATGGTGGTGTCACATTGCAGGTTTAAAAATAGACACTTTCAGAATATGAAAGTCTGCAGACAAACTTGTGAAATACCAGTTCAATCACTGACCACGGATTAGCAGTGAAGTCTAAGTTCGAATTCCAGCTAAAAAGCCAAATTTAGGGCTGTAAAATATAATGTTTAAACAAACCTGTATCTGACACCAACTGATCGTCACCAAACAGAATTAGAGCTGGCTGAAATTCTTCTGGGTTAGCATGAAACTACTGGAAGTTTAAAGCTTTTTCAGGGTTTTTTTTTTCTTTTTGTCACAATCTTGATAATGGGCTTATTATGGGGGTTGTAAAATTTCATTGCAGCTCATTCGTCTCTTGAACAAAATGAAGCTCATTTTTCCAGTGGAAACAGCCTGGTCTTGATGATCCTTCCCTCTGTGCCAGAGAAAAGGTTCAGCTGGCTTTTTGGATCAGTTTTATGGCCTCTTTGCAACGCCAGGATGCTGCAGAGAAGGGGAACCTCGGAGCCAAGAATTTGGCCTCTGGATTTCAGTGACATTAACACCCAGAAAGAATTCCTGGGAAGGACCACTTCCATGAGGGAAGCTGGAGCCATTCCTCGCAGTCTGGGGCTTGTCTGCACATGCAAATAAACGCATCTGGAACAAGAGGAGCCGTAAATTTAGAGTGTGAGAGTGGTAAAATGGAGCGAGTCATGTGGCAATGGGATTATTTCTTTTTTATTTCTGCTGGAATTGCTCAGTGAAGCTGAGGCAGGGAAAGACACCCACATTCCAGTCCCCCAGCATCCACAGGCACTGCCACTGTGGACTGAGTTACTCGGAGTTTTTAAATGATTGTACTGGAATAATTCCATGTGAATACAAGCTCTCATTTTGCTGCAGAAGTGGGGAATGGAAGAAGCCTATCAGGGAATAAACTCAGCTTGGTTATTTCCTCTCACAATGAAAGATTTCCCTGGGTTTGTGAGGTTTGTAGAAATAAAATTGTCCGGGTAAAGCAATCAGTGTTTCATTAATGGACATTTCACAGCTGAGTAAACTTTTTTCCAATGTATCAGAAGGCTCAACCATTTCTGGGTTTCAGAACATTAGTTCGGAGTGTCTGTTCTGGCTTTCAAGCACTCTGGTTGAAGGAAAAAAGATCAGCTGTCATACTCACACAGGAATAAGTAAAAAAATGGGTCTAGGGCACTTTTCTAGAAAGAAAACACAACTCTTCTTATACCTAGGTGCAGTTTATTTGGAGTGGAATGCAGGTCTCAGTTCTGAGGTGCTCCACGTTTCGGGAAGGTATTTATTTCTCCCTCTCTTCCTTGTTTGTGTTTTGGATAGCGTTTTCCTTATTTTTTCAGCCATTAACTGTCACATTATACACTCAAATCTGCAGTTTTAGAGATGCTTCATGCTCATGCAGAGCTCATAGGGCTGTCATTTGTTGTTCACTGCTGTTTCAGGGCACTTGGGGTGCAGAATCCATGGAACAGAGCAGAAGGAAGAGGGAGGGAAGAAGAAATTGGGAATCTCATTGGGAATTACACAACCTCCTCTCTGACCTTCCTCAGACACCTGATGGTGCTACACCAAAACTGGAGTGGTTCTGTCACACAAATATCAGCTGGACACACTTTGGGGAAGCCAACATTCCCTAAAACCTGTGTTCCTCCCAGGAAAGCAGCTGTTTCTCTGCAGCTTTCCAATGGAAAACTCTCCTGACTTACAGCAAGCACCTTTCATGGGCTGTTATGGTGTACAGGGTTCTTCCTGAACTTTGCCTGCCATCAGGGTAGCATTTAGGATATTTTTTTTCTGGAAATAACCATCTGGGGGTTTTTTTTGGTTTTTTTTTTTTTTTCTTTTGATAACTGGCGAGATCGGTCATTTAGCATGAATCACCTAATTCATCCCAGATTTTGGACTTTGATATTTATTTTGAGGTATTTCTTATTTTGGAGCACAGCAAAGGGTACATTTCTCAGACCATTTTACCCATTTCATCCCGTAAAGAATGAATAACAATTACCCAACTTGAAGATTGTTGCTTAACCACAGCTGTTAAGTGAAATCACACTCTGCTCATGGTTCAAGTATACATTTTTGCAGCAAAGGAAAGAAAAATAAATTATGATCCTAACCAACATTGGATAATTAGATGCTTAATACAGGCAGGAGAAGGGAAAAAACATTGAAATTCATCTATAGGAGTGAACAATTTGTACTGCAAAAGCCAGTAATGAGTCCTGGAGCCCTCTGACCTCTGTTAAGTCCTTTTTAATGTATAGAAACCCAACATTTTAGTCTGAGGTTGGTGTGTTCCCAAAAGACAGTAGATATCCAGGGAGGGTGACCAAGGGAAGTTTCTGCACCCACTGGACACCTTTTCTGCACGAAAATCAGCAGAGCATCTCCACCGTGCAGGATCTCAGCACCAACAAACCTCCAGGAGCTGGTTTTGGTTCCCTCAGAGCCTGTCACACACCTGAATTCCAGCTGGAGCTTTGGGAGTGCCAGGAATTGCTCCGTTGTGCTGCTGGTCCTGAGGATGCAGATTTTGGGCAGAGCAGAGCGGACAGGTAGAGCAAGGATGGGTTTTGTCCACAGGGAATAATCAATGGCAAGATGTCTTTTGTAGTCATATTTCCTTAAACACTTTGCTCCTCTCAGTATAATTAGTGTCAGTCATCATGCCATGGTTTGTGTGGATAAATGTTTTCAGGGGATGGTAAAGGAGGAATGAATTTACCAGCCCTGGGATCTGGTGAGGGGCAGAGGCAGCACTGAGGAATTTATTGCTGGGAGGAGAGGCCAAGTTGTGCTGCTGTGGAATTCCCTTCCCTGTGTGCCGTGTGCTGACACAGGACAAAGCAGCCCTGAATGGGGATGTGTGACACCCTGGAAATGCTCCTTTCAGGCCACAGAGGCACAGGATGTTCCAGCAGGACCTTTGGCATTGAAAGGGCTCTGTTCTGGTAATCTCATATTTGCAGAGAGCTTCTGCTGGAGGCTGAGCAGGCAAGGCAGGGGAAGATTCCTTTATTCACATAATCCCAGCAGCAGGAGGGCAACCAGGACACGGCCAAGCAGTGCAATAACAATGGATAAGCAAGAGCTGGAGCACACAGGGAGCTTTTTAAACTCCTCTCCATGGTGGATTTGTCAGAGCCATCACAGAGTCTTACCTGTTCCCCTACGAGCTCAGGCTGTCATCGGGCTGACACTGAGCAAACACACCCACAAGGCAGCAGGAACATTTGCTCACACACAGGACTTGCATTCGTTTTCCCAGAGCTTTGAGTCATCTCAGCAAATCTGGGAGTTAATTTCGGGTTTTTTTTTAACTTGGCATCCTATGGAAGTAGCAAATGTTCAGTCCTGTGGATGTGTGTAAGTGTGTTTGGGGGGTTTTGTTCTCTGTTTTCCCATCTCCTCCCCTGGTATATTTTACACCTAAAGGCTGTTTTCCCTCCTAATTCTAGTCAGAAAATTAGAGAACCATATTTTACTGGAGACCACTCTGTTCCCCTGTCAAATCCTTGGTTTTCCATAGACATTGTCATCCCTTTGGAAGATGAAACATGAATGAGGGATGGTGGATTTGACTCTGGCACAGTCAGCTTCTGCAAGGAAGCAACAGAAGTGAAACTATGCTCATTCAATCACCTACCTCCACAGAAAAAATAAATTTTAAAAAAGAGGAAAAAAAAAGAGAACAATGGATTATTGAAGCCAAAGCAAATAGTTCAGAGATAGTCCATGAGGTGAAATAAGTTCCCACTCATTTGTGGGTTGTAAAGTCCAAACAATAAAGCTACTCTAAAAATGTTCTGCTCACTGATAACTCATAAATAAAAGAAACATAAGTATGTCATATTCCTCAGTAAATTTTTAAAAAGTAAATGACTGGGTTTTTAAAAAGTCTGACTTTTAAAGAGTGGCTGGAATGGAAGATTTAATTTTTAGACACATTCATGCTCTTGTACACACAGGGAAAGGGGATTCCACTGCTTTCTTTAGACCTTGAAATTTTAAATTCAGAATCAACAGTGGGTGAGGCAGCTTTGCTCACCTCAGTTTTGCTTTTTGGCTCCCCATCCTGTTCCTTCTCAGCCGAGGTAAATCCCCAGAGCTGAGTTTGCCACAAGCAGTGAGAGGTGGTGGTTTGCTGCTGGTTCCTATCAGATCCACAGGTCCTGACATTTTCCCACTGCTGCTGATCATCCTGATCCACTGCTGCCCTGCTGGGCTTGCAAAGAGCAGTGGGAGTTACACCTGCACAACAGCAGGGGGGAAAACTTCAGCTCTTTCCAGAGCAAGGCTGCTCTCTCCAGCTGAAGTGAATAAATATTATTCTAATGGATGTATGTAACACTACTGTGCAGTCTCTCACTGCCTAATGAAGATTTGTCTTGATTTTGCGAAAGATTTCCAGTGTTTTCACAGAATTATCAACATTGGGAGAGACCTTTAAATCATCTGGTACCAGCATCACCCCAAACCCTGTCCCCAGGGACCAAATCCAGACTCCTCCCGAACAGTTCCAGAGACAGTGACTCCACCACCCCCTGGGCAAATTATTCCAATGCCTGACCACTCTTCTGCTGATATTTTTTTCAATATCCAATCTGCTGGAGCAGTTTAAGGCCATTTCCTCTCATCCTTTCCCTTGGGACACATCAGAAGAGCCCAACCCCCTCTCACTGCACCCTCCTGTCAGAGCGTTGTAAAGAAACAACTTTATTCCTTCCTTTTGTAAAGAAACAGTTTCTCTTCTCTTCTCTTCTCTTCTCTTCTCTTCTCTTCTCTTCTCTTCTCTTCTCTTCTCTTCTCTTCTCTTCTCTTCTCTTCTCTTCTCTTCTCTTCTCTTCTCTTCTCTTCTCTTCTCTTCTCTTCTCTTCTCTTCTCTTCTCTTCTCTTCTCTTCTCTTCTCTTCTCTTCTCTTCTCTTCTCTTCTCTTCTCTTCTCTTCTCTTCTCTTCTCTTCTCTTCTCTTCTCTTCTCTTCTCTTCTCTTCTCTTCTCTTCTCTTCTCTTCTCTTCTCTTCTCTTCTCTTCTCTTCTCTTCTCTTCTCTTCTCTTCTCTTCTCTTCTCTTCTCTTCTCTTCTCTTCTCTTCTCTTCTCTTCTCTTCTCTTCTCTTCTCTTCTCTTCTCTTCTCTTCTCTTCTCTTCTCTTCTCTTCTCTTCTCTTCTCTTCTCTTCTCTTCTCTTCTCTTCTCTTCTCTTCTCTTCTCTTCTCTTCTCTTCTCTTCTCTTCTCTTCTCTTCTCTTCTCTTCTCTTCTCTTCTCTTCTCTTCTCTTCTCTTCTCTTCTCTTCTCTTCTCTTCTCTTCTCTTCTCTTCTCTTCTCTTCTCTTCTCTTCTCTTCTCTTCTCTTCTCTTCTCTTCTCTTCTCTTCTCTTCTCTTCTCTTCTCTTCTCTTCTCTTCTCTTCTCTTCTCTTCTCTTCTCCTTGTAGGACCAAAAGAGAAAAACATTTCTGTGATTTTTTTTTCTTTCTTTTCAAACCTTTTGCTTTAAGATGCTTTAAAATGTTTTAAGAAGCTTTAAGATGCTTTTTTCTTCCAGGGTAATCTAATGACTGGAATGGCCTAGAGAACACAGTGACTGAACTTGGGGATTGGTGTACAAAGGGATCAGGTGACCATCAGATGTTTCTGGAGAAGAACCAGCTCACTTGCTGTTGGTGAAGCTGTTTTATATCAGCTATTGACTATTTTATAGTCAATACACCTCTGTGACAATTATTTTAAGAATGAGCTGGGTCCTTATCTGGATAAAAAAATAATAGGAGTGCTTGTTTGATTATCAAAACATGGATATTAGGGCTTGGCAGATGAAGAGTTAAGACACCTGTGCACTTCCACTTCAGCATCCCAAAGCATCTTTGAGTTGTAGGACACAAACCTCAGATCTATGAAGTGACTGCAAAAATTCCTGGAGCACACACAATTTTTGTGTGTGATGAAACAAGGAATCAGGAAAAGTGATGGAAAATTTAAAATTAACAATCCATAATTTAAACATTTACATCCTCTATATGGGGTTGCAAATGAAAACCTGTGATACCACACAGCATAAAACCACCTGGAAATTCTTTCCACAAATGCCAGGCAGACCCTGCCTACAGTGGTTTGAGAGAACTCGTTCACTCTGTAGTGCGTAGAGAAACTCTGTGGATTACATAAGGTTTATCTTTTCAAACAAGTACCTGGATGTTGCCCAGGGTGCCCAGAGC
Source organism: Daphoenositta chrysoptera (assembly GCA_013397915.1). Taxonomy (NCBI): domain Eukaryota; kingdom Metazoa; phylum Chordata; class Aves; order Passeriformes; genus Daphoenositta; species Daphoenositta chrysoptera. The sequence goes on from VZRO01000501.1 coordinate 117,805, forward strand.
AGCTGTGGCTGCCCCTGGATCCCTGGCAGTGCCCAAGGCCAGGCTGGACACTGGGGCTGGGAGCAGCCTGGGACAGGGGAAGGGGTCCCTGCCCAGGGCAGGGGATTGGAACAAGATGATCACTTCCAATCCAAACCATTCCATGATTCTATGATTCTACATCTGATTTCCCCCACAGGAGAGCTAGAAATTTACAGAAATAAGCAGTTTTGAGCCTCTCGTGCCCCTCCTCACCATGACCATCCAGCCCCTGCAGTGTGTGCTCCGTTCTTCCTGACATCCATTCCTGGTGCCACCTCTGTGCTCAGCTTGCTTGGGCTGCAAACTGGATTCGTTTACTTTATAGAATATTGTATGGCAGAGTGCAGCACTGCATTCCACCAGGCCACACGGTGCTGGGAAGCTCAGCACAGTGCTGGTAAGAAAAATAAGTGCAGTGATGCCAGAAGTCACAGAATCACAGAATGCTTGGGGTTGAAAAGGACCTTAAAGATCATCTGGTTCCCACCCCCCCATCCTCTCATCGCTGCCAGCCTTGGTGGCTCTCAGGCCAGACCCATTTAAAACAGGTTTTTCTTGCCAAAGCTTTAGAGGAGCAGAATCTCTAGAACTCAGAGAGCTGCCAAAGTGATATGAGTCAGAAATAATTTCAGATTCCCATTAAAAAAGCCTCTGTAACAGAGATGCTGTGTGGACACTGCTGCTACCTGGTTTGCTACCTGCAGTCTGGCCACTGCAGGGACCTGCAGAATTCCCAGGGCTCTGTGCCAGAGGCAAATGCCTGCTCCAAGCACCCGGCTCTTTCAACATCTCCGGGATACTGCACCCTCTCCCCGTGCCACAAAGAGATCAGGAACTGCTCAAATTAAATTCCTTTATTAATGGAATGGTTTTAGTAGACCAAAATTGAAATGGATGAAAGGAATGCTTGTCCTTTATGGCTGCCAGAAAAAGTAAATATTGTCTACAGACATTACACAGCTTTCTTTTTAACCAAAATTAAATACGGTCCGGAGCAAAGCAAGCAATCTGTAGAATTGTATTGTTATGCTGCTGTTACAAACTATTTACATTGGATAAAAAACAGGTGTCTCAAAGCCAGCTATAACCTTAGTTGATTACTGTTGTGATCCTGTGTGTCTTGCCCTCATCTCCCCTTTCTGCTATCAGATACAAATCAGGCATTAGCAAGGTTAAAAAAAGTGAGTGATCATAAAACAATCACAAAACAAGCTCTGAGCAGCAGAGACAGAGAGCGAGTTCTCTTCCCCACCACCCAGCACTGCTCTGTCACCCTCCTTCGAGATTCAAGAAGGAGTTTAACCCCTCCCTGAAGCTCTTCCCACATCCAACCATCTGTCTCTCCAATCAACTTACTTTCAGTGCCAGGAATCCCCACGCAGGCGATCCCTGCTACGAGAATATACATTTTAAATATACGTATTCAAAGGAGCCCGTTTCCTTCTAGCAGTGCTGTGTGCTGTCCCTGCATGTTCACAGTAAAACCACGTCAAATAAATATTCGAGGGAATCAGCACAGTGCATCCAGTTTCACTTTCCAAACGGAAAGTGGTGTGTCTGCTTTCAGTGGTGGCATAAGGCAGGGGTTTAATACAAACCCAGTTTTGCTAAGTCATGATCGGGAACAAAGAAATCCTGCCTAATTACAAAATACTTGATTAACAACTCAGCCAAAGGGGTATTTACTGTACACCAAAGCTATTTGCTGAAACAGGACTGAAAAGGAAATAATCCTGAAAAGGACTTCACTTCTGGTTTCACAGCAGACATACAGCACAGAAAGTATGGGTTTTTTCAGTTTGCAGAAAAAGGATTATTCGGAATAGTTTGTCCATCCAATCAAACATTACTCTGCTGTAACAACATTGTTCTCAGTTCCCTCTCTCTTTGGTCCTCCTGCCTGTATTTCTCCTCCAGCTTTTGCTTTTCAGAGTCCATACTGTAAAAAGTAGAATCTGTGCTTCTCCTGATCTTCTCAAACTGACTGAAATCCGCCACGTACTTTCCGTTTGGAGAGAGGGAAACCACAGGCACGAACTCGTAGCCCCAGTGGATCTCCTCGGGGATGTAGGAAGTCCTGCTCTGGCAGACAGCACTGGTGGACTCCACCGTGGCGTTCAGGAGCACCACGAGCTCAAAGTCCTTCTCCTTGAGGTTTTGAGGTGTAAGGTCTCTCAGAGGGCTGCTTTCATCCAAAATGTGGTAGAAGGTTAAAGGCAAAATGAGAAATGGACTCTCCGAAGAGGAGTCAACGTTGAATTTGACGCTGGCTTGGTTCAGCAGAATCCGCTCCCCTTCTTTGGTTTCGTAGGTCTGCAGAAGCTTCCCAGAGAGCTGGCACTGTATCAGGAGGCTCTTCCTCATGTTTGCCACTCTGATCACCAGGCAAAGCTCCCCGTTGTGTTTGGTGATGACGGCGCAGTGGCTGAATTTAATCGTCTCTGCCCTTTTTTTCGGCCTCGCGATCTTGGCCAGGAAGGTACCCGTGATGAAGATCTCAATCAGGGTGGTGATGACCAGCTGGGCCACAAGCAAGAAGATGGCGTGGGGACACTCCTCTGTGATGAAACGAAATCCGTAGCCAATGGTTGTCTGGGACTCCAGGGAGAAGAGGAATGCCCCGGTCAGGGAGTCCACGTTCTTCACGCACGGCTCCCGCTTTGGGGAGAACTTGTTCATTTCCAAGTCCCCGTGAAGGAAAGCGATGGCGTAGTAGATCACCCCAAAGAGGAACCAGGTCATGACGAAAGTAGCAGCGAACAGGGTGAGTTTGTACCTCCACTTCATGTCTATGACCGTAGTCCACAGGTCCTGCAGGTAGAGCAGGTAAATGCCATCGACTTTGTCAATCCTCACGTTGCTGTGGCCGCTCTTGGACATCACGCGGGGTTTGTGTGCCTTGAGCATGGCGCTGTCAATGCCTCCGTTGACCAGGGGCACACGGGACATGTTGATCTTTGTGGGTTCCATCCTCACTGCTTCAGTCCTGGGGAGAGAAGGAAAGAAGGATATTACTTGATGAAGCCAGAGCTGACTCTGAGAAGCATTTGAAAATGTTGATGGAGAGAAGCACAAACATAATCTAAACACAGCAGCAGTGAATAAAAACAGCTGGAATGTAAAGTTACCACCGTACAGTATCTGACATTACAAATAATTTGATAGTCTTTTTTTTTTTTTTTTCCAGGAAAAAAAAAATAAAAATCATTCTTTGATTCTGGTGCCTGCCAAGTATGGAGAAGTAGGTTTCTTTTATGATAGCCTGCAAAAGAAATTTGTCAAAGCTGAAATTTTATATCAGTACTTTATTTCTGTAAAAGGCATTAAATATATTTTTTTTCCTTACGTTTCTCTAGAGAAGAGGCTCTTTTTGATTAGTGAGCAGGTTTTCTTTAATGCCCTGAAGAGAGACATCTGATCAGAATTAAAGTCGCTGGGTTCAGAACGCAGATCCAGCTCACCACCTCTGTCCCTTCCTGCGACGGAGGCAGAATGAGCCAGACCAGCTTTCACTGGGAACAATTAACTTCCACAAGTGATTTACTCAGTCGGATCTGGCTCTTTGTTACGGACCTACAACTAACCTAGAGGGAAACAAAGCAGACCTGAGCACATCAAAGGCGAGGTTTGGAATATTTACACGTGGATGCAACACTCTGAAGCTGTTTGCACTGGACAGCACTCCCACATTTTAAGCCGTCTGAAGGAAAAAAAAAAAAAAAATTTAAAAAAGAGGAAGTAATTCCCAAAGTCAGCGTTCTAAACGTGGGCCCTGACCTGCGCGACCCCAGCAACCATTGGAGCACCCGACTCCTGGGTTTGTTTACTGGGCATCAGTCCGGATGGAGAGGGAGAGTGCGGGCAGCCAGGGCTGGCAGAGCCCCCGGGGTGCGGCTGAGCCCTGCCCGTGCCAGCCGGGCGAGGCACGAACGGGACCCGGCTCGCAGGACCAGACAGCGATTACGTAGAGCCAGGACAGTGCATGTTATAGTCGTTCCCAACAACAAAACTTCCTGCTGACAAAAGCAACAAAGAAAAAAAACATCCCATGCATCCTTTGTGCTTTGGCAGGTCTCACAAAAAAGGCATTGTTTTGTCCCATTGTTTTCCTCAAAAAGAGCCTCCAAGTCAGTGATTAGTTTTCGCCAACTGCTGGAAAAAAAAAAAAAAACAACCAAAAAAACCTAAAAGAAAAAAAAATAATGTCTTCCTTATAGCTACTTAAAAGAATTTTGCAGGAAGTACAAGATATATTTGTGGCACACACATGTGCCAGCCCAGGACATCAGCATAATTGCTCACTTAAGTACCTTTCCTGTTATGTCAATTAAGGAGAATTTTTGTTTGTGACTGTACTCATCACACTGTTGCAGGTTTTCTGGGAAAGGGTGATTAAACTTAGCCCCCATTAACAACTGCAGCTCGTTCCAGTTTTGGTTTAATCACCAGCATTTCTCTTCCATAGCTAGGAACCATTGCCGCAGATACATATATATATTTATAAAAGAAAGGAGTGCATCCCTGAGCCCAGTAGGAGATTCCTTATGTGACAGTCAAATCAACACACAGAGCGCAGCATGTCCGGATAATAAACAGGAAAAAACCTTCAAGTGATCCGAAAAAGAACAACGGGAGGAAATGTGGGGGCTGGGAGGGGTAGGGCTGGGAAGGACTGTCCATGCAACTGCTCCTCAGGCCAGCTCAAACCCCAGCGCTGCCGTCAGGGGAGGTAAATATGTGCAGCCTCTGAAGGGAAACCTTTCAGGCAAGTGCATGTTCCTTAGGGAAGAGGCTCCATTCCCCACACCAAGCCTCTCCCTGGACAGGACGTGGATATAAAACATGCCCAGAAGTCTGTCCTGAAATCTTCTCCCTCTCAAGCACACTTCCCCTTGGCCAGTGCTTCCATAGCACCAGAACGAGTTTGCCTGTCACAAATTGCTGTGCCAGGAGATAGCTGGGATCCCAGCTCCAGTGCTGGAAGCACGTCCCCATCCCACCCCCTTGCTCAGCCTACCTGGATGCCTGCTCCTGGGAGCAATTCCCAGGGCTGACAGCTCCTCCTCCCCTGGAGGTGACAGGGATGGGGACAGCCAAGGCTCCACCTTCCCTCCTTGTTGCTCCAGCTGCTGGGCTTGGGCTGGAGGGGCAGGGACAGGGCTCCCACAGGGTCTGAAGGTCAGAGTTACCTGTCCAAGGTCAGGGATGGCCCAAGGCACGTGGACACTCAGCTCTCCTCACTCACCATGCCCAGGAGACCCTGGATCCTGCACCAGGGATCTGTGTGTGTGTGGGATGCAGTGGGAACAACACCAGTTATAGAATCATGGAATGGTTTGGGTTGGAAGGGACATTAAAGCCCATCCAGTGCCACCCCTCCCCTGGGCAGGGACACCTTCCACTGTCCCAGGCTGCTCCAAGCCCCAGTGTCCAGCCTGGCCTTGGGCACTGCCAGGGACCCAGGGGCAGCCACAGCTGCTCTGGGCACCCTGTGCCAGGGCCTGCCCACCCTCCCAGGGAAGGAAAAGGTTCAACCCTCACAAGGGCCTGGTAAAAGCTCCTGCCCCATCTCTGCTCTGCCCTGGAATAGGTTGTTCCCTGTCCAGGGGCCCCAAATGAATAGATCCTGACACTGCAGCCTCCCACACTTCCAGACCTGCTAAAGGACAGCACCACAGATATGACACCAAGTGCCATGGCAGAAGAACTCCCCCCAAAAGATGGGAGGTTGGAAGGAAGTTTCAAGGCACAATTTCTTCCCTGGGCTGCACCAACAGAGAGAGGCACAGCTGCAAAAATTGCCATTTCAGGTTTTAAGCTGAGAAGTGAAGCTGTGGTGCAGCCCTGGACAAGTCTGGCACACTCCAGACTGCTCCAGCTCACAGCCAAGGCTGTTTCTCACTGTCCATCTCCCCTGTCCCCGTGTGTAATGTTGATCCCCACGTGTGGCAGAGCGGGAAATTTTGGAGTCTGCCATAGGTGAAAGAGGCTTTTTCAGAGCTCCCCCATCATCGTCTGTGTCCTCCCTTGATTTGTGACAAAGTTACTCAGCTTTACAGCCACTTCCTGAAATGGATCCCAGCCAACTTCTGCTGCTTTTTTTGGTGGCAGGGTATTTTTTGTGTTGATTTGTTTCCTATTTTTTTTTTTCTCTCACATCACTCTTTCCTCTGTGATCCTGAACTCCTCTAGTGCTCTTTTCCTTCCCAGGGAAATTCCTCTTGGTTTCCTTTCCCTGCAGAAATACTTCCCTTCTCTGCCACACTGCCAGGGGAAGAGAAGATCTGTCACGATCTGCTCCCCTCCCTTATCAGTGGCAGCAGCCAGCAGCAATCACTTGGGGGAAGAAACTCTGATGAAACCATCAGTAGGAAAAAGAAAAAAAGGCTTCAGAGGAGGATTCTCTCCTGCCCTCACTCCCCCACTGCTTCCTGAGTGAAGTGACCCCTATAATATCCCAAAATAAATGATTCATGGGTGTCTGTGTGAGTGAAAAACGCATTGTAACACCTGCATTATTATTTCCCATCTTATAGAGGCACCTCACACTCTGTGCCCTGACAATCAACCCCAGCACCTCAGCCAAAATTCTTTGGTTTGTTTGGTTTATGCTCACTCTAAATCACAAAGCACATCTACCACAGTAAGTTAATATGAGCAAACAAGCTTAAATAATAAGAGTAATACACATTTTTAAATTAAAAGAACATCTTCTGTCTGTTCCCTAACTGATTTTACACTGATAAATGACTTTTTATTGCTGTAAATCAAAGTGGAGCGGCAAACAAAATTGAGCTGAAGTAGAGTTAAGGAAACATCCTTCAAGAGGGAAGAAAATGAAATTGTCTCAGGCTTGTCTAGCATTCTAATGTCCTCTGAATTACCTCCTTCCCTCACCAGCCCTGTGGAGCAGCCAAAGGAGACTCCCCCTCGGAGCATACGGAAGTTCAGCGCAGACAAAGCCAATAAAACGTAGAGCTACATACCAAACCACCAAGCATGAATACCTTGACATTAAGGTAATTCCAGCAGCCAGGGGTCTGAGCAGCGCATTGCCGCTGCTTCCAGGGAGCGCATTATCAGCGAGCCGCAGCCAGCTCGCGTACACGCGAAAATGTTCCTCCCGCATGGAGCCAGCTTTGCTTGTGCAAGATCTCTCTTGGCAGACACAAGTGATTAAAAGCGTACAGGAGCATGACTTGTTCGAAGGGCCTCAGCTGTTTTCTTTCTTCCCAATCAGATATGGCTTTGCCACTGGAGCAAATCCTCACGCATGCTTCGCTGCCACTGCGATACGGGGGCAGAACTTGAGCTGTTTTTTCAAGCAGCAGAAAAACCATTAGCAGGCTTGGCATGGAGAAAATGAAAAGGCAAGGGTGAGGAAAGAAAACATTGAGGAGGGCTGCATAATCTTCAGATCTTTCCTAGGTCTGATGTGGTTCAGTAGGTTACAAAAGTGCCTCCTGAATTCTCAGTGCTCTGCGTAGCATGAACATCCTCCTCCCTCTGGGCTGTGCACCAGGTTATGCTGTACAACTGTCAACCAGCAAAATCCTCCTCGGGGGCTGAGTTATGGAATTCAAAAGGAGCAGGAGAGGAGGGAGGGAGGGAAGGAGAGGCTGCAAAAGGGTGCTTTGCCTCTGGCACAGCCACACGGCTGGACACTGCTAGCCCGGGCTCCAAAAAGAGCCCTTCAGTGCTAGGACCCACCAGGGAGTGGTGACACTCAGGCTTGAAAAGCTAAACTTACACATTTTTAGGTTTTATCACAAAGAGACTGAGACAAGAGAACCGTAAATACACCCCCAAGTCAAAATCAACTCCCAAAGCTGTGCCTTCAGCTGCCACCTCAGAGCCACCATCAGCACAGGGCAGCCCTGGGAGTGGTGACTCCCCAGTTTGGGCACCAGGAGCAGGTGAAAGCAGAGCCATGTCCTGGGGCAGCACAGGGAGGGCTGAGGGGTGCAGTGGTCAAGCCAGAGATGAGTTTTTCATCACTAACAGCAAGGCCAGGGCAACAACCATTCACAGAGCAGTGGTATGAAGGAAGGTTTGGAAGTGAAAACCCAAATCCATCTGTGTCCTAGGGTGCTGCCTGCTGGGCATGGAAGATGAATTAAAGCTGGAGAAGTCTCTTCTGTGTTGTTTCTGAGGGAGATTTGTCCAGGAATGTTGTTTTTCCCAGGGCAGGGTGCAAGGCTTTGCAGCAACTATGGATTTACACAGAAGAGCCTTCGGAACAACACTGATGTGAAAAAATAGGAAAACAACCAAGAAGGCAGAGAGGAGGGAAAAGGTGACTCAAAGCTTGTTGAAATCAATGGAGAAGCTCCCAGTGATTCCAAAGTCTCTGGATCAGGCCTCCAAGGGGAGAAAAAGCACATCCTGCAAGGGTGTGAGCAGCTAACACAGTGCAAGTGAGCATCCACCCTTCCAAAATCCTGCCCTCCATCCTCTGCCCTGGGCTCTGGGGATGAGCAGGGGCTTGGCCATGCACATCCTTCAAGTACACCAAAGTGTTCTTTCAGGAAGAAGCAAACAAACTCCTCACTTCACAAAACTCTCCTTTTTCTGCTCAGCAATATGGTTCATGCACAGCTGGAAAAAAGAGAAAGGCTCCCCAGAAACCTGCCCTGCTTTTTTTATTTTTTACGAATGGCTTTTCTTCAGCAGGGCAGAGTAAAACACTTTAGAATGCCTCCCTTGCTGGCACATTGTTGCTCCAAAGTCTTTTCAAACACTGGGAGAGCACAGTTAAGCATTTAAAACCTGCCTGTGCTGTGATGCTCTTCCCACCCACAAACCCTTTCCTCATTCTTGCTGTGCAAACCATCCCTGGCTCTTTCTACACAGACAAGTCTGAACAGACTCCCGGGATCTTGCCCTCTCTGCTTCTGGGAAGTTGGGTGCCAGAGCTGCTCTGCAAGGCTGAAAGGGACATTTATTGTTGCATTTTGCTTATGGAGCTCATACCCTGCACTTCCACTTTCAGTTACATCTGGGGCTGCTGTGGGAACATGAAACAGCTCAGCACAGAGAAGCTGTTCTGTCCCACAAAGCTGGGACAGAACAGGAGTGATGTCCTACCCCAGTCGAGCTTAGCAGCCAATATAAAGCCAGGACTAAAGGTTCAGAGAGTTTAATGCCAACTGTTGTCCTGTTTTGCAGTCACTGCCACTATTTCTCCACTCTCCCCTTCCAGGATGGCCTTGGGGACTTCCAACTGCTAAATCCTGTCATTCTTTCTCCCTGGAGGTATTTCTCTTTACCACAAGGGTGTCACTCATTATCCTGCTTTCCCTCATTTTGCTTTGTATCCCACTCCTCTCCCCTTCCCACTGTCTCTGAATCAAAAGATCCACACCAAGGGTGCTCACCCCACCACCAGAAATGTGTGTAGCTCACTGCATAATGCTTTATGTTCAGCAAAAATCTTCCTGTAGGCTCACACCACCTATTCCTGACCTCTCCATCACATCAGACAACCATGGAATCACAGAAGGGTTTGGGTTGGAAGGGACCTTAAAGATCATCTCGTTCCCACCCCCTGCCATGGGCAGGCACGACCCTGTTTGCAGTGATTTCTAACTTTGCAGAGCTTCAATCAGAGCAAGGTCTCCCCTCCCCATCTTCCCAGCTCCTTATCAGCCAGAAATGTGGGAACAAAGCCTCAGACTCAGGGAGGAGCCTCACCTTCAGCTCCAAGGATCAGATTTGGGAACACAAGCGGCAGCAGCCACACGGTTTGGGGAGCTTTGCAGTGCAGGGGGGAGGTGGAGAGGCAGAGCAGGGGATATGTTGGGAGAAGATTGAAGACACGCCAAGGAATGCCTCATTTTTTGGCTCTTCCTGCTTAGACACGAGATAAATTAATCCATGTGGTGTTTTGTGGCATGCCTGAACGCAGAGCTCCTGGGCACCCAGCAGGGTGAGGGTCAGGGATGAAGACACCTGTACACATTCCAGCACCAAACAGAAGCTGGGCAGGGATTTGCTGCAAAATAGTTTTTCACTTAGTCAACTCAGGCCTACCTAAGTCCTTCCTAAGTATTTAATTCCTTTTTTGGGGACGGGCCCTTGGCCGGCCAGCTGCTCTGGCTGCTGGGAGAGTGTTTTCACACTGCTCCTGCTGCCTTCCCCATCCCAGAGTGGGGACAGGCCACCTCTCTGGAGCACAGCTCCCAGTGAAAGGCATCCAGAGAGGCTGGTGCTGCTTTTTTTGTCTGATTCCAGGGCTGGGGCTCAAGGTGGGTGAGTTGTTTGCCCCAAAGGCATGTTTTCCCTTGATTTCTGCCTCTTTGGATACTGCTGGGTATAAATCACCTGGCAATAATCCTCCTGCATGAGCTCATGTGCCAAGAGTTTCATGTTTCTGTACCCAAATGAGGGGTGTCTGTGTTTTCTTCCAGTGTTTGAGTCACTGGGTGGCAGCTTCATTAGGCAACAAGATAGAAAATAATGAGTCTGAAGATATTTACTGCTCAGGTTAAGTCTGACAAAGTTCACAGGGAAGGGAATCCCCTCCCAAGTCAGCACGAGAACAAAGGGATTGGACTGGACTGCTGTAAGAGAAACCCTACAGAAGCCTTCCAGTGCCTGCAAGGGGCTGGAGATGGACATTTCATAAGGACAGGGAGTGACAGGACAAGGGGGAGTGGCTTTAAGCTGAAGGAGGGAAGCTTTAGATATTGGGAAGGGAGGGTGGGCAGGCCCTGGCACAGGGTGCCCAGAGCAGCTGGGGCTGCCCCTGGATCCCTGGCAGTGCCCAAGGCCAGGCTGGACACTGGGGCTGGGAGCAGCCTGGGACAGTGGAAGGTGTCCCTGCCCATGGCAGGGGTGGCACTGGATTATCCTTAAGGTCCCTTCCAACCCACACCATTCCATGATTCCATGATAAGCTTGCTGGGACTGCCATTCCCTGCTCACCCCAGGCTGACTGTGTCCTTGCCTTCCCTTCTTTCACAGCAGATGAAGGACAGCACCCTGCTTTTAACCTTCTCAGTACTTACCCATCACTTCATGACTTTGAACAATAGTAATAATTATAATAAAGTCAAACTCAGAGCAACTGATTTGCCAGTCTGCAGCTGGTTTGAAATTTGCTGCATCTGTTTCAGGGCTGAAGAGGGGTTAGTGGAACAGAAAGCTGCTCTGCTTTCTTTTCTTGTTTGTTTGCTTTTTTCCTCCAAATTCATTTCTTGGCCCAATAAAAATCTGGTTTTGTTTAAAAACAAGCAAGCAAACAAACCCAAAACCAGGCACTTCCTTGGATTTTTAATTTCAATTGTCAGCAGGTGGTTGGAAACGTAGAGGAGTGTGCCAAGTCATGGCAGGGAGAAAAGTTAGCGCTTTGCTGGTCGTTCAAAAATTGGGATAAAACAGCTGCAGGCTGCCTTCCCCAGGGCTGCTGCTTCTCCTTGACTCAACTGGGACAGGAAAGACATTTATCAGGCAGCAATGGGGCATTTCAGACCAGTTAGAGCAGACAATTTACAGTGATTTATGCCCCTCTTTATTTTTTTTCATGACAGATCCCCTGACGCCCAAAAACCCAACATCAGGCACCAGGTTCCAGGGCCTCTAGAGCATCATGTCCTACCTGTATCCCAACCCTACAAGGAAAGGAACATATCCAGAGGCTCAGCAGCTCTCTGCTTAATTAGAATTTGTGGTGCCAGCTCGTTGCACGGTGTCCCAGTCAAGTTGGGGTTTGTTTTTAATTAGTCACTGCACACCAGGGCTCTCTCAGAGCTGGCTGGGGGTGTGGCTGGGGGTGAGGCTCCCTCCAGGGTGTCAGGCTGCTGCTGGGGCAGAGTTTTTGCTCTGCTTTCTCCCCATGGATCACATTTCCAGTAAATCACAGCTCTCCTTTAGCCCATGCCACAAGCTCATTAGTAATTGCTTTAATATCCCATTAATACTCCACAAATATGATGTACATATACTCTGCAGAGATAAAACTGCTCCTAATTTTCCATCTCTGTGCAGCCACTAAATCTCAAGACTGAAATATCAGGCTATGAAAAGAGTTTTCCACCGAAAAAAATAAATTGAAATCCCTGTGCCTTTTAAATATCTAAAAACCTCGATAGTATTCAAAGTAATGGTAGGGTGCAAAAGGCCAGGAAGCTGCTAAGGGAAAAAAATAGTTTTATTTAAAGGTCTGTATATTGGTAAGCTTTTATTCATCTGTTCCTAATGTGGACAAAATAAGATCTAACTGGGGAAATAGCACACCTTGACCCAGCAGGAAGGTGGATGCTGTTACTGGAGTAAAGTTTTTCCTATAAAAGAGTTCCTGGATCTCTTTTACCTGTTTGTTGTAGCTGATTTGTGCTGCTTCATGTAGGTGGAGCAATGATAAATACAGAGTAACCTGCTAAATAATTCAAATTATTGTCACCTCTGCATGGCCAGGACACAGCGGTGAATTTGGAGTGGTGATGTTTGCAATCCTACAAAGCACATTTCCAAGAAGAAGGATGGGTTTGTCAGGGTTTCATCTTAAAACTTGTTGAAAGCTGATTTTCTCAGGAAGTTGTTTGGCTATGAAGAATTGCCCTGCCTGTGTGAACAAGTTCACACTGTGGTAAATGTTTTCAAAAAGAGACTCTTCTTTCATGCTGGCAAAATGCAGCCTGTGAGATGAAGTACCCACTTCTCTGACCCAAACCTAAATTATTTTCAAATTGGATTTCTTTCTCTCTTAGGCAAAGCACAGATGATGCTACAGGCACAGCAGGGGCAAACATAACTGACTTATTTTTTGATAATTAATTACTGTGAATTAGAGGAAGTATGGACAATATTCACTTTGAGGGGCACAACATCTTCAAAAATGTTCATTCCTACCCCGTTTTCTCTGCACTACAAAGATTTTGAATTGCATGAAGCACCAATTTCCCTTGATGGTCCAGGTCTGATAAACGGAGAGCAAGCTCTGCTTCTTCTCAAACAAATGTTTGGAAGCTCCTTCACCTAAACAAAACTTCAAAATTTTTAAATGCTGGAAAGAAAATTCAAGAGCGTCCCATAAATTCAGGATGCAATATTTCACGGGCAAACATTTATGTGCACTTACATAGGAGTCAGAGGTTTATTTCTGCTGTTTAAAATATCATTCCATGGGGTGTGAGCTCAGCTGGTTGGAGCTTGGTGCTAAAAACACCAAGGTTGGGGGTTCAACCCCTGTATGGGTCATTCCCTTAAAAGTTGGGCTTGATGGTCCTTGTTGGACCCTTCTAACCCAGAATATTCTGTGATTCTGTGCTTCCCAGCTCTGTAAAGCACAAGCAGTTGCAAATCTAGAATATTGATGTGGGAGATTTTGCTGTATCTGAAGTCAGGTGTGGATGCATCATCTTTTACACACGTCCCCCTTTGGGCCATTATTACCTTTCATAAAGTCTCTAGATCTTGAGACAAAATAATTTCCTCAAATGTCCAGTCTTGGACACATCCACGAGGACCAGGAACCACCCCTTGGGGCAGTGGTCTCAGAGCAAAATCCTTTGTCAGCAGGTGGTTGGAAATGTAGAGGAGTGTGCCAAGTCATGGCAGGGAGAAAAGTTAGTGCTTTGTTGGTCATTCAAAAATTTGGATAAAACAGCTGCAGGCTGTTTTAAAATCATGGGAATGCTCTGCTCCTGAGATTTATGGGGTTCTGAGCCCGAGTGCTTGCTTGGGACTCTGAGCTGGAATAGTGGAGTGCTGAGGAGATTTAAAAACACCTCCCAAAGGTGTGCTGGGATCACACATCCTGTCCCTGTGCCCATCCCTGTCTCCATCCCTGGTCCCATTGATGCTTTTCCCTGGTCATAAAATTCAGAGCCAAGCACGGTTAGAGGAGAAAAAGGTTTTTTCCCTGGGTATTTATTGCAGCCCCTCAGGTGCAGCAGAGCCAGGGGCAGTGCCCCAGAGCACACGGAATGCCACCCACGGGCACTCGGGATCACATCCTGGGCCTCACAAATGAGCACATCCAGCAAAGATTCCCCAGGGAGAGGCTCCAGGGAACCCCAGGACCCTTCCCCTGGCTGGGCCCAGCTCAGGGTACAGGATGTGTTCTGGAGAGGCCCTTGGTGTCTGGGGCTTCCAAGGTGTTTGGTCTCTTGGCTTAACAAAATATGAGGTCAAAGAATGTGGGCTAGAAGCACTAAGAATATAGAAAATGTATATAAAAGGGGTATAAAAGAAAGGGCAAAAAAATCATCAGGGTATCACCATTCCTGTCCCAATCCTGCTGCTGCCCCTCACCAGCTCCCAGAGGGGACAGCAATGGTCATGGGGGCCCTCTAAACCACTAAAATTCTGGGCTGATGTACAACCCAGCACCTTTCACCTGCCTCTCTGAGGTGCTCAGGCAAGAATTAAAGATATCAGGGACACTTCCCCCTTGGTGTAGGGTTGCTTATCCTCAGCACTGCCCAAGAGTTTTGTTTCAGGGCAGCTTTTCCTTTTTTTTTTTTTNGGGGCGTTTTTCCCTTTTTTTTTTTTTTTTTTTTTTTTTTGTTCCTGACCAATCCATGGATGTGGTTAATTTAAGGTTTAAAAGGCTTTTGCTCACACATACACACACACCCATATATGTTTTCCACTGAAGTCTGTGCTTTTTCCTAGACCCACCCAAATTCCAGTACATAGCTCACTCGTGTGCCAAGCTTCCCTACTCTCCTTGCAATGAGTGGAAAAATGCCCTTTTTTCCATTCCTGCACATTTTAGGGGGAGAACCATGGAGAGGAGAAGGAAGAATTTAGTTATACCTGTGATTTCAGAGCAGAAAAAGGAAAGAACCCCAGTGTTGTCCATGGGAATGCTCTGCTCCTGAGGTTTATGGGGTTCTGAGCCCCAGTGCTTGCTTGGGACTCTGAGCTGGAATAGTGGAGTGCTGAGGAGATTTAAAAATTAATAAATGTGAAGCAAAAGTAGCTGGTTGTTGGTAAAATTCCATTCTGTTCATATGAAGTACTTCACACTCCTGAATGTCTCTGGTATTTTTGGAGGGGGATGAGAGAAAATCAAAGATTAATGGTGAGAAACATTGGGGTGTTTCGAGGGGAAATGGCTTCAGCTGTGTCATTCTCTTCTCCCTTGAACAGGGTATTTTGGGCTGCCAGCAAATTCATAGAATCCCAGAATGGTTTGGGTTGNTGTTGTCCATGGGAATGCTCTGCTCCTGAGGTTTATGGGGTTCTGAGCCCCAGTGCTTGCTTGGGACTCTGAGCTGGAATTGTGGAGTGCTGAGGAGATTTAAAAATTAATAAATGTGAAGCAAAAGTAGCTGGTTGTTGGTAAAATTCCATTCTGTTCATATGAAGTACTTCACACTCCTGAATGTCTCTGGTATTTTTGGAGGGGGATGAGAGAAAATCAAAGATTAATGGTGAGAAATATTGGGGGGTTTTGAGGGGAAATGGCTTCAGCTGTGTCATTCTCCTCTCCCTTGAACAGGGTATTTTGGGCTACCAGCAAATTCATAGAATCCCAGAATGGTTTGGGTTGGAAGGGACCTTAAATCCCACCCCATGTCACCCCCTGCCATGGGCAGGGACACCTTCCACTGTCCCAGGCTGCTCCAAACCCCATCCAGCCTGGATTTGAACTTGGGGAAAGGTGGTGGACCAAGGGCTGTAACAACACACAAGCTCCATGCAAAGCCTTTTCCATTTCTCTGGCCTCCATGGGGATTCTCTGATGCCTGGTTAAGGCTGCTCCCCCTTGATTTCCTCTTCTCAGGGAAGGCATTAATAAAGGCTCTCTGACTTCCAGAGTTTTCATGGAGCTTGTTGGAACATAATTTCTGAAACCTCTGTTCACCTGCCAAGCCGAGCTGAAATTAGCCCGTGGATTTAAAGACGTGGGCTGGTTTGTATCCCTTCACTCTTAGGTGATGGAAATTAAAATAGGCCAGGTTAATTATTTATCCTTTCCATCAGCAACATGCTAACATTGTGCAGGAGCTTGTTGTCACTCATATATCTGCAAAAATTGGGAATAAAATGGATATGTTTTTAAGAAGAAGCTGTTCCCTGAGTTTCTTGACTGGGAGGTTGCACAGCCCAGCTCTGTGTGTCTTACAGATAAACTCCCAAGGAATCAAAGGGAAAAGAATCTTTGTTTCCCTCGTTGCTTTCCCAAATTGCTTGATCCCTGCCAATTTCCATGACACAGACCCCTCAGTCTGCTGCAGAGACTGTGGCTTCGGAACGGGAGGAAATAGCATGAAAGTACTGGTGCACATCAATGTTTTTGGATTTTCTCGCCAAACCAGAAATAGCAAAACAAAATTTAAAAAAAAAAAAAAGGGCAAAAAAAGTTTCAAGTTTTCTGGCAAAATAAAAATTTAAAAAAACCAAAACAAAACAAAAAAAAGGTCATTCTGGTTGTTTGTTCAAACCAAACCTAAACCTTTCTTTTTGAGGTTTGCATAGATACATGTGTGTGTCTTATATAAATCAGGTGAGGAACAAAACACTCCTTGGAGTGACAGATTGTGACAGCTTCCTTCCACAAATTTTTTTTTTACGTTTCAAACTTGTTTTGGTGTTTTTTGGTTTGTTTTTTTTTTTATTTTTTTTATTTAAACCTGAATTTTCAGTCCACAAGACTTCTGGTTGGAAAGTCTCAGCCAACTGTAAGGACCACATGGGTTGGTTTGGTGACAAGTGACACTTGGAGGACACAGCCTGTCCTGGTTGTTGGGATCTGGGAACACAACCACAGTTCCCTCCTCATTTTTCTTTTTCTCACAGTTCCTTAGGAACCTCCATGAAAGCACTGATAATGTGCCCAAACAAGACAAAAACCTCACGCTGCTTTTCAAAGCCCCTGCGTTTCCTTGCACTCAAAGGAGCCTGTTTTGCTGGTTTATTTACACATCCCTTATCTTTATGGCTGCTCCTTTATGATCCCATGTCATCTCCAAAGCTCCTGCAATCTTTTTACAGTTGGGAAGGTCCAGCTTTGATTACTGGAGTCATCAGGCTGAATAGAACATTGTTCCTGCTCTGCCGAGAATTTTTTCCGACTGCGCTCAGGACACCGCAAACTTATTTTTAAAACCCTGCAACGCTCAGCAGCTCCTCTACCTTGTTTTTTTGTGAGTTTTACAGATGCCGTGGATTTCAGGAGGCACTTTGATGTTTTCCAAGCTGCCTGATTTATGAGAACAAAAAATACCACCGTTCCCCAATTATTTTCTGTCGCCTTGTAATAAGGCTCGATGCATCAATGGAAATTCAGTCTAGGCACAAAGAATAACAGGGGAATGAGGAAATCCACTGCATCTCCCACAAGAGATCATTCTTCCAGTGGAAAAATCAACCTTTTTTGATCTCTAACCCTCTGTACTTTTCCTGTAATATTTAATAAACCCTCCATTTTCATTGGAAAACACACTTGGTGGGAAATGGGTAACTGGTAGACCTTTATGTGTTATTTTAGTGCTGTTTATATTCTGTTTTAGTGCTGTTTGAACAGAATTCATATTTTGTAGGTAAGTGCTGAAGATAAGTGGTGGCAAAAAGCAGCTGAGCAGGGCTGTGAATATCTCAAATTGCAGCAGATTTCAGGTGGGGTTAAGATCATGGCATTGTTGAAAGTCCAGGGACTGTCACTCCACCAGCCAGGTGGCAGCTTAGAAACAAAGCAGAAAACTCCTTTGTTCAATGTCCTGGTGACACCCTGTCCAAGCCAGCCTTTCCCAAAGGAAAAACTCTTTCTGGAAAGTTCCACTTGCTGCACGGCTCAGACTTCTGCTCTGCAGGCAGCTTGGTGCCACAGCATCTCCAAAATCCAACTTTTCTTCCAGTCCAGAGTTCCAGTTTATTAATTAACATTTCCCAGAGCTCCTCCTGCTCACAGTCTTTCTCATCTGTCCCACTCAAAAGTTCTGGGATAAAAATCTATTTCTTTTCTGCTCTTTTGACCATTTTAATTTCTCCTTCATTAATTTAAACACTTCTTTCACTTCTTTATACACCTAAAGGTCACAGTCTAACCTTTCCACAGCTGCTGCCCTGGCCCCCACAGCTCTGCTTTCTTCTGCTTCTTGTTAGCATCTCATTCCTCTTTATCATCAAATCAATCCTTGGGGGTTTTTTGCTCCCTTCCTAGTTTAGATTTCTCTTCTCCCATTCCACAATAGCTTCCCATGTGACATAAATTAAATTGTCCTCTTCCCCATGTCCTGAAAATCCACCTGTTTTGAGATACATCACAACAAACTTCTCCCCATCGTTGTGTTCACCTACAAAGTTCCTCCTGTGTGTCACTCGCTGTTAGATCTGAAACAATTTAGAGCAGATTCAAAGATCCCAGGTAAGGTCACACACCATGATGTGCCCTCTCCATCACACACGGTTTAGTTGTTGTAAAAAAATGCAGATTATACACTGAAGCTCGTGAACAAGTTTCTTATATAAAAACAACCTATCTAGGAATCTAAAATAAGGTGTAGGATATGTCTGCTCTATTTTAAAGCTTCCTGCCTGTGACATTCCCTGCCACAGGTCAGCTTGGTTGTCCATGTCAACACAGAAACTGTCACGACATCCCGCACCAAAATACGGATTCATCAAGCTTGAAGGTTTAAGAGGCTCCCTCATCCATGAGCACAGAATCCCAGAATCATCAAGGTGGGAAGAGATCTTCAAGCTCATCCAGAGCCACCCCAGCAGCACCAGCATCACCCCAAACCCTGTCCCCAAGGGCCACATCCAGACTCCTCCTGAGCACTCCCACAGACAGTGACTCCACCACTCCCTGGGCAGCTCATCCCAAGGCCTGACCACTCTGGGAGGGAAAAATTGTTCCCAATCTCCAA
>VZRO01000501.1:146404-164457 GCA_013397915.1 Daphoenositta chrysoptera
CAGCCCTTGGAAATTGTCTCTCTCCAGGTTTCCTGCAGCTCCTTCAGGCCCTGCAAGGCCACCCTGAGCTCAGCCCAGAGCTTCTCCTCTCCAGGCTGAACAATCCCAGCTCTCCCAGCCTTTCCTCCCAGCAGAGCTGCTCCATCCCTCTGCTCATCCTGGTGCCTCCTCTGGCCTCTCTCCAGCAGCTCCACGTCCTCCCTGTGCCGGCCAGGCCTGTGGATGCTAACGGGGATGGGAATCTTCACAATCCAAAAAACCAGACACCACACTCTCCCCACTGAGATGTACCCCTAGCACGCTCAACACACATTTTTCCATCTTTTTTTCTTTTGTCACATCTTTGTTGACATTGCAGCAGTGGCCACAGTGAGGAATTTACAGCCCATTTTCCCAGCCTGCTCTGGGTTAACGCCGTGGTTTGAGTACAAGGCCTCCACAATGTGCTCTTTGCATTATGAGAGGTTGTGGCTGACACTGCTGCTCCTGGGGGAGATTTGTGCACATGGAAAGCACATAATTGGAACAGGATTTTATTCTGCTTGATGAGCTTCACACAGAAGGATCTGGCTGAGGAGAGCCCAGCTCTGTTCTCAATGAAGCGAGTGGTGACCTCTGTGGAAACCCCGTTACCGCAGCTTTCCAAAACTTCATCCCAAGGAGTTTGGATGTGAGAAGGCTGCAGTTGCTGAGTTGTGTCTTATCTGCTCACATTAGGGAAGGTGGTTGTTCTTCATCCAGCTGGCTCAGGGTTTCAGACCCCCAGCTCCACTGCTGTCCTGTGAGGGATGGAAGGACTTCGACAGCTTCCAAATTTAAGCTTCTGCCCAGAATTTTGGCTTCTCGATGACAGACATACTGACATGTTGCCACCCAAGATAGCAAAAGGATTTCCAGGTAGCAGAAAGCTCTGGAGGAAAAACAGCCTCCTGAGAAAAGTCACTCATTCCCAGACACATTTGGCTGCCTTCTCCCTGGCCGTGGAAACGAGCATCTTCTGGGTTTGGTTCTTGCCCAGAGACAGAGCAGATTCACAAGCAGGAATTCAAATCCAAGCTGACTTTCCACACCAGAGTGAAAATGACAATGGGCTTCAGATCCAAGAGGGATTTTAATTTCCCCTCCACTGCCAATCTGGTCAAAATGTCCAAAGCAGCAAAAATTCACCTCAGATTCCTGGAACTCGTCCTCATATCTTTGTTTTGTGATACTCTGTGGTGGGTGCACACTCGGTTTGCCGCAGCATGAGCCAGCAGGATGCATGAATGTCCCCATGGGGATGTTCTGCTCACAGTGCTGGGAGCTTCCCAGCAGGCAAAGCTGCTTCCTGCAGCACTTCCAAGAGCAGAGAATTCTCCAGGTCCCTCAGGTTGTAGCTGTAACATGACGTTGGATTTGTTGCCATGGGATTGGATCCACGCTCATGGAAAACTGTGCTCTGCAAGATGCAGCCCTGACTATTGTTCCCAGCTACAAGTAGAATGTCTGGCCCAAGCAATGACCCAGGGTTATGGTCTGGAAGAGCTGCTCCAGGGAATGCTGGAGAGGCAGGGCTGGAAGCTGCGAGAGCCACTGACCACAAAAAACAGAGGCAGCTTTGCCTGGTCTGTCATTTTCCTCCCCTTGACCCATGGTGGTCTCTCTCTCTCTGGTGTTCTGTGGTTTCTGCTCAAGTGTGAATTTCCCTAGTTAAGAGCTGCCCTGATGACCAGAAATCCTTCTGGGAACTGCTGGAAAACCCCAGCACCTCAACCACTGGATCCCTCCTGTTGATGTGGCACAACGAGCATTCCTCAGTCGAAGAGAAACTTTCATCTCCAAGTCTGTGTATCTTCAGTGGAACACTTTGGAGGACAACAGTGGGAAGGGAAATCTCTCCTAATCAGATTTCAGTTTGTTTGGATCACTAAATCTGCAAAGTCCACTCTGAATTCTCCAACTGTGGGGCCACAATCTCTAATTCTCAAGCACATTTCTCAGCACTGTCCAGCAGGTAGATCAGGTTTTTTTCCTTACCTTTAAAACTCAGGGATATTTTAATGGAGCTTCACTTTGGAATAATTTGAGAAATAATGGTTTATTTTACTTGGAAACTTCTTTTCATGAGCAGCAATAAGAGCCCTGTGAAAATACCTGTTTGGAACTTTCTTTACTGAATTTCTTTGAGCTGTAGCTATTTAGGACAAAAATGTGGCATTACTGCTACCAGTTTCAGATAGCCAGGCTAGATGGCCTCTAAGGAATCAGCAGTAAAAAGGCAGACCAAATTAAATTAGTACCTTCGTGCATTTTAAACGTGTCTTCCTGGAAAAATAACTTCTGGCTTGAATGAAAGGAACTGAAGTGTGTACTTTTGCCAAACTTTATCCAAGAGGATTAAGAAGTGAGCCTACAGACAACTCCTGAGGTTGACAGAGCACGGAACACTACTGAAAGTGCACAAAAAGGGGGTAATAAAGGGAAGGGCACAGAGTTTTCAGTACAGGGTGTGTGTACAAAGACTGTCCTGAAGTTTGCTATCACCAACAGAGATCATGGCACAAGAAAGTGAGCTTCCAAACACCAAGTGCAAACATTTGTCCAGAGAGCGCTGAAAAGGCTCAACTTCAAGATCAAATTCTTGTAGAAAGAAGAGTTGTCATCATTTATCTGCAGAACTCAACTTTGAGAGGAAGTAAAGTCCAATCAATGATATGACAGGGGATGGTTCCGTGACAGGAAGATGGACAGGGGTTCTGGCTGCAGCCACTGTCACCAGGATTGCACCACAGTTTCCACCACAAGCTCCTATTTTCATATGCCATGAGCATTGCAAAATGGTGACCTTTGGGGCTGCATTTTTCCATGCTTGCTCCCTGCCCCAAAGGTGAATTCTTTCAGAAAGTCTGAGCAGAATCTTTGCAGGGACCATAGCTATTATTTTTGGCTGTTGCCAGGGCGGCTTGCCTGGGGCAGATTGAATAACAGCTGGTTTGTTCCTCTGAGCTACAATAAATCCCACCATCCATCATGTGAAGGAGAAAATTAAAAGCATGAAAAACAAATCAGAGCTCTCCCAGTTTTAATGTTTGCAAGGACTGTTTGGGCTTGCAAATGGCAGCAGGTGAAGAAAAGAGAGATTCAACAGGGGGATGCTGCCCTGACCAAAAGTCCCCTTTAATGACAACTCCACCATATTTATATCAGGAGTTGGTTTCAGGGACAACTACTGAAAAGTGATGTTAAATACAATCTTCAAGATACCAGGAGAGGAGGCTGGGTCTGTTTTATCCCTCTGAGTGTCTCTAACATGGGACAATTGCTTTTCCCAAGCAGTTGATTAAGAATTAAAGGGTTGCACATTCCCAACCATTGCCACAGGCTGGGTCAGTCAGTGTCAAGGGCATTAAATGCTCTGCATTTTTCAACAGCAGGACACTTGAAGAAGCCTTAAAACATGGATATAGATGCTGAACTACATATACCTATGGTTGAAAATGTTCTCTAGGGGCTTTAAAGACCACAGACAATGCATTAGGATTGAGGTGCTGAGCAGCACTCAAAGCCACAAACAACCCCAGAACAAACCCCCATGTCTGCTATTAGGAAATAGCACCCAGGTGGCCTCATATACCCCCACACATTCTCCTGATTTTATCACTCACGGAAAATATGTCTGAAAGTTACTGTACAGACAGGAAAAGCCAGTCTCCCTACGGGCCCCAATAGAGACTAGAGCTGTCCAAAGGTCTCTGGGAGTGCAAATGTATTTGTTGAGTAGGTCTGGTCTGTGAGGCTGCACACCCTCCAGACTACAGCTTCATCTGGGGACAAGTTGCTGGAGCAGGGTCATCCCAGAGCACAGGGCTGTGTCCAGAGGGCTCTGGAATATCCCCAGGAGGAGACTCCAGAGCCTCTCTGGACACTCTGCTCAGGCCGGGCCCTGCCCAGGGCAGGAGTTCTGCCTCCTGTGCAGGAATGGCTGGGCTCAGGCCCTGCCCGTGGCTCTGGTGCCACTGCTGGGCCCCGGAGCAGAGCCCGGCCCTGCCCTGAGCCCTCCCTGCAGCCGGGGACAGCCCGGCCCGAGGGCCCCTCTCGCTGGGGCTCCTCTCCAGCCTGAGCAGCCCCGGCTCCCTCAGCCTGGCCTGGGCCCCGAGATGCTCCAGGCCCTTCCTCGGCCCCGCAGCCTCCGCTGGCCCCGCTCCAGGAGCTCCCTGGCCCTGCTGTGCTGAGGAGCCAGAGCTGGGCACGGCACCCAGAGGTGCCCCAGGGCTGGGCACAGGGGCAGGATCGCCCCTGCCCTGCTGGGAATGCTCTTCCCAATGCACCCCAGAGCACCATTGGCCTTCTGCATTCTGCTGGCTCATGGACAGCTCGTTGTCCACCAGGACCCCCAGATCCTTCTCCTCCAAGCTGCTTTCCAGCAGTTTTGTTTCCAAATGATTGTATTTTAGACCCAATATCGTTCCAACTTCAGCATTTGAGTGCCTGATTATCTGCTTTTATTGACTGTGTTGTTCAGTCCACAAAAACACCCAGTTCATGCTCTGTCATGATACATTCATATTTGACATTAAATAAAACACTTCAGTGCCACACTTTTAACCTCAAGCACAACAAAATGCCTGGCTAAGACGAAGCTTACAGGGTTCACATAACAATCTTCTTGTTTTATAACTTCCTTTTTCTAGCTGCAACTAATGCATCCACCTGCCAACTATTGCTAAATAATTCCTCCAGGTTTGTTTGCTACCTAAGAATGTCTGGCAGATCTACAATTGCACCTGCATGTGGACCTTAACATCAGACCTGCAGTGACTTTGTTCTCTAATACAACCAGATTTTATAATGCCTGATAAAAACCAAAAGTGTGATGGTGAAACCAGACTGGTTTGTCATTCACTAAATTTACGGATTTTTGAATATATGAAGCAATTGCTTAACCCCATAAATCCTCACAGCTGGGTGGTGTAAGAGTTCAAGCAGAGCTTTCATCAGTGCATTAAATGGCTTCAAACTGACAGAGAATAGGTTTAGATGGGATATTGGGAAGGAATTGTTCCCTGGGAGGGTGGGCAGGCCCTGGCACAGGGTGCCCAGAGCAGCTGTGGCTGCCCCTGGATCCCTGGCAGTGCCCAAGGCCAGGCTGGACACTGGGGCTGGGGGGAGCCTGGGACAGTGGAAGGGGTCCCTGCACATGGCAGGGGTGGGATGGGATGATTTTTAAGGTTCCTTCCAACCCAAACCATTCTACAATTCCATGTTTTTCCCCTGTGTTTCTTCTGCTTCCCACAGCGTATCTCAGCTGAGTCAGTGAAAATGGACCCACAGGGAGTGCCTGCACTCTCCATACTTTTCCATGTATTCCTGGACTACTGAAACCTTGACCACTGCAACATTCCCTGATTTGAAGCCTCTCTGTCTCTTCCCCCTGTTCTGTGGCTTGAGTGCAGCTTGTTGACAATTGATTTCATCAGGACAATGAATTACACCTCTGGATTGCTTGGAATGAAAGGAACTCTTTTCCTCAGGGTTCATTCCACTATTTTCTTTACTCAGCCACCTCTAAGCCCCACTTGCTCCAATATACCTTTTCAGATTTTTGTGTCCTTCAAAGGCCAGCTGTGCTATTTATCCCTTCTTGAAGGACCTCTGCTTTTAACTCCTTCTTGGAGCAGAGTTTTCTGCTGGAGGAACTGAGCCCTTTCAAACCTGTCCACTGTGTTTGCATTGCAAACTGCAATCTCCTGAAGCTGGCTAAGGCAGGCTTCAAAATATTCCTTCCATATTTACTTCACCTTTGGGCTATGTGGTTCACCACTTTTTTTTTCCCCCCTCACATAGTTGGTATTATTGGCCCAAGTACATTTCCAGAGAAGTTAACTCTTGGGACACTGCTCTGCGCCTTGCTTTCCTGATCTTCCCTCAGATCTCTCCCTGCTTGCCCAGTCTCAGAGAAATTTTCTCAGTGCTCTGCAAGATACTTTTACTTCTTTTGTTTCCCTTCAGCGCTGGCTTGTTTACATTTTCCCCATATTGCCTTGTTTTATTGCTCATCTAGACCATCATTAACTATGTGTACTTTTCAATAACTTCCTTCACTTGGTTTTTTATCACTTCCTTGAATATATCCCAGCAGATCTGCAGGGAGATTTCTTCATCCTTGCAAATCAGTGGCCTGAAAATCACCCAAACTCACCTTAGAGGACTTAAGAGCTATCCCTTAACACACCCCTGCACTTGGACACAGGAGGTTTGAGGTGCTTTCCACAGGTGAATCAAAGCAGGAAAAACCTCTACTGTGACCAAAGCCATAAGATTTCCAGTGAATATCATGGATAAGATTCTACTGGGCCAGTTGAGGCAGGGGATGACAACTCAGAGAGCCACACAGATGAGTCTGTCTCAGAAAACACCCAAAATTCCCACCTGGATGGTGGAGATAGGCTGGTTTTGGACAGCAAGAGGGCAACACCTGGTCCTGGCCACACCATGGGCCCTGTTGTGACTTTTCCTCCCTGCTGCCCAAAAAGGCACCCCCTCTGTCCAGAAGAATTCACTGAGCCACACTGATTTTTTTCTGGAGCTTGGCCATCGGGCCTAGGCCATGGAAACGGTTCTGGATTTCCAGTAAGTTGAACCTCCAGGAATCTGGAGCTATCAAAACTGAGTGAGACAATTTCATTCCAGCATTGGCAAGACAGTGTTTGGATGCAGCACATTACAAGATGTCCTGCCAGTTCTGGCTCTGGGAGCACACTCCAAAGCAGGTGAATCCTTCCTTAGCTGGAGTTCCACAGCGAGGAAAACGTTTCACAGAACTCGAGCAAAGATGAAACCAGCTGGCTGATGGAGAGGCCTAAGAGAAGTGGTCCTCTCTGAAGAGCTGCCAGCAGTTTCTGAAATGAAGGTCAATTAAATTTAAATAATTGCAGTCTATATCCGCATTGAGACAGGCACCTGTGTGTAAAACAACCCAAATTTGTACCCACACATTGGTACTCGATGGCAAATGTGTGCACACAGAACAGAGGTACTTTCTAGAAGACAGATTTTCACACATTCCTTGGCAGACTGGGTCACTTTCACCTCCTGTGATCCCAGACTTCATGGTGTTGGAAAAGAAAGGGGTCTCTTGCTTCTCCAGGGTTTCTGGAACAGCCTCACGCAGATTCCCATTTTTGTATCTCTGTTCCTGACACATTTGCCAATCCAAGTACCTCTCTATCTCCCTCACTCTTCTTATCTCAAGAGCTTTGTTATAAAATAAAGGAAGTTGGGCTGGATGGTGTTGCCAAACTTTGAAAAGCTTCTGTAAAACACTACATTTTCCTATAGTGCTGCAAAGCCCATATTTACCTAATAGACTGTCCAGAGTCCAAAGGAGCTTCTACAGAATTTCTGGTAAAGAGTATTTGTTTTAAGACTTGATATGCATGCCAAAAACAATGTACTGCATTTATCAGCCTGGAACTGTTACAATCTTTTCAGCAAATAATATTCCAGTTTCTGAAAAAGCCCAAAATGTGTATCTAATCCAATTGTGTCACCTCTCATTTCCTTCAAAGAGGGGGAAAAAGGCAAAGCTAAGCCTGAAATTCTGGTTTGAATTAACTGCCACTTTATCTCTAAGTGACCTCTTTGTGCAAAGCTATTACTGCAAACACAGTCTCTGAATCATTCAGTCGTCTCCAGCGCCTGAAACACAGAGCTACAAGGTAGTTAATGCTATCAGCACTATCATCTTGCATTTTATGTAGGGCTTCTCATCCAAAATGCTCCAGCTCCTGGCAGGGCGATCCTTTCCCTGGGTGGGCTCCCAATGTGGGTGCTGCATTCAGCATTGTAAAGGGTAAGGGCAAATGGGAGGGGGCAGGAGGGGGATTTTACACTTTAATTCCAGTGCCACAGTTAAAGAAAATAACCCTCCATAAGGTGCAAACCAGCAAACCAGTGCTCTGCAGTGCCACACAGCCATGGAGAGAAGGAAGTGAATATTCCAGGTATTATTCTCAAATCTACTCGGTTCTTTCTGGCAGTATGAAGGGACCTAAGTGTTAGAAAGGTTCAGACCCTCTGACAGAAAATGAAGAGCTAGAAGAGGTATTTAAACAGAGAGCCTTGGTTACTCAAGCTGTGATGGAGCCCTGCTTCTAACCAGGACAATCTGGTGTGGTAAAAGCTTTAAGTGGCATGCTTAAAAAGCCAATTAATTTTCTTAATTGGAATTAAGTCAATTTAAACTCATTCCACTATTCCTTGTGGCCAGCCATGCCAGCCCCTCACTGTCTGCCCACTCTGCCATGCACCCACAAATACCTTGTTGTCCATTTATTCCCAGTCCTTCCTCAGCAGCCAGGGGCTCCTCTTCCCGATGGCATCTCCTGAGGGTGCTGGCAGTCAGCTCCTGAGGGCTGGGAAGTTCATTTCACCCCTGTCCTGCCCCGCTGGTTCCTGAGGCTCCGTCGTTCCTCCCAGCCCTGACTGCTCCTGCGGATCCTCACTCCCAGCTGCTGGAGCAGGTTGAGGTGGTGAGCCCGAGGGCTGGAGAAGAAAGAAGAGAATTTATACTTTGGTATTTTGGAAGCTGGAATCCAGGGAGAAGCTTAAGAACGTGACTTGAGGCCAAAATGTTTGGCTCTCCAGTTACAGAGCGGAGAGGGGCAGGTTTATTCCTATTGCAACACTGTGGCCCGTGTCCTGTAGGAATTTTCCAACATCATGGATGTGTGGTGGGTTCAGAGCAACCTCTCCTTCACTCGTCGCCTTCCTGCAGCTCCGTGGGAGGAAAGTGATAACAGAGGAATCAGCAGCATTGCAAGAAACCTGTCTGAGATGGAGCAGTCTATGGAGGAGCCTGGGAGTTATTCCTGGGACATCCCAAGGTTACAGCTCCTCCTGCCACTGTCCTCCTCACTTGTCCTCCCTTACCCTCATTCCAGCAGAATCGTGGCCCTCAAACTGTTAATTTGGTCTTTGGCTGCTATTTCATTTATTCCAGCTGCTGAGTTTGAGAAAGAAAATTAAAAAAGCAGCATCTCACTGAAAACAGATGCTGCCTCTGTACTAAGCAGATAAATTAAATACATAAAGCATGGCTTGTTTACAGTGCTGATTCTTTGTAAAGTTTTGCTGGGTTTATCTTTGATATTAAAATTCCAAGTATATTATATTACTTTATTTTTGATGCATCTGGATTAGGGAAATAGCCCATTGGCATTTCTCAGGAGTACTGTAAATGAAATGGACTAACAACTTACCACAGAAATGACAGTACAGAGTAAAAGAACTGAGCTCAGTTTTTACTCCTGTAGAACAGACACAGCTTTTCTGGCCTTCCTTTCTCCACAGTCACTTAAAATTCTGTGCATTTTTTCTCTATATCCAACATGCACAAATTTAATACATTGGAGTAAACCACAGACTTCCAGCATGGATCTGCATGTACACACACAGGGATACAACTACAAGTAGAGATCACAGAATCCCAGAATCATCAAGGCTGGCAGAGCCTTTCAGGATAACCCAGTGCCACCCCAGCAGCACCAGCATCACCCCAAACCCTGTCCCCAAGGGCCACATCCAGACTCCTCCTGAACACTCCCACAGACAGTGACTCCATCACTCCCTGGTGTTTAAACACAGGTCCCAGCTCATCCCAGTGCCTGACTACTCTTGGAGAGAATTTTTTTCCTAATATCTAATCTGAACTTCCCGTGGTGCAATTTGAGGCCATTTCCTCTCCTCCTTTCCCTCGGGACACGGCAGCAGAGCCCGACCCCCCCGGCTGCCCCCTCCTGTCAGGGAGTTGTGCAGAGCCACAAGGGCCCCCCTGAGCCTCCTTTTCTCCAGGCTGAGCCCCTTTCCCAGCTCCCTCAGCCTCTCCTGGGGCTCCAGCCCCTTCCCAGCTCCGTTCCCTGCCCTGGACACGCTCCAGCCCCTCCAGGGCTCTCCTGCAGGACCCAGAACTGGGCACAGCCCTCGAGGGGCCTCTCAGTGCCCAGCACAGAGGGACAATCCCTGCCCTGCTCCTGCTGGACACACAATTCCTCCTCCAGCCCAGCTGCCAGTGGCCTCCTTGGCCACATGGACTAAAGCTGAGCCAGCTCTCTGTCTGTCTCAGAGCTCACTGGCTCCCCACCAAACAGTGATGTTTTTGCTCTTTGGTTTGAAGAGTTAAGAAAAATACTTTTGTTTTAGTACAGTGCAACAGGCAAACTTGAGCTCACATCCTCTGAGGTGAAAACTGATCTTTTGTTGAAATCACCTTATCAGTGTTTACGGTTCTATGAAAATACAACAATGCATACAGTCCAATAACCTTGAAAACTCATATAAGAAGTTCCTGTGATTTTCAGGTGTCAAAGTTAACCAAAGGATGGTCTTTGCAACTTCTTAGATCTATTGAAACAGTCTTCTCTTAGGAAAAACAGGCAGAGTTTGTGGTCTGCCAGTGCCAGCAGGATTTGGAATTTCTTAAGAGTTACAGGATTTTGTGCCTCAAGTTATATTAAACAAAATGTGTGTATGAAAGAGTATCAGTGTCTGCATTGATGCATGCTGATTTCCAGCTCAGGAATATTAAAAAAATAAATAAATTACAACAAAAATGCTTTGGCAGCAAATCCATCTTCAAACATCATTAGGGAGATGTGATGAAGAAAGAGCTACGGTCAAAGTCAGAGCATGACAAGTGCAGAATTTCATGTTCTAAGTGTTTATATAGATTTTCATCTCCTTCTCCAGATATCCTGGCAATCATTCCATCTGGGGGTCCAGTCTGGGGTGGTGGTGGGGTTTAGGGAGGGGGTGGTGGCAGATCCTCACATGACAGGGCAGCCCCAGCACAGATCCTCATGGGCTACTCTGTTCCTCTGCACAGGACTGAGATGGCTCAGTCATTTTGTCTGATTTCTGTGGAAACTGAGATGTGAAAAGGAAATTCTCCCACTTTTCTCACCACACAAAAGGGGGCAAGATTTACCTTTGCACCTTTCTCTGTGAATAACTTGCAGAAATGTTCCCCACATGGGACATTTGGCAGGTTTCAGTTTAAATGTAGGCACCTGGTTTCCTGTGTGCTGCACAACTCTGAGATCACACTTTTTACTGATGGTAAAGAACTCAGGAAAGCTCCCACAAGCACACTCTTGCATGTTCTCTGGTGATCCAGGGGTAAAGAAACAGGAAGAAGTAGGAAGCTCTGATCTTTTGGGTTCCTCTTAGGCAAATCAACAAAAATCTGGAAGTAGATCTTTTACTGGAGCCTCAGAAATTGCTGCGGCCTGGTTGGAGATCTCAGGGCTTCCTGCTCTGTCCTGTTGCTTCACCCCTGGTTTATGGACAACTTTGCAAGGATGTGCTTGTGGGGGCATCCAAAATTTAACCCTTGGGAACAGAGGCACTCTGGAGAACTCTTTTGCAGATTCTTCTCACCACACACTCCTTTTGTGGGAACTAGGCCTGGCTTTTGCAGTGGTTGGAGATGGCCCTCAGCTGATTTATATCCTCCCCAAAGAAATGGGATGACTGAAAGATTTCCCTCATTCACAAAAGGCTCTCCTCAGGAGTAATCCCAGACCACGCAGAAGCAGAACTGTGAGACTGAGTTGTTCCAAACTGATTGGAATTAAATGCCCAGTTGAAGTTATGGATCACAAAACCAGTGTTTACATCACTTCAAAAATTACTTCTCTGCTTGATTCACACTAAGGAAGGGAAATGGATTGCCAAGAAAATTATTTCCTGAAGTTTACTCTCAATGGTCTGATTTGTGAGTGGTTAATGAGGCTCAGGTGATCAATGCAGATTTTCCTTGTGGAGAAATTAATTCTTTCCTATTTGTATTTGAACAACTGGCATTGCATTTTCCATAGATCACTTGGATATAAAATCAATTATTTAGTCCACTCCTGTAGGAAATAAAACTTTTTATTTGGTTGTGTTCTCCCTGTCACTGGGCAATTGTTTTCAGCTAAAAGTGCACTTAATGAGGCTGTAGCTGTAGTGCAACGACTCTGACAGAACCATTAACTGCAGGGGTTGTTATAAAGTCCGTTTTTCTGCCTTTTGTGAAAGCGAAAGCTCAGTCCCAGTGTGGCACCCCAGCAGGCAAACTCAAGAATCCAAAGAAGACTCCAGCAAAAAATTGAAATCTTGTATTTTTACTGATCAAACCACACCATGCTTTCCAAAGAGAAAAAATACTACTCCCATTTTCTATAAAACATCGTGCCAGTGGTAAACCTTGTGACTGAAAGCACATGACAAATCACTGCTGATACCACAAGGGTCAAGATTCAGCACTTATTTGTCAGAAAATCTTCAATCTTCAAGCAAAAAAGTTGTCTGTGATGTGAAGGGAACCCCTGTGGTATTAAAACCTTGGTTCAAGTACATAATCTTCCACAATGTTTAACACCTCATTAAGGCTCTGATTATGTATGAACTGCATTCTGGCTACTTTTTAACTATTCCTGGTGAGAAAAATCTTGAAAATGTACACAGGGTCAGTTGTTTTGTAATCACAGGGTGAATTCCTACCCTTGAGTAAGTGCCCTCAGAGTTTCTGCATCCTTCTGCAGCAGCTGGAGGTCCAGAGGTTACCTGAGGATCCAAGCAGCTCCTCAGAGGTGCCTGGGGACAATTCCTGCTCGGTGGCCCTGTCCATGGCACTGCTGTGGCACAAGGTGCTGCTTCAGGCCTTTATCCCAAGAGAAGAGAGCACCAGGCAAGGGAGCTTCCATCACCCCTTTAAAATCGTGGAATCATAGAATTATTTGTGCTGGAAGGGCCCTTAAAGCTCACCCAGTGCCACCCCTGCCATGGTCAGGGACCCCTCCCACTGTCCCAGGCTGCTCCCAGCCCCAGTGTCCAGCCTGGCCTTGGGCACTGCCAGGGATCCAGGGGCAGCCACAGCTGCTCTGGGCACCCTGTGCCAGGGCCTGCCCACCCTCCCACGGAACAATTCCTTCCCAATATCCCACCCAGCCCTGCCCTCTGGCACTGGGAAGCCATTCCCTGGGTCCTGGCCCTCCATGCCTTGTCCCCAGTCCCTCTCCAGCTCTCCTGGAGCCCCTTTAGGCACTGGAAGGGGCTCTGAGCTCTCCCTGGAGTCTTCTCCAGGCTGAACAATCCCAGCTCTCCCAGCCTGGCTCCAGAGCAGAGGTGTTCCAGCCCTCTGATCCTATCAATGGCCCTCCTGTAACTGCAGTGGACTGATTATTTACTTTGACAGCTTTCAAACTGTAGATCCTGTAACCTTTAGCAAAAAAACAAGACCTGACTGTCACGCTGAGGTCCTGGAAATGTCTCTCAAATAACATCAGAAATAATTGGAAAGTGCAGGATTATAGTTTGCACAAGGAAAAAAATAAATTAGGGTATAGTGATCAGATTTTCTCAGTGTCAACATGAAGATCAAGGTCAGAAAACTGAGCCAAACATCCTCAGCTATCTTTTAACACAAGGGCCTTTTTTTTCTTGTACTGCTGCCACAGCAAAACAGATGCTAGAAATTCTCACTCCAAAACTCTTTGCTTTTCATCCAGTTTTAAAGCTGTGGTGACGTTCCAAGTTAAACTCACAAAGGAGAAAGAAATATGCTGGTGTTTGCATTGTAATATGAATTTTCCATTGAAGATGTGGTTGAATTAGCAGTTCATTTTTTAACTATTGCTTTAATTTGCTCCTTGTGGTCGAACTCTTTTTTTTCTCTCTATAAAAGTCAGGCCTCAGTCCTGTGCCTTTTGAGACAACTCGATGTAAAAAGTTTTAAAGGGAAGGGAACTGTCTAATTAAATGTCTGTAAAGTGGCTGTTGAGCTTCGTTTGTGTGGAGTAAAAACAAATGAGAGAAAATGTGGAGGAATCTGGTGCTGATTAAAGTGGACATACCCACCTTGTTCCCACACATGGGCAGGAATATCAAGGTGTTGCAAGTGACTCCGAGTCTAGACATCCATTATAGGTTTTGTATTTTCAGCCCCTCTTTTAACTCGTGCCTGGAGTGACTGGTGTGTTGACACACTGGGACATTTAAAGCAAAGCAGAAGGAAACATTTTTTCCCCTTTTTCCCTCCTTAGCACATGGAAAATAAAGAGAATTGTGTGTTTTTTCATTATAAACTTGCCCACGTTTCAGTTACCTCCCAGGGGCTGTGTTTTAGGGCTTCTGCTGTGGGCGTCCAAATCCTGGGAAGCACAAAACCATTTGGACATTTCGAATTGTGGAATTTTTTTACCAGGAGCTAATTCATAAGGAATTCAATGCTGGTGGGTCCCCTTTAGCTGGGCAATCACTGCTGAATTTTAATCTTAATGCCAGCGTTGGCCACTTGGAATATGTGAGAGGGACAAGTGCAACTCATGATCCCTTTTTTTAACGGAAGGTAGTGGAAAACGAGAAGTTTTCAGCATCCTGGAAAGAGGGAAAACACAGAGAGGAGGCTGAGACTTCCCTCTTGAAGCTGAGCAGAAAAGATGGAGTAAAGCTCCAGAGCGCAGCTGTGGATTTGGAAAAGCTGGGAGCAAAGCTGGCTTTTCCCCGTGTTTGCAATAGTAGTTGTCTACCTGTATAGAACAGGAGACAAATTTCCAGCCTGCCCTATCCCAGGAAAAGCTGTCAAACACATCCTGAGAGCCAAGGCAATGTGAGGAAACCTCGTGTGCTCTGTGCAGACCCTGGGGAAATGCAACTTCCAGCTGCATTTAGTGAGGATGAGGCTCTTTAGAAACAGCAGCAGTTGTTGGAGACTCAGAGTGAAAGCACAGGCCAACAAACCTTAAAAAAATCCCAAAACATCCAGAGGATGCTTTCCCCAGGCGGAGGGAATGATGCTAGACAGGAACTCACCAAACAAGACCCTTCAGTGATGCCTGGATAAAGTTGCCTGGAGGTTCTGTTTTTCTTGCCTAAGGCAGCACCAGAGGGAGCCCAGATAAAGTTGTCTGGGTGGTTTGACTGGGTGTTTTCCCAGGTTTGGGTTCTTTTCAGCTCCACTCACAGTCTGCATTTAAAAAGTTTCCTGTCATCTGCAATGCTGCTTCGGGAGCTTTTTTCCCAAAGAAATAGCTGTGCACACTCAGAGAGCTTTCCTTAACTTGATTGCAGTGAAGATTTTAAAGTGTTCTTGAATTCAGATTGATACCTTGAGCTACCTAGAAACAGAGTCTGGACAGGAATAAGGGAATAAAGGTTGGTATTTATTGGAAAGGCCTTCAAAAGTGCACCCTGGGAAGCCAAGTATTCCAAGCTGGACCCCAAGATGGACCCTGAGTCGCGAGTTCCCCACACCTTTATAGGTTTGGTTCATTTGCATATCAGCATAAATTCGCCAATTAAAGCTTCAGCTAATGATGTAATTTCCCCTAAGCTTGTTCCCCCTTCAGAGGCTTTGGGCCTGGACAGGCTGGGTGTCCTTGGAGAGCAAACCCAGAGAGGTTTTGTTATGAGCAGAGACCTGAAGTCAGCAGGCTACAAGAAACTTCAGAGTTACACATTAGGCAATGCAGGATTCAAAAATATGAGTTAAAACCTAAGGCATCACGATTGTGCTTGAAAGTCATTTCACCTTTCTCAGTGTGCAACTTCGGAAGAGGAGTGTGAAGGAAGAGCCAGACTGCCCTTATGCCATGAGCACAGAAGTTAACAGACTTTTAACACTCTTTAACAACTTTTTAACTGTTTTTAACAAAGCTTTTTTGGCCACTACTGCCACAACATTTAACCTGGGAAGAAGAAAGACAATGCTTTTAAAATGTATGAAAACACCACACAGTGCAACAACTTGTGAAGTGAAAAATATCACTGCCAGGTTAAAAGTAAGTTTTTCAAAAGAAACATCAGCTACCTTTTCTATCATCCGTTCTAAGGGATGAAAGTTTCTGCATTTATAACTGTATAAATAAGTGTACATGGCCCTAACAAAATACAGCCTCTTTTGCTTTCAAAACTTACCCCATCTTTCTGATACATTTGAATACTATCCAAATCCATTACATCTTAATCTAAATTAGGTCATTTATACTTGTCTAAACAAAATATAAACTGGTACCAAAAATGTCAAATAACCTTGACCCCTGAATGCCACTCAGAACCACATCAGTATTCTAAAGCCTCTAATTTTGCATCCCCCTTTTAAGTCTCTGTCCATTCCTTCTTGACTGTTAGAAAGGAGATTTTCAAGAGCTTTTTCTGAGGGATATTCTTGCTTTCTGGGACTGGAGAAGTGTTGAAGGCTGGCCACTCTCCTGGCAGTGCCTCTTCAGCTGTATTTCCTACCCAGGAATCCTCCCTGGCCCTTATAGTTCTTAGGTTCAGCTCCCTCCCCTCTCATATTTAATTTTTTTTCCCTTAAAAGGCTGAACTTGATGATGTTTTGTTTTAGTGGCACTCTGACCACGAATGATCATTTACAACTGTTCCTGGTTTCTCCAGGAGCAAACTGTGCCCTCATGCCTGGTGATTTTGACATGATTTGACTGCAATAAGCAGAGCTGCTCTCAGGGAGCTGTGCCTCATCTCACTCCAGCCAAGGTGGAGAGAAAAGCTCCAGGCAGAGCTGTAGATTTTCAACCAATTAACCTCCTGATTCAGCATCAAATTTGAGCAGGTATTTCATGTGCACTTTAAGCATCTCCTTGCTCAACAAGAGGCAGAAGCTCGTGACCCTCTCCACTGAGAGAAATTCCGTAGAAATAGAGGCCTAAATGCTTTGCTAAGCTTGTGGACTTGGAATATCTTCATGTATTTATCAATATCTGGGCATCTCAAGCTGCAGAAAACAAACCAGTCTGAATGTGTCAGAGGTGCATGGGGGAACTTTAGAAAATCATGGAATATCCAGAGTTGGGAGGGACCCACAAGGATCCTGGAGTCCAACTCCTGGCCCTGTGGAGACACCCCAAGAATCCCACCCTGTGCATCCCTGAGAGTGTCGTCCAGGATAAAGGAAGTCAGGCATGAGATGACCAGGAATGGGATGCAGGCTTGGCACTGGCCATAAACAACTCACCAAACTCTGGACAGATCCAGAGCCGAACAAATTCAGTTTTAGGAGTGACAAATGGTATCTAGCTTATGTGAAAGGCCCTGAGAATGGGAAACTCCGATTTAACAGGGTGCTGCAGCTCAACAAAGACAGAGCAAAGGTGGAATAACAGCATTTTAGCAAATGTAAAAGTGATCCCAAGTGGATCTTGGCATGAGGAGAAGCATGGATTCCTCATGGAAAAGGACTCTGCACGCCCACAGCTCTCTAACCCCACTGCTACAGCCCTGGAACTGCTGACTTGAGCACCCAACACCAGGAAAATGGGCAGAAACTACAAATTACATGGATATCAATTTGAATTCAAGCATTATTTTTCCCTATAACTATTAGATCTGGACTAATCGTGATTATATTCTTAAGATTTTAGTGAATTCATGGCTTTATTGCTATATGAGGTGCACTTTCCTTTTGCCATAAACGGGATTTTAAGAGCAACTTTGTCAGCTTTGCAGATCTGAGTCTTTTACAGCCAGCACTTAAATCTAGAAAAATGAGAGCTACGAATTTAAATGTGCATTTCAAGTTTAATGGAAACCAAATGGACATACATATTAAAAAAAATATATAAAAATACATGTTTGGGGATAAATGTTTCCCTAGAAATGTCAGGTTAGAGATCCAATGGTGCGTGAGGTGGGGCAGGGTTCATTTCCTGAATGGTTCTCTGTGCACTGAACCCACTCACAGGGACTTGTTTTGACCAGATTTTCCTCCTCATCTTTTATATAATTGAATACTTGCTCTGTCTAAACTCAGTCTTCTCCTCCATGACACAAACACCTAATTCACTTTGAATTCTCTCTTATTTTTATCTCTCTGATCATTTTAAGCAGTCTTTGACTGGTCCTATCCTTCATGAAAGTGCAGTGCCCCAAGTAGAACGGAATAGATTGGTTATTCCTGGTGGTCCCACAGGAATTTTCCAGGTAATGACAAAGAAGGGGCAAAATCAGAGTTGACATTAGGGTTTGAGTTTAATATATATATATATATATATATATATATAAAGAAAGTGGTTAGA
>VZRO01000501.1:164494-191809 GCA_013397915.1 Daphoenositta chrysoptera
TGAATTAGAGAGAGGAGAGGTTTTCTTTTTTTGATGTGAAAATCAGCATTAAAAAAAAAGTGACCTATTAAATAAATTAATTAATTAAATATCCCAGTTATGAATGGGAAAAGAAAGACATGCAGACTCTGACAATGCACTCAGTGAGTTTTACTCCAAACCATCCCAGGGTAGTTGCTTTTCTGTTCCAACCCTTCCAGTTGAAAAAGCTGAATTTTGGTGACTCCTCCTCTGTTTAGAAATGGAGAGTCAGCAGTTTGATTTATAACAATAAATTACTTCAAAGGGTGAGCAGCATTCCACGTGCCATGGAGCATGTGCAGCATTCTGGCCAGCAGCAAACACAAAATTCTTATGTTTTGCCAAAGTTTAAAACACATCAAGAATTAAGTGACTGGAAAGACGTTTGTGTTTTAAAATACTGGGTCAAGTTACTGTTTTAATCTTAAAAGCTGCTTGAGGAGGAGGTTGTGTTTAAATTCCAGGCAGGTTAAAATTCAGAGCCTATGTTTGAGGAGGAATCACCATTAAAATTTTTGTATGGGCTGCTCACTGGTTAAATCCGAGAAGAAATGGGAAATTTAAAACATGAGCCAAGAGAAGAGACTCATGACACAAGAGACTCCTCAAAGTGTCATTTCAGACAGAACAGCCGAGTCTCCACAAAGCCAGAAAGCCAAAACGAAGAGCTTTTTTAATGTTAATAAAACAATCAGTCTGATTTGTGATTAACTAACTGAGCGCTGAGGCCTCCGAGTTCAGCAAAGAGAGATGTGGTTACGAAACAGTTATCTTTTGGCACGGTTCTTTTTGATTTCTCAAGGCTGATGGAGAGGTGGGATAATTATTTGCGGCACAAAGTGCTGGCTAAGCTTCTGCAAGTTCACCCTGACAGCTCCAAGGGGCAGCATGGGAACAGGCAATTAATGCCTGGAAAACGAAACCTGCTGGAGACCCTCATTAGTGCCACATCCCCTCCCACAGTGACACCTCAGAGGGACGTGGGACTGGGCTCAGGAGCTCTCAGCTCCCTCCTTTTGCCAAATGGAAAAGGAACAGATTTCCCAGAGCAGCTGTGGCTGCCCCTGGATCCCTGGCAGTGTCCAAGGCCAGGCTGGACATTGGGGCTTGGAGCAGCCTGGGACAGTGGAAGGTGTCCCTGCCCATGGAACTGGATGGGATTCAAGGTCCCTTCCAACCCAAACCATTCCATGATTACCTGAGAGAGAACTGCTCCCCTCCCAGTTGTGGGAATCCTGAATGCAGAGAATATTTCCCTGCCTGTTTTGAAGGGTTCTACCCCCCTGGACAACACTGTCTTTGACCTTTATCCATGGAGAAAACTGCCAACTCTTTGGGAAGAACTAGAATCTACTCTAGTGAGAACTAAATAATAGAATGTTATGCAAGGTTATCACAGGGTGAAAAATCTAAAAGTTTTGGGTTTATTAATGTATTAAATAGATAAAAAGCAAAAACTCCAAGATGGAGGATTGTTGTTGTTTCTAGACTTTCTTCTTCTTCTTCTTCTAGTATGCCATATTTTGCAGTAGAAGATGTCTAAAAGTTATTGGATGAAAAATTCCA
This sequence comes from Daphoenositta chrysoptera, assembly GCA_013397915.1. Classification (NCBI taxonomy): domain Eukaryota; kingdom Metazoa; phylum Chordata; class Aves; order Passeriformes; genus Daphoenositta; species Daphoenositta chrysoptera. The sequence continues at coordinate 166,082 of VZRO01000501.1, forward strand.
CAGTTCCTGTATACGAGAAAAAAGCATTTGTCTAACATTGGTAGAAAAGTGAAAGTATCTTTCATTTTAAGTTTTAATTGGATGATTTATCTTTAAGAAGGACATGTTATCTTGATAAGTATTCTTTTCTGCCGCATTCTCTGTTGTGTGCTGTGTCTGGGTCACACTGGTGACTTTACTTCTCTGATAAGATTAATAACCTATCTTAAAGCAGAGAGTGCTGAAAGTTTCTTTAAAATCACTCCCCCATTAGGGGAAAACCTGGCTTAAAGACACAGCTAAGTCAGGGGCTGGGGTCCACACCAGTCAACTCTGAACACCAAAATGAACACACAGCACTTGCTCTAAGCCAGGACGTGCCAGGGAATGTTGTAGATAAGCCTGAGGTGTTTATAAGGCCGGCTACATTTACATGGAAGAAACTGTATGATTTTTCTGGAACATGGCCATTCATTAAGTTTTATTTCATCATTATATCTTTAAACGAACTCATTGGCATTTCTTTTTCTTCTAGCTCCAAGATAATAAATAGAAGATTCTTTTATACATACGAATTCTGGGCAAAGCACGAATTTCAATGTAATCTCAGAATTAGAAGGATTTTTTTCCTAACTCATGGTGAAATATCTCCAGAACTGCCAACTCTATACCTGTTGGACAAAGAAGTTGAAATTTATTTCCTCTTCCATGAAACAAACATGGCATTTTTGCTTCCTGAATACAAAACAAGGTTTTGCAGCCCTAATTATCAACAATTTTTTACCCTCACCTGTTCAGTAACAAAAAATTGACAGATCCTATTCTGAAAGTTTCGATATTCATGGTGGATGAGGACAGTTGGATTTTTGGAAGGGGAGTCTGGTATCCTACTCTGAAAATGGAATTGTGCTTTGTGGAAGAGACTCCTATTGTCATTCTTTAAGATGATATAGAACCACCAAGCAGGAAATCATATTTTAGAGCAAAAGGTTTGCTACTAAAATAGGAGAAGACACTGTCAGATTTCTTCTTTTTTTTTTAATTCTTCGCAGAAATTGTGGATTTCACCTGAAACTAGACTGGGTCCTCCTCCACCAAGCAGTATTTTTAATTATTTACCACAGAAAGTGCCACAGGTCAATCAAAGATTGGGGTCTGAGTGTCTTTGACACCGTGTACCAGGAGAGCTGGTTGGTAATTGTCTACTGACATCATATTTTCTGGGGAAAGCTTCATTTGCCCAATGTTTTCTGATTTCTCAGCTGACTATCCCAAATGGAATATTTCATTGTGGTTGACCTTGAGCTATTGGCTACAATAATTTTAAAAATAGTGGTTTGATAATTATATTTATATTGTTAATAATTATATATTATTTTTGTTTATGTATTATTTATATTTATACCATTTAAATTATTATATTTACATTATTTCATTATTAAAATAGTATTTTAATTATTTTCGGAATAACAGAGACTACAAACACTAAAACCATCCTTGTTCCACCTCCCTGTCAATCCAAAGCAGATAATAGCAGCACACTTATTAATATCAACTTAATTTAATAATACCCATTATTAGCACCTAATAAAAAGACTATTACAATAATCCACATTCATAACATCTCAATAAAGAAATGGCCTTCCCTTTCCAAGTCCATCAGGAGCTATTGACAGGCCTCTCCCACTGTGTTTTCCTTACACATATCCTAAATTTTGATTCTGCCCCTCCACTCTTGCAGCCCCTCCCAGCCACCTCTCTGCCCCTCGTTTTTTATGGGTTTCAGCCTTTCCAGGAGGCTCCATCCCCTCTCTGTCACTGCCCACAGCTCTGCAGGTCCAGCTCCTCACATTTTCCCTCAAAAATTGGTTGCTCCATCCTTTTTCCCCGTGTATTGATATTTCCTGGAGTAGCCCAGTCAAGATTTGTGAAGTTTTTTCCTTTCTTTATTTTTTTTCCCCTCCTTCCCCACACCAGGCTCGCTGCATCTATGCCATCTTCTGGATGTTCTGTGAAATCTTTCTTATCCCAGAGCATGTTCTGAGTAATGTGCAAATCTCTTTAGCAAACGTTCCCACTTCCTGATTGCTGATATCAGGAGAGGGACAAGGTTTTAGGGCCAGGGTCAGAGCTTCAGATGCGTTTCCTTTGTTTACTGCCTGCACACCAGGAAAAGGGATTGCTCTCCTGCTCAGTGAACTGCCCATTTCTGCTAAGAATAGTTATGGAATGTGGCAAAAAATTGCCCTTCAAGAGGGAAGTGACTTTCACTCAGTTAAGAATTTATTAAATGCACTTATTTTTATGCACTGAAGTCCTGTTTACAATTTTTTTCCTTATTTTTTTTTTCAAGCTGCAAAACATAGAAGTGATAATTTCCAATATTTTCCTCACTTTTTTTGCCTGGGTTTCTTGTTTCATCAAGATCTACAAATAACTTTATTGCAGCTGTTGCACAACGTTTGTCCCTGAATTATGTACAGTCTAGGATTTCTCTGGATGATGAAGAGACATCCTCATTTTTAACCACTTTTCTACAATTATTTACACATAAATTCGAATTAAAATAGTATTTTAGGGTTCTTCAATAGTTCCTCTTATACGGAGCCCAAAATTAGTGAGGACTTCCATCAGAAAACTAATGCTTTCCTGCATATTTAAACGTTAGCAACATGCTGAAATGACTTGTGAAATCACAGCCTGGATAGCAAAGACTCAGGGAGATAATTTCAGCTTTAATCAGAGACACAATGGATAATACCCATTACTTAAGGTTTCCAGTTAATCTCCTCCATTGTCTAAAGAAGTGCAAATAATTCATTGGAAAACCAGAGAAACAGTAGGATGATTCATTATTTTAAATGCTGCTTTAACCAGGCAATTCTGGATTAATCAGTGAGGCTGGGCTGGTGGGTAATAATTGCTTGATTTTAAAGGCAAACACTGAAGAATTTTGCTTAGAAATCAGTATCACATTTACCACAAGGCAAGATTTCTTATGAAAGTCAGATATCTCTGATATTCAATAATAAACGTATTAAGAATTCAAGCTTTCACTGCCAGAAAGCAATTATAGTAATTTACTGTTCAATGGTACTTTCATAGACTGATAATTCTTACAGTCAGTTGAAAAATAATCATTTTTGTTCCATCATTGATTTGGATCAGGGCCAGGAATGAAAATGTTGAAATTCCTTACTGAGAGTTGTGCTTTTATACAGATTGGTGAAAGTGGGAAGCATTGAGATGTTAAATTTCCGTCCCTCTTTTGTAGGTGAAGGATTTCAACCCTCAGAGCCCATAAGCTTCTGAAAGGCCAGAACAAACTTTCCCTGCAAGGAGCAGCTCAGCACCAGGCTGACCCCTCACACATTGTGCAAATTCCTTGTAATGAGGACCTTGGCCAGGCTGAGAGAAATCAGAAGGGCAAAATTCAGATATTCTGGCTGCTCTTCCCAATGTGCACAGCTCCAACCATGCTAAATCCCTCCCTGAGCAACTCCTGATTGCATCTCATGGTACTAGGAGTAGAAAAATGGATTTTGCATGAGGTACGTCACCTGTAAACAAGAGTTTGCTAAGTTTGTTCCATAGCCTGACCCTCCTTTCCATGAGGAAATTCCTCCTGGATGTGAGAATGAAGATGAAACTGTAGCACACGTGTTCAGGATTTCAAATTCCCTGAAAAACTCCAGTTTAACTATCTGAAAACTGTAGATGGAGAGAACAGACTGAGGTTAAGGCCAACATTTCTGAAGCGTCTCCTTCTTTTTATGGTCTCATTATCCACAGAGATCATATTTGGGGTCACACGCAAGGGATGTAGGCAGAGAAGTAGAATTCAGTAGTTTTGCAAAGGGCTGAACCTCCAGCCTTCATTTACAGATCCCTGTTTCTGTCTCTGGAGATCACACAGCTCCGTGGATAATTTGGAAAGGTGAAGCATGAGCCATCCTAGCAAAGTGCAAGGAAGGCAAGCTGGCAATTTCCCCGCACAGGCCATACAGGGTGGGATTTATCTTACCTAAAATATCCAATTAACTGCATAAATGAGTGATCTCTGCTTTCTGCAGAGGCAACATGGACGGGGAACTCCAAGGGGCAATTAACTCTACTTAATTAAGACATGTACTCCAGTGAGAGTTCACCAGCCTGGTCTAGAAGCTTCTTTGGTGTTTGGCAAAAATTGGGTGGAATGGGGTCTAGCTTGTGCAAATTTCACCTAGAGATTTTAATGGTTTGCAAAGACTAAATTGAGAAAAGAAAAGGATAAATATCAGTGCAGAGCAGGAAATCTGTTGCACTTACAGGTAAGTCTGGAGAACTCAAAGAGAGTGAACTCCCATCTTCTTCCCTGTGAGACAGAAATGGGGGAGGGGGCAGAAGATTCATATAAACAAGCTCAGTGTAACTCTTAAAACATGCCAATCCTTCTGCTCTTCACTGTATATTATCCTTACCCAAAGTGAAACAGTCCCAATTAGCAATCCACTACTGAGATTTGTGTTGCTCTAAGAGGAAGAACAATCCACCTCACTCGAAAATGAGTCATAAATTTCCAGGACCCTTCAATAGCCACCCCTCTGCCATGTTCTGTAAAGAACCATCTCTAATCTAATGATCTGGACCAGGATATTTATGGTGCTGCTCCCAAATCCACTTTGTGTTGCTAACAGATTATTTCTGTCTAAGTAACGGGGCTGTCTCTTGTTTGATGCTCACTCATTATTCCCAAGTAATTAATGTTAAACCCACGGGCTTGTGAGTGATAGATTTTCTCCAGGTTTGCAGACAAGTGTTATAATCCCCTGAACACCCTATTATTTTCAGTATCCATTAAAAAGCTGTGCAACTATCTCGAGCATGATCCATGTTTTTAATATTCATGCAGCAGGAATCAGTTTGATCACAGCTGGCTAAGCACAGAAATTCGGGTGTCTTGCCCAAGTTCCCACACTGAGGGCTGGATCCTGTGAGGATTTAGGCAGGTCCTCACAGGCACTGCAGTCACATAAAGCAGCAGCTATGCTGAGGTAAAGGCTCAACCCAATTTAATCCTTCTCTTACTCCAAAAATGCCAGGAGCACTGGCAGACTGTAGCAGAGAGAAAAAGTGAAATATCTATGAGTAAGGAGCGAAGATTCCCCTCATAGGAAGTTCTGGATTTGTCTCTGGTCAACCAAAGAGATCAAAGTTAAGCAGATGCTGTTCTCTAAAAAAAAAACTAATGCACAAAGAAGTTTCTTGTACTGGTAGGAAGGGAATGTTTGGGCATTGTGCAGGAAGACAGCTCCTGACTCGGGTTCCTCCTTGCTCTGTTCCTCAGGGAGCCATTTCTATTGAAGTATTCACTTTGTTTTATACCAAAATGGACTGGATTACACAAATTCCTAAGCCAGAGAAACTGACACACCATTAAATTAAAACCACTTTGATTAACAAACCAATTCTCACCTTTGTGTGTGGATCCAAATGGCAAGAGCAGCTCTACACGGGGCAAATTTGGTCAAAAATTGCCAGTTTCTTGGAGCAAAGATGGGATTTAAAGTTAACATTCACTCTGCCCTTTTTCCAGACGGTGAACATGTGTGTGTGTAAAACACTTGGTACATCTGTGCTGTAAATTCCAAGTGCCCAGGACTATTTTTTGCCTTCAGGGCCCAAAGGCAGGGACCAGTCACATTCATCCTAAAGAACTCTCAGGCTCACAATAAATATATTATTTATCAGGAACTAAGAGATTTTGAAGAGTCCTATCTGTCTGAGACTGAAACCATATTAAAGACTGCTCTAAAAGTTGTACTGAACAGGAAACAAATTTGTGGCAGCTGAGAACCTTCCCTGACACCCTTTATTTTACTGGTAGAGACGTGGCCTCTCTATAGAGAGACACGGTCAGTAATCTAAATAAAATACACCCCATAAATTTAATGTCACAGAAGGGTTTGCAAGAAGAAATAAATAAATAGGAGTAACAAACTGTTCAAAGGGATTGTTTTCTGCCTCTTTTTAAGGGTGTAATTTCCTTCCAGTGATGTTTTCTTCCTATGCAAGATGGGATTTTACATGCTGCAGCACACTGAAGCTCCTTGACTCTTCAGCACTGATAAAAAAAGAGAAACTCACCTCATTTTAGCATTTTCCAGTGTATTTTCCTTCAAGATTTGCAAACCTGATGTCATGGGTTAGAGCTAAGGTGATTAACAATTTCTCGATCCAATTACACTTTTCGAATTTTCATATTTAAACCCGCGAGAGGCGCAGAAACAGCTCTTTGATACCCGGCTCCTGCAGGAAGCTGGTGGGGGAGGCGGAATGGCTCCGGGCCCGGCCCTGGGGAGCCAGGCAGAGCCTCCCCTCCCCCAGTGCCAGGGCAGGGGTCCCTGGAATGCTGTGGGGCCCCCTCCCCCCAAAGCTGCAGGCAGCCAAAGAGCAATGGGGGCTGCACGGCCGAGAGCGCCGGAGCGGCTTCCAGGACCCGGGAGGGGCCTCCCCTCCCCCACTCCACAGGGTCCCACACAGACCCGGCAGGAACCGATTTTCAGTTTTCTCAGACTGAAGAAACCATCAAGCAACGGGCAGCACCCAAGGAGAAGGGCTTTTCCTTCAACGTGAGCTGTTCCCCTGGCGTTAGAGTCGGAGGAAGAAGGAGAAAGTGAGTTACGTGAGACAGAACAGAAGATGGCGGCGGGAAGCAGAGGGCGGAGCCGCGAGCACGCGGAGCTTAAATCGACCCTTTGCAACTGTGGTAAAAACTGTAATACCATAAACTGTTCTTTTATCCATTTAAAGGACATGGGGGGATTGAGAACACCCCATGTTTGGATGTTCAGTGCAATGGACTGTCTCTGAGCGGACAGGATTATTGCAGTGGCAGTCTAGAATCCACGCGGAAGCGGAGAGGAGACCTCTTTCTTTTCCCTTGAGTTTGGAGAGACTTTTTTTGAGAACTTTAATACTGACCAGAAATTCCATCTTTGTTACCCTCCTCACTCTCCTGGGCAGCCTGCAAGGAGGCTGCGTGCCCTGGTGTGATGGGGGATGGGGGACAGGGGGTGCTGGCAAAGAAAGGAATGTTTTTTTCCTTTACTTTCTTAGTGTTTCTTTTTCTTTTAATCCTACCTAGTAATAATAAACTATCTTTATACTCTTTAAAGTTTCTGAGCCTGCTTTGCATTTCTCCTAATTCATATCTCACAAAGGCAAATAAGTGAACTAAACCACTACACAAATTGGTGTTTCCGCCCGGTTACTGAATTAAACCCGCTACACCTGGCCAGACATTATGGAATAACTAGTTTGTGTTTTACATGGCTGTCCCTCCTCATTATCCAGCATGGACAGAGTAATTAATTATCTATGACTGCTGTGCTCCCAGGTGAATTGTTCCTAGCTTGAAGTTCCACTGGTTTACTGGGATTTGGAACAAAAAGCCAGGAGTCTGCTGCTCCTCATACCAGAGGAAGAGTTCAATCACAGCAAAACTCCGGCATATTTTATGGTGAAAAACTTAAAATGCAGGATGCAGGAATACGTACACAGCTGAGGTTTTATTAACACTTTCAACCACTGGGTAAGATCCAGAGAAATTCCTATTTAGCAGCTACAGCGCTAAGGCTACAGAGGACTTTTTGGTGAGGAATGGCTCTTAAAACACTGTTATTCCATTTTTTATGGGATAAACAGAGCCAGAAATTCCAAAGTCTATGCAGAGCAGGGAAAAGAAAGCAGCACCTGCACCTCCCAGTGTCCTCCTGCTTAGTTCTGTTGGCTCAGCAGAGCTTGGAGCAAGTCAGGTGAATGAATTATTCCTGTTATTTTTATTCTGAAAGCCACTTCCTGATTCTTCTCTCTGCAGCAAGTGTGAATGTCTGTGTAATCCTGTGGAGAGCAGAAAGAGGAATATTTTAGTAAAAGTGGGGTTTTTTCTCACCTTTTTAGTCAAATCATCTGGAGGCTGAAGAACCTGTTATTCCATAAACTCTCCCTCCTTCTGCATTGCCTTGTAGCTGGAGGATAAGATTACTTCCTACATGCATTCTCAAAAATTGATGGAAAAATCACACAGGCATAATATCCACCTTTTCTTGCACAAATACACCCTACAGTGCTGGGAAAGGGCTCAAAAGCACCAACAGGAAAATCTGCAAGGCTCAGAACACTTATTTTTCACTGCAGCAGGACATGACCCTGCAGTGACCCCTGCACGAGGTATGAAAAGTTGTCGTACCCCAAATGAGGGACTCCCACTGTTTCTTTCCACCTGGAATTCCACCTGTGCAGCTGCACTGAGCTCAGCAAGGATGGTAAGGGCTCACCACGGGCAGATATTCAAACGTCAGCAGACTCCATCAGCCACACATCCATAACCAGGCGATAGTGTCCAGTTTAAAAGATGATTTTATTTCTCAGTTGTAGGAAACAACACATGGTTTTTGAAGCCAGTGTCATTTGGTGTCAGCGCTCTGACAGTGCTGATAACAAACCTGAAGCAGGCAAAGCAAAACTCGCAGTTGTTCTCAATAAAAAAGCCTCACATTCCTCTCACCCTCAATTCCCCGCTCATTATAAATTGTTTTTCTACCTGACAAATAAAATCAATTTACCATGTTTTCTTCCCAGCTTATCTGTGTCCATGGAGCAGGCTGAGGGGGAAAATACGAAGCACACCAGGCAGCTGCTGGTTTGTTTGCTGCTCCAGGGCTGGCAGGATGTGAATTGCTGTGGTAATCACTGGCAGAGCTCTTGTCAGAGAGGAAAGGTTCCTTCTATCAAAGCCAAACCCATAAGGAAGACAATCTACCAGAGCGCTGGGATAGCACTGTTCACCTCGAGGAGGAAGTTGTGAGCACAAGTTGTGACTGAGAAAAAGAATTTGGTGTATTGGAGGTTTATATGAGCCCGGGGAGTGGAAAATAAACCCAGATAATCAGCAGAGGGTGTGGAAGGGGATGGGGCAGCGGATGGTGAGGGCTGTTAATCCATGCTGGCATTATCAGGGAGGGCAGTGCCATAGAGCAAAGCAGCTGTGGCAGAAAACTCCCAGATCCATGAAAATGTCAGCATCCATGTGCAGCTTCTCTTTCAAATTTGTCTGTTCTGACAAATAACTCGCTGGTGACTTATGGGGATTATTTCATTACTGCTCCTTTGCTCCTGGGGTCTTTTCCTGTGGTTCCAACGTGGTCCTTGTCCCAGCTGGACAGACTGGACACAATCACACACATGGCTTTGGCTGCAGGGAATTTTGGCTTTAAAGTCATTTTGCAAATGGAGGTATTTTTTTCTTTTCATTCTCATCAGCATCAGCTCAGGCTTGACTGCTGCTATACTTTTGGAGCAATATAACAACAACAACAAAAAGAACAACAATAATAATGATCAAAATTACTCCCTTCTATTTATGCCCGAAAGTTTTCAGAGGAAACAAAAAAGACATTTTGCCTTGTTATTTTTCTCCCTGCACAAAGTGCTAATGGTCAATTCTTAAATAAATAATGTGAAAAACATCCTGGTGAGTTTATGACCAGGCCAAGCATTGATCTGCTTTCAGCAGGGAAGGAGAGAGAAAGACCTGAAGAAATCACCACAGAAGGAGCAAAGCAGAGCTGTATTATTGCAGAAACAAATAAAGGAGGCTGAGGGAAGCAGTCCCTGCTGTCCAGGCAAAGAGTGAAGGACAAATAACACCTCTCCAACAGAAGGAGCCTCCTGCAGGGTGAACTGCAGCAGGCACCAAGCAAAACAAAACTCTTCACTGAGAACTGGAAAAACAACATCCAGGTCTGTCTGCTCTGGGCAAACAAGCGGCTACAGACAGGGATATCAGCATCAGAAATCCCTCCTTTCCCACACCTTCAGTATTTCCCGAGCATTTTCTTTTCAGCTGGTGTTGGCAGTGACTTGGTTGCTGATGGAAAGAGATGGGAATCGTTTTCACCTCTCTTGCAGGAGACTCTCCAAGCAGAGCAGCACTTAAAGCTCTTAATACTCTTCAATCTCTCGTAATGACAGTCCAGCATTCCTCCCGTGCCAGCTCTGGGGAGCCAGGGGATGAATCCACACCAGCGGATGAGTTCTGCCCTCCAAGGAGTTGGGCAACTCCTGCATCATCAAAATACGCTCAGCTGCAGAGATAATTAGGCACTCAATCAACCTGAGAACACAAGGGCCAATTTCCACAAGGAATTTCACCCTCAGGAAGACACAAAAATTGTTTAATTTCTGATTCCCACAGGTGGGATCTGTAACCCTGGGTTTGGGATCAAGGTGCACCTCGACAGGGAGGCAGAGTCCTGCTGAACTGGGCAGTTTCCTGTGAAGTGGCCTCACAGAAGGATCCTCACGGGACCCCCAGTGCCAGCACAAGGAGCCTGGAGATCTCTCCTGGGTAAAAAGGCAAGGCAGACCATTTCCCCCACATCCAGGTCTTTCTGCAGCTCAAGTCAGCACATTTAAGCTCTTGGCAGCCAAAATGATCAGGCTTTGCTGATAATAAGAAGAGCTGCTCCAGCACTGCTTTGGGACCAGGCACTCGAGCAGCTATTTATAGATGAAGAGAAGAGCAGCAACAGGGAAAAGGAAGCAGAAAAGAGAACTGGCTGAATGTGTGAGCAAAATTTTTCATTTTTAAATTATACATCTGCAAAGTGATCTCAGGAGCTGGAGACTCACACTGTGTTCTCCAAGCACCAAGAGGTTTTAAGGACATCATAATCCCTTCATTCACATATGTGGATTGAGATAAAGGCTAAAAGTGTGGGAAATGCTCTGGATCTTCAAAGCCCTCGGTGAGTGCTAGTGCAGTGACCCTTGCTGAAGTTTTTTGAGGTTGGAAATGTTGGTCCTGTTTAATGGTAAGGAATCCCATGGGAAGGGTACAGTCCACAAGATGCTCTCACCTTGGGTCTCCAGGAATTGGCAAGGTAAGAATTCAGAGCAAAGCCTCTGCTACTCTAAACTGAACATGGAGCAGAGACTGATCTGGAGAGAGGAATGGTGAGAGAAGAGATGAACTCCATGGTGCTTTGTCCCAGCTCTGGAGCCATCCTGGTGTCCCTCACCCCTCCCACACCCCTGCTGCCCTTTGGGGACCTGTGACAATCTCCCCCCTGAGCAGTGCAGCACAAGAAGGAGCTGCATCCTCAGCACTTGTCGTCTTATAAACAGGTGAGACAGCTGGGGATGTGCAGGCTGGAAGAGAGAAGGTTCTATGGAGACCTCACAGCACCTTCCAGTGCTGAAGGGGCTACAGGGAAACCAGAGAGGGACAATTCATCAGGAACTGGGGTGACAGGACAAGGGGGAATGGCTTCAGACTGACAGAGGGGGAATTTAGATTAGATATGTGAAGAAATTGTTCCCTGTGAGGGTGGGCAGGGCCTGGCACAGGGTGCCCAGAGAAGCTGTGGCTGCCCCTGGATCCCTGGAAGTGTCCAAGGCCAGGTGGGATGGGGCTTGGAGCAGCCTGGGACAGTGGAAGGTGTCCCTGTCCACCTTTACCAAAAACAAAAGATGAAAAGTGCCACATTGAGATGTGAGGCTGAAATCAGCCCCCCATACTCCTTTAGGTTCACAAGGTGGCTCCTTCGCAGCCAGCTCGAGGATCTCCACACTTCAGTCCATTTTATGAAATACACATTCACTGCCCATCACCTTGTCTGAGAAAATGGGACAGCTGAGGTGGACACACCTGAGGAACCTGTTTCACTTGTCACCAGCCCCGAGGGACAAAGCAGGAGAGGAGGGGAGAGAACAAATGGAGAAGGGTCTGGAGGGGAAGCCACAGGAGGAGCAGCTGAGGGCACTTGGTCTGTCCAGCTGGAGCAGAGGGCTCTGAGCTCAGAGCTCCCCAGGGCTGCAGCTCCTCCCGAGGGACAGCTCTGATCTCTGCTCCTGTGACCTGACAGGACCCAGGGAGTGGCTGGAGCTGGGCCAGGGCAGGCTCAGGCTGGATCTCAGGGAAAGGCTCTTCCCCCAGAGGGTGCTGGCACTGCCCAGGCTCCCCAGGGAATGGGCACGGCCCCGAGGCTGCCAGAGCTCCAGGAGCCTTTGGGCACCGCTGTCAGGGATGCCCAGGCTGGGGCTGGTGGGGTCTGGGCAGGGCCAGGGCTGGGACTGGATGATCCCTGGGGGCCCCTTCCCACTCAGGATATTCCATGATTCCTTGATGCTGTGTCTCCCACTGTCTGAGACTGGACTTGCCCAAACTTTCCACTCAGGATTCCCCTCTCAGCCCCTGGTTTCAAGCACTCTGGCTGACACTGGTTTCCAGCTCAACTTTCAGTTCAAGAATCAAGGAAAGCACAAATCTCTTTTTTGTCTATTATTTCTTATTTTTGTCCCCACACTAGTGAAGGCTTTGTCACTGGTGAACCCAGTCCAGTGCCACTGCATGTGATGCCCTGAGGACTTTTTGCCTTTTCTTTTATACCCCTTTTCTATACTTTTTCTATATTCTTAATGCTTCTAGCCCACATTCTTAGACCTAGTATTTTGTTAAGCCAAGAGACCAAACACCTTGGAAGCCCCAGACACCAAGGGCCTCTCCAGAACACATCCTGTACCCTGAGCTGGGCCCAGCCAGGGGAAGGGTCCTGGGGTTCCCTGGAGCCTCTCCCTGGGGAATCTTTGCTGGATGTGCTCATTTGTGAGGCCCAGGATGTGATCCCGAGTGCCCGTGGGTGGCATTCCGTGTGCTCTGGGGCACTGCCCCTGGCTGGGCTGCACCTGAGGGGCCTGCAAGAAATACCCAGGGAAAAAACACTTTTTCTCCTCTAACCGTGCTTGGCTCTGAATTTTAAGACCAGGGAAAGGCATCACACGTCCCCATGGCAGGGCTGTGTGTGGGACCGGGGTTCAGCTGTGCGGGGGCGAGGGAGGGGTGCGGTGCCAGGACCCTCCTCTCCTGCTCGCTCCCAAGCCGCTGTTCCCACTAGATGGCATCTCCGTCCCGCAAACATCCCAGCTCCCGCCGTGTTACCTAACCCTCCTGGAGTCACACGGCTCATGGAACAGCGCTTGGTAATTAAAGACGGGCAAGTATTTCATTAGTCCACATCAATTTCTGCTCCAGGATACCACAAAAAAAAAAAAAAAAAAAAAAAAAAAAAAAAAAAAAAAAAAAAAGCCACAGCTTAGCAGCACTAGAGCATCTTCCTCTCAAACACCCCTTACCAAAGGCTGTTTCTGATGTAAATGCTGTCCCAGGGACAGAGTTTGCTCTCTCACATGATTTGAGGGGCCTCTCAGTGCCCAGCACAGAGGGACAATCCCTGCCCTGCTCCTGCTGGACACACAATTCCTAATCCAGCCCAGCTGCCAGTGGCCTCTTGCCCCCCTGGGCACCCCTGGGCTCGTGTCCAGCCCCTGGCACCAGCACCCCCAGGGCTTTTCCAGTCACTTTCCAGCCACATTTCCCCACAGAAGAAGGAATTTTTTTTTTAAAGCAAATATTCTTTTAGCAACTATGTTAATGAAATCCTGGCACACAGCGTGGATTTGCCAGGATTTCATCCTCAGAGAGCCCCTTAGGGTTATAAACTCAATGGATATATTTTTCTCTTCATGCCTAATCCATTGGATCCCTGCTGGAGGCAGCAGAAGTGCTGAAAGATTTTAGCACTGAGGTGGCAGAACAGTCTTCCTCCCTCCCAGGGCTGTGAGCCTGTGGGAAGGAACAGCAACACTCCCCATCTGTGTTGTGGCCTGGAGATCCCATCAGAAAAGGACTTGTTGCAGGGTGAGCTTTATCAAAACGTGGGTGCCTTGTGTAAGGAGAAATTTCAGGAGGACATTCTCACTTGTGTGAGAGGTCCCCATCGGGTCAAATTTAGGTCCTGGGATGTGCTGGACATCCCAGATGCTCGTGGAAACCACAGCACAGAGGTGCACAAAGAGATGCCTGAGGGGACAGGATCTGCCAGAGGCACATGACAAACTTACACAAAAGCCCCGAGGCTTCCAGCCCCACATTTCAGCAACTCACCTGTGGTGTTACATCAGGCTGTCACCTCACATTTGTCCCTTCCCACAGGATTTCTGTCATCCCTCTCATTACAATTTGCAACAAGGATAGATGTAGGGTTTTTGCACAGGACACAATCCCAGAATATTCTGAGTTGGGAGGGACTCCAAGGCCTTAAACCAATGGAAATACCATGGTATCAAATGTCACTATCCAGTATTTCAGTTCAATAATTTCTAAACATCCCCACAGTGATTTTTGTGTCTGTATTGCCCTTCTCACTCACAAGGAAAGTTACAGCTTAAGCTCTTGTTTGATTAACAGCATTATGGCATCTGTGTTATCCCTGGCATTCATTTTATTGGGGGAAATTGGCCTGTCTGAGTCTAAATTACTCAAATCCTGTAAAAATAATGTGGATCTCCATGGGGATGACATATCAGCTTGTTATCACCATATCCACCTTAGTGGTGTCTTCTACTGGAAACCAACCTAATCTAATTTCTGACACATTTTCCCAATTACAGCAGCTGCACATACTCCAGAGAAGCACTGCAGAAACAGATGAATTCCCTAGGCACAAATCTGCCTTCCTTTCACCAGCTGTTGGGATGTGGTGTTTCTTCTGGTGTTTCTTCTGGTGCATCAGCCTCGAATAAAGTTCACAAGTTCTTCACACTTGGGAAGTGCCTAGGGAGGGAAGCAGGGTGAGTAATTTAGGGCCTGCACCCAGAGCCATAGGATAGGGTGGGATTCGTGTGTGTTCCTATTTCACTTTAACATCAGAACCCCTTGACTCTCCCAGGAAGGATGGTTAAGGAAGTGGCAGCACTGGGAATTATTAGGAATATGGATATTAGGAAAAATTGCTTCACAGAAAGGGTGGTTGAGCATTGGAACAGGCTGCCCTGGGTAGTGGAGGAGTCACCAGCCCTGGAGATGTCTAAAAGAGGTGTAGATGTGACTTTAGGGGACACGGTTTAGTGCTGGGCTTGGCAGTGTTGATGGTCTTAAAGATCTTTTCCAACCCAAATGCTTCTGTGATTCTGTGATCTCTATTGTGATGGTAATAATGGTTTGATACTGTTAAAAGCACAAGCACTTCTGCCCTCATATGCAAATTTCTCCCAAATAAACAATAAGTCAGGAGATTTCAGGTACTGTTTTGTGAGGAAAAAAACTGTGCCCCAAGCCCACTGTAATTGGTTTGACTTTTTTACTTGGTTAGTCAATTCCTTAGGAAAATTAGCAGTATAATGAAGGGAAATGTCACCATCTGTCTGAAACTGGTGAACAGAGGAAAAAAGGCTTTAAAAATCTCATATTATTCCCAAAAGTAATTCATCACTTTGACCCAAAGATAAAGAACTGCTGTGAGACCAGTATTGTGCTGCTCACAAAATCTGTGTGCTCAGAGGCTTTGAACCTCTCTGGGTTCTTCTAGACCCTTGCCAGCACCTGCTGCTGTCGGTGCCAGCAGGAAAGCACTGCAGGTGGAGCAAGAAACAGATAAATCAGGGGTGGCAAAACAGATCAGGGGGAGCCTGAAACTTCTAACTCATGGCATAACCCTGACACTGCCCCTGGAACACAGGCAGGGTCTGTATGACCCCGCTGAGGATTTGTGGGGCCTGTGCAGCCCAAACAGGCTGCAAACCTCAGGAGGTGCTTTTGCAATGATTTGGGTCAGAGAACAAAAGCTCTGATCAAATATAAGAAGTCAGAGCACTTCATAATCCCAGCACATCCACAGGGAGGACGTGGAGCTGCTGGAGAGAGGCCAGAGGAGGCACCAGGATGAGCAGGGGGATGGAGCAGCTCTGCTGGGAGGAAAGGCGGGGAGAGCTGGGATTGTTCAGCCTGGAGAGGAGAAGCTCTGGGCTGAGCTCAGGGTGGCCTTGCAGGGCCTGAAGGAGCTGCAGGAAACCTGGAGAGAGACAATTTCCAAGGGCTGGAGGGCCAGGACACAGGGAATGGCTTCCCAGTGCCAGAGGGCAGGGCTGGATGGGATATTGGGAAGGAATTGTTCCCTGGGAGGGTGGGCAGGCCCTGGCACAGGGTGCCCAGAGCAGCTGTGGCTGCCCCTGGATCCCTGGCAGTGCCCAAGACCAGGCTGGACACTGGGGCTGGGAGCAGCCTGGGACAGTGGAAGGTGTCCCTGCCCACGGCAGAGGTGAGAATGGGATGCTTTTTAAAATTCTTTCCAACTCAAACCGTTCTATGATCCCACAATTCTATAACTCTCCTGCCTTGGCTTCCCTTTCTAGTGCAGGCAGTTTTGTGTTTTCCCTTTTTCTTCCTTCTCCTTTTGATTACCTCCCAGTGAATCAATAAACCTTTGTGAGGGAAAGCCTTGGTAACATTTTCATTTCGTTCCCTCGTGGCACAACAAATTGCCAAAGTTATAAAATTTATGAGGGAACTTCTGGATTCAGTGAAATCCATGATCATCTTTCCCATGGATTCTTAAGATCATCCTTGATTTCTGCAATATGCCAGCACTGCACATCTCCCATTTCTGAGGCCATTTCTGAGGATAATGCCCTAGGAAACTTTCATTTCAAGATGTGGCTTCCTTAGGAGAGACAGTCACATTCCTGGTGTGAGACACGTGTGGAATAATTGTACCATGAGAGGCCATACTCAGCTTTGCCACTGTGGACTCTGGATGGATGTCAGGTGCCCAACAAATTGGGGTAGGAAAATATAATTAAAGGGTTTTGGGTTGAGATAAGGGCATGGGGAGGTCACTCACCAATCACCATCACAGGCAGAACAAACTTGACTTGTGAAAATCAGTTCAGGGGCTTGGGGAAATTAGTTTAGGGCTGTTTCAGGGCTTTCTGGAATATCTTGATTCCACAGGGCCTTTTCCTGAATTTCTTCTCTCTGTTTACCTCCACATTCTGAATTTGGAGCTGAATCAGCATACAGAAAAGAAGGAAAAAGAAGAAAAAGAAGAAAAATCAAAGAGAGATTCATACTTCCTCACTCAAATTCCTGCCCTCTCACAAATCCCACACTGAACTAGAGACAACACTGGGGTTCTCAAGGGTTGTAACACTCATATCTGGCCTTTGATATCCACCAAATCTCACTCAGCTTTACAAAGGAGGTAAATTCAGTCCTCAGTGTTTCATACATGAAGAAAGTACAGAAGGGAAATAACTTCCCCAGGAACACAGGGCAGGAAAACAGCAGGACCAGGATTAGGACACACACTCTGTGACATTTCCCACCAACTCAGGTGTCCTTGCACTTCTTCCACAGAGATCCCACTGAGCTCCCACAATTTTCAGAGCCCAAAGATGATTCAGGGTCGTTGTTATGGGTTATCACTGCATGAACACTTTCATTCCCACAACAAGTCTTCCATCACTCATTTATTTCTTCATCCTTTGTGTTCAATCCTTGCAAGCTCTATTTCTGATTCCTGTCACAGGGATCGAGTTTTGTAGCAATGTACACCTGTCATCCATCAGGAATTTTGCCATGGATTCTGTATTTCACCACTCTCAAATCTGTGGACTGTTCCTAGGAATGAGGAAGGTGAGAAGGGTGGTTTGGCACTCAAAGTTACTGCAATCCCCCCCATTCTGCCCTGACAACACCCCAGCAGATGGGCTGAGGGGCCCATGGTGACCCCGAGGTGTCACTGGGGGCTGGTGGGCTGGCCCACGTGGCAGAGAAGGAACAATGCCAATTAAGAGATGATCACAAGCATTTTTGATATTTTTGATGCTGTAGCCTGTCTCAACACTGAGGAAACAGGTTTTTGCTAAGTCCTGACATGAGAGAGAACTGTGCCTTTATGATCAACTGCTTTCCTTTCACTCTTGGATTGCTGCTCTGCAGCCAAGATGCTGAATTGCTTTAATCAGATGTGTAACAGAGACCAGGGATGTCCTCCCGGAGCACTCTGGCCTTGTCCTGCCCTCAAGAATCACCTGCAATCACAGCAGTCAGGAATTTTAGAAGAACTGAGAGCACATGGTTTTTTCCTGGCAGTTTGATAAGGGAATAAGGGAGCAGGGATGGAGGTGAGAGCAGGATGCACAGGAAGGATGCAGCACCAGCTCTCACCAAGGAATTGTTGGCTCAGGCAGATCATTGCAATCTTTCATCACTGACAACATCATTCTCTCCATCAATTGTTCTTCTGCTCCCAAAATCTCTCTCTTCTGTCCATTTTACATATCACTTCTTTCAGAATCTCGTCTTCTCTGCAACAGGTTTAATATTACTCAGGAGAGATCTATAGATCTGCAGACAAGGCTGATGTTTCCCTCCACTTTCACATTTGATCTAAAATCAGAGATGCTGTGGAAGGTGACCCTGAGCTAAACAGGGAGCAGTGCTGACAACCTGTCCATCCAGCTGGGAACAACATGGGATTCACCATCACCTTTTCACTGCCCAGCAAAGATCTTGCACAGCTCAGGTTCCTGCCTTAAAATCTCACCTCAGCAAATAGCAACCAAAAATTACAAAATTAATTATCAATTGTATCTTTGAGGTTGACTCCTGAGATGGTGGCGTTATTTCTACATGGTTTTATTTCCAAAAAATGGATTGACAGCAGTTAAGTATGGAATGAAGAAGGAAAAAACCCAAACAACTCAAGAGCAGTTTACAGAAGGGAATCCTTTCTCTCCCACACACGATTTTGTTAGGAACACAAAGGATTTGGTCTGTTAAAAGTCAGATTTGATCCCCAGATTAATGCAGAAAAAAACCATCTTTGCATGCATCACTTCAGAGGGATGTAACAGGATACAGACTCTGAGAAGGTGAGCTGTAGGTGAATAAGTTTCCTCATTTTTGGCAGAGATGGGTTTGGCAAGAGGAATCTCACAGGCCTTGCCCAGCTTCTGGGGCTGAAAGAGAGGAAATCAGAACAAATGGGAGCGAGGACGAGTTTAAACCCCTCAGTTACACAAGAAATTTGAAAGTGCAGTTCCCACCGGGACAATCACCTGCTGTGGTGGTGACCTCACCTGGCTGCCAGCCACCCCCCCAAGCTGCTCTGCCACTGCCCCTCTTCCTGCTCTGTCCCGGTGCTGCTGCTTTGCTCCTCACACCTTTCCAACTCCTCTCTCACACCTGGCTTTTAACCCCTTCCTAAATACGTTTTCCCAGAGGCTCCACCAGCTTGGCTGATGGGCTGAGCTTTGGCCAGTGGTGGGTCTGGTTTGGAGACACCTGGGACTGGCTGTGTCCAGCACAGGGGCCACCCCTGTGGCCTCTTCCTGCCAAGATCTTATAAATCACATAAAGCCAAAACCACCTGTTAATTCTGCAAACCTGGGAGGCAGCAAAAGCTCTTTAAAGGTCTCCAGTATTGGGCATGATGGATCTACCTCTCTTCTTCTATGTGTGGGCAAGGGGGAATGGCTTCAAACTGACAGAAAGTAGGGTTAGATGGGATATTGGGAAGGGATTGTTCCCTGGGAGGGTGGGCAGGCCCTGGCACAGGGTGCCCAGAGCAGCTGTGGCTGCCCCTGGATCCCTGGCAGTGCCCAAGGCCAGGCTGGACACTGGGGCTGGGAGCAGCCTGGGACAGTGGAAGGGGTCCCTGTCCCTGTCCCATCTTGGAACTGGATGCTTTTAAGGTCCCATCCCACTCAAACCATTCTATAATTCTGTATTTTGTAACATATCTCTCCAAGTCCCCTTTCAGAGAAGCCTTTCTCCCTGGCTGTTCTGCCAACTGATGAATATTTGCATTTCTGGGCTTTTCAGAGCCTGTGTTTGTGTGCTTGTGCACATCCACACACTGCCTTTGAGAAATCCTGGAGTTCCCAGCCCCCGGGGGAGGCAGCACCTACAGCTGGGAGTTTCTCTGTGCTCTGGAATGGAACAGATTGCTGGGGATGGCAGCAGCTCTCCAGGTCCAGCCGCGACAGAGAGGCTGCAGGGAAATTCTGCTCACATTGCAAATTTCCAATCTGGTCCCACATTCCACTGAAACTAATCCAGGGTTCATTCCAAGGCCAAAGAGCCTCATCAAGCAAGCAAAGTACAATAAAGCAAAGAGAAGAAGGGCGATCAAAAGTTGTTTTCCCTCATGGTCAGCAATCTTTTCCCGATCTCCTAAAACGTTTTGACCCAACTTGTACATGAGCACGGACAACTCCCAGGGGAAAAGTTCCCCTGCACATCCTGCTCAAGGCAGATCATTGATCAGACAACCAAGGGTGATTAGCCAGATTTCTTAGGAGCACGTCACTCTCAGCTCAGATGCCCAAATCAAAACCATGAAACATGAAACAAAAGGCTGCAGTCGTGTCTGGGTTTTGGCACAAGTACAGTCAGAGGGCCGTGCTTGGATGAGGGAAGCTGTCTGTGAAACACGTGGGATTTCAGGCTCTCCCTGGTGTTTAAAAGCCCTTCCCAGTGCAGCAGAGTTCAAGAACTGAACGGGAAAGTGGGACTGGAAGGTTGGGAGGAGAAAGATGTGATTTGCCCAAAGGCCACCCGGCTTCTTGGCTGTGTTGGGCCAAACCTGGAGCCTCTGACAGTGGTTCTGTCTCTCCAGTGCCTCCCATGCTCTGACTCCTGTGCTTAGAGAGGGGAAAGGTGGAAGGTTAAATTATTATTGAGCTTCCATCTCACTCAAGTGTGACTTTCTGTTAACATCGTATAAATTACCAGGATTGCAGCCAGACAGCGCTGAAATAACTCCTGAACTAAACCCTCACTCTGGACCAGAAGGCTTGGATGTAATGCAAGGGATTTTAGGAGGAAATGAGGTGATTCCCTAGACAACAGATGTGGATTTGAACAGCTTAAGGAAGTTTAGGGTAACAATCATTTCCTTACTTTTTTTTTTCCTTGCAAGTTCCAAGAAAGAGAAGATACTAATTTGGGGAGGAGAGAGAACTTTGCAGAACTGTTTAAAGAAATATGCATAAGCATCTGAAAATTAACACAATTTAATTGCATTGTAGTCTTCCATGGCTGTTATCTTCCACTGGCCCCATTTCAAATTTTTCCAGTTTTCCCAGAGGAGAGTTTGGTTTTTTTTTCCTCTCATTCTCTCGATGAAAAAAGAAAAAACCTAAGACAACAAATCCAAACAATGCTTAAGAAAAAGAAAACTGCAAAGTCAAGCTGGGAATGCTCTGCCCTTCCGAAAGGCCCAGATAAAAACTTCTGCAATTGCTGTTGTCAGAAATGAAAGAGATTTCTCTAACATAGTCTGTTTTCTAGAAAAAATTGGGCCCAGTGTCTCCTACTAGCCTGGAAAATTTGCTATTCCTGTTAAACTAAAGATATGACCACAAATGTCTGTCAACATTTTAAAACAGGATTTCGAGCAGCAGCTGAGCAAGGAGGTGTTACAACAAACATTGTCCAAAAACTCAGCATGTCTTCTACCCCCGACCCACACAGAGAGAAAGCCCAAATCTACTTGGAATGAAAACAGAGTCCTTCCGATCTGTGTCTGGCAGAGCTCCCAGGATAACGCCCCAGTGCTCTGGAGTGCTCCTTGGGGGGATAAAGGGGACCAGAGCTCTTGGGTCAGTGAGAAATTGGCCCCAAAAGAGCTCCAGTATCGTCTGCAGTCTCAGGGCTTGGAAAAACACCGGTAAAAATCCCAGCAAAGCACTTTTTCAACCATATCACCAAAGATGGGCTGTCCTATCCATCATATCCTATAGTATCCTACCCAGCTGTGTGCAAAATCATCTGGGTTCCTTCTCTGCTCATTAGAAAGGTAGGAACACCTTTACAGTGGGATTCATTTAGTGGATTTTTCATTTCAAGATGGGAGGAAATCCCCCTGGAGGTGCCAGTTTCTCTCTCGTGGAAGGAACTGTGATAATTGCCTTACATGAGACATCAGCCTGGCAATCAGGCAAGACAAATCCCATCAACAATTATGATCTTAAGGGATTTTCTCACAGAAAATCTCCTCCTCTCTTGTGGGATTCCCAGGTGTAAATAAAACCATTCCCTGTGGCTGTGGGAACAAACTCTTTATCCTGAATAGAAAAAGCAATCAAGAGGTGCAGTTTGTTGATGGTTGTAAACCACTCACCCGGCCAAATCAGCCAAGTCCACAAGACCTTGCTCTGACAACACAGATTTTTATTAGGATATATTTAAATAAATCCTTAATGATGGCTCTATTCCTGCTGTTTTGAGGGCAGCTGGACTGTGGGATTTTCCCCACCAACCTCCAAGTCCCTTCAGTGAAGGGGATTTTTAACTGTGTGGCTGTTTTGTGTCTCCACAGTGGTGTAAAGCAGCAAGAGGATATCATAGTTCTGGCTCATATCTTCTGTGGAAGGTGGGTGCAGAGGATTTTGACTCCCCTAAATCCACACAGTCTTCTGGGAACTGCAGAAAAAACATGGCACAGGCTCAGATTTACCCAGGACACAGGAAAATGTGTAGATCTGCACAAGATATTTTAGGATGGACAGGCCTTAAACCTGCATGCTACAAACCCGGGAAATCTTTATTTTGTCTTGAGCAGACAGCTCAAATACCAATTTATTTCTTTCACTTTCTTAGCTGAAAGGCCATGGGAGGACTGAGTAATTTGCTTAAAATCAGCCTGGATCACCCAGAGAAACATGGTATTGTGGAAAACCAGCACAGCAAGGAGAAAACCTGCGGAGACAGAGCTTTTATTGAAAAACCAAGAGTCCCTGCAGGCAGCCACAATGCCAGGAGCAGGGAGAGGGTGTTCTCTGCCGTGGCTCATGAGCAAAGCTGTGCACAGAGGGCTGATTTTTTCCCTTCAAGGCTGAGAACCTGCAGGAACAGCTTCCCAAAATCCTTCAGTGGGTGGAGTAGGATCAGCCTCAGGGATGTGCACTGGTGCCACTGGCAGAAAGAAATCTGACTTATTTTCTCCCAAAATAAAGTTGTTATAGCAGGCAGAGGGCCTGGGGGAGAGGGGATGTGAAATTCAGTGAATGGGGCAGATTTTATGNGGAGCCCAGCCTTTCACACCCTCCAAGTTTAAATATGCAAAATCGCAGAAGCGTAATTGGACTAAAAAGTGTCAATTAACTTCAGCTCCAATCCATGACATCCATTGGAAGTTTTGTTGCCTTTTCTTAGCCAAGAAAAGCTGGACATAGCTTCATTTTATTTATCAGATAGATAGGTAAGTTTTGGGATAAAGATATGCATTGAATGAGGAATATGAGGCAAAAATACATACTTTTTGCCTGCTTGATTTAATCCTGATCCAGAAACACCCAAAGGGAGGAAACATCACTCTCCTGCAGCAGAGCCAAGCAGGACCAAGCCCCAAGGGCTGTTTCACACTGAGAGCAAGAGGAAAACTGCAGATGTTTTCTCTGAAGCATCTGCATTGCCAGCACTGGAAAATGCTCAGGGTTTCTAAAAGTTGCTGTTGAGGATGGTTTGGCCAAAGCTGGCACTTGAAAGACAAATCAAAGAGGCTGTCCTGAACTTCCAGAGTGGCTTATCCCAGGGGGCTGATGGATAAGCTGAACATCAGAGTAAAACTAATAAAGAAAAGGTACACTGGAGTCTTTAACAGCCTCAAAACAGGGATTAGGCCAGGCCTAAGAAATCCATGAACTTGATGTTGTCTGCACAACTATAAACTCCTCCCTAAGAGGACTGGCTGTCACAGAGGAGACTGTCCCACCAGAGAGAGAAGATCCAAGTGCTGCAGGAATTCATCATTTCATAAACACTGACAAATAACTTTGTATGTCTACTAACTCTGCTTAAACCAATAAAGCAATGCAAGCATTATCAGGCTGATAATTAAAGTGATCTGATTTTCTCTGACCTGATTTTCTCTGACCCGGTGTTCTGCTTTTGTAGAAATTTAGGGATACATCAGTGGGTTTCATGGATACAACCTGCTTAAATCTGGAGGGAAGGGGATCTTTGTGTCTGACTGCTGCAGGCAGCTGCAGCTGCACAACAGCATTCACTTCTCCAGAGCTGCACCATTCTCACTGCATTTTTACGATATATTTATCCATATGTAGCAAAACCCATTAATTATTTATAATGAACTATCATTAGGCTGTGCCTAAATTTAGCAGACTAAACCACATATCCAAGGATAACGTGTAAATTCAGAAGTGTAAAGTCTACACAACAGTTTCATTTCTACAGCGTTCCAATTATCTTTTCTTCTCACCGTCTTCAGTACCGAGTCTGTGTTTTTCTTTCTCCAATTTCCATACAATCTCCTGTGCCATCTCAGCAGTTCCTGGTCTACCCTGAAGTTGCTTTTAGAGCTCCTTTTTTCTTCCTTATGTCCAGGTACTCCAAAAAATCATGCAAAATGCTTCTATTCATGAAGAGGTGCAGGAAGGTCTAAACCCAGCAATTAAACCAAATCCAAACCTACAATTTCACAACAGGTAGGAAGCAAAGCCAGAAAAACAGTGTAGAGAGCAGAGAGACCCCAGTTGTACAGTGGCACCATTTCAGTCGTGTTGCTGCCTGTGGCAATCAGTCAAACCCTCAATTAGGACATCTAATTATGTACCTTGATGTGCAGCACTTACACAGTTGAATTATCAACCCTAAGTTCTAAATGTTAATAACACCTTCCTGCAGATTATTCTTGCTGCTTTTGCAGAGTTTTTGAAATTTGTTTTATCCTAAATATCAGAGTGTTTGTTTCACTGTTCAGTCCTTATTTTTATGGTTTTCAAACTCCTTTCTGTCTTTCTTTACAGTACTCTTTATTTTGGAGGAGCGTTTTGCTTTGCTCCACTCCTGTATTATTTTGTAGTGTGCTACTCAATCTTTATTTCAAGGCAAACAGGAAAGGATATTGATGTTGCTATTTGTCTACCAAGGAGACATTTAATAAGAGCCAAAACCACAAGCAAGATCATTTGAAAACCATGATATATGACCCAGACGACTTCCTCAGGGACAATCTGTGTTTGATGTGGTGCCAGGTGAGCTCTCCTTAGCAAATATACACAAATCCTAAGTGGATACCCAAACCCATGAATTTCGGTCATCCTCATGGCCTTGTTTTCACTGCAAAGCCTGAAAGTTTGGGGTTCAGCAGGCCTGGCAGATGAGTCCTTAAAAAAGGTGTGATTGTAAATGCCTTGAGTCAGAAATCTCGGGAATTAAATCCAAACAACCTTACCCAACCCCAGTGTTGGAAATGATATAACTGTTCCAATTTTTTCAAAAATCAATAGTTTTAATTAAGTTCTAATTATATTTTTAATTAATCATAATAAGTATATTAATTATAAGCAGTGTTTTAGCCTTACGTAACTTTTAGCCAGCATTTAGCAAAGTTGTCATGAGCCCCTTTTGTAGGGACACAACTTGGTAAAATTACCAGAACTTGGAAGCTTTGAGAAACTAACTCTGATGTGCTTCAATGAAAAAATCCTGGGAGAGGAAGGTGTATTATTGAGGTTGGACACCTGGAATGCAGAATTTATGGACCACAAGGACATTTTGCAGACACCAGAAGACAGAGAAGAGATAAGGAAGACTCAGTGTATGCATTGGAAAGTCAGAAAAATATACTAAAACTAGGGACTAAGTAGCATGACAAGTGAGAAAGCAATAAAAAACCAGATGATAGAATATAATTATTAGAACAGAATTATGTTACTGTCGTGGTTTCACGCTGGCACAACGCCAGGCACCCACGAGAGTCACTCACTGACCCTCCCCTGCCACGGCTGGGCAGAGGAGAGAAAAAATTAATGAAGTTGAGTTGAGATAAGGAGCGGGAGAAAAGACTCCAAGGGCAAAGCAGGCTCAGCTCAGAAGTACAAAGTGAGTTTATTACT
>VZRO01000502.1:0-61084 GCA_013397915.1 Daphoenositta chrysoptera
ATTAAACCCAACCCGTTACACTGGGATAGATTTATTTTTCTTCCTTGTGGTTCCTATGTTGCCGTGTTTTGGATCTGTGACCGAAGCAGTGCTGATAGAAGTACTTGCACAGTGTCAAGTCCTTTTCAGTTTCTCACACCACCCCACCAGTGAAGGAGCTGGGGATGCACAAGAAGTTGTGGGGAGACATGGATGTGACAGCAGACCCCAAGTGACTGAAGGAATATTCCACACCATATGGCATCATGCTCAGTACGTAAAGCTGGGGAAGAAAGAGGAAGTGGGGGATGTTTGGAACGATAGTGTTTGTATTCCCAAATCACTGTTACAAATGGTGGGTCCCTGCTTTCCTGGGCATGGCTGAACACCTTCCTGCCCATGGGATGTAGTGAATTGATTCCTTCTTTTGCTTTGCTTACATGCATGGCTTTTACTTTCCCTGTTAAACTGTCTTTATCTCAGCCTACAAGTTTTTCTACTCTTACCCTTCTGATCCTCTCCCCCATCCCATTGTGGGGAATGAGCAGGTGGCTGGGTGGGTGTGAGCTGCCTTTCAGGGCTCACCTACAACAGGTCTTGTTCATTACAGAATTGCTTCTGACACATTGTTTGAATTTCTCTTCTGTTTTTTACTTTTTAAAATTCATCCTATGCTAAAGATGTTGCATAGTCACTACAAGGGGACAGGCTTTATACCACTTTAATTATAGATAATGACATACACAAAACAGAGGTCATGCTGTTTATTGATGAACAAAATTGTATATTCAATATGTAGTCCAAGATATGGAGATGCATCTGTACAAGGATAAGGATGTTTGTAAGTGTAAACTTATAATGCTGAAGAACCATTTGATTCTCAAACTAAACTTTTCCCCTGCTGTTCTTTTGTAAGACAGTTATAAAATCTATTTAAACAAACAAACCGTATGCAATAATCATGGTTCTCTGCACCTTGCTCACTTTCACTTCCCCACTTTTTAAGTAGAAATCTTTCAGCATTGTTGCTTTTTCACATAGATAAAAAGTCAAAACAAAAGAAAGAAGTTGGAAATGGGAAGAGAGTGTAGGCAAGTCCTTTTGTGGGTGAGAAGGGGAAGGAAATTAAAATTTGCTTCAATGAAACAGGGCAGCAGTTTATGAAATTTCAGTTTTCTGAGAATGGAGGTGAAGTTTTACAGAGGCATAAATGCAGATTACTGAAGTGAATGCTGCTGTTAGGCAGACAGGTTTCCACTTTCTTTTGAACCACTGCAACTAATTTTGCATGCATTGTGAGCTTTTTTTTTTGCAAATCATATCTCTTTTGAGAGAGATGAACCCCTTGAAAAGCAGAACCCTTTAAAAGGCAACCAGGAGGATTTGAGCCTATAATTGAGCTCCTACTAAATTAATGTTGCATTGTCAAATGCTACTTGATGACATGGAGGATGGCACAGCCATGTAATTCTTATATTGTATGAACCAAATTCTGAGGTCTTAAGAGGTTCTTAGAGATGGCATCTATCTCACTTATAGCTAAGTGGCTCTTAAATTTAGAAAAAAAAGAGAAGAGAATAATAGTACTTACAGGCAGCTTCTATGAAGTGCTCATCATCAACAGCACTTTAAGAAAGAATGTCAGTATCATTATTTATATTGTGTTTGATTGGGAAACTGAGGCAGGATGAAGTATTGAATTCCTGAATCAACAAGTAAAAGACTCAGGAACAGCTACAATGTCCCATGAATGCTAATAATGCCCTGTAATCCTTAACATCTTGTTTTTTCCTCTGAATGTTGCTTGAGAATAAGCTATCCTTGAGAGAAACTCTTCAAGTGTGCCACTTCAGTTCTTTGAGAACAAATCTGAATTTGAGAATTTTTTTAATCCATTATCTTTGCTATTGAATCCTTCATGTCCTTCCCAAAGTATGTGTGGAGCCTTTGCGGAAGCCATGGATAACCTGGAAAATGGTATTATTAGGAGGCAGGCAGCATGCTGATTTATCTCCTTTGCATTCAAGTCATATACTGTGGTCTTTGTTATTTCAAAAGCTGCCAACCACAAGGACCAGAATGAAGAGCAGGGAGAAGGCTGAGCCAGAGATGACAGAAGGAGAGCTAATATATTGGCACAAGGGCTTTGCAATGGGTGCATTATCCTCCTGTGACAGCAGATTGCCCTCTCAAGGTATTTGTTCAAAGACATTACTGAAGATAAGTCCTGCTGAAACACGAAGTTTTAGATAAAGTTGGTTAAATGTGATTTTTATCTGTTTGCAATGAAATAAGTTATGATTAGGTCATTTAGATTTTTTTTTTTTTAAATTAAAACATCTTTGGGATCTTACATATGCAATCTATAGGACGTGTTATTTATCTGTAAATTAATTGAAGATAGACAAAACTATGTGGAAAACACGGGGGCAAAGGTGCTTTTCTCATACATGTACTCAGGTGACTGCTACAGTTAATTTATAGGCATTATAATTACTTATTCTTATGACCTTTTCATCATGAGGCCCTATTTTTGCTCAGAAGATGGGCAGTACCATGATCCTTATGAAACATTCATGGGAAAAGATGGATGGAAGTGTGTGACTCAGTGTGATGCAGAGTGTTGAGGCTGTTCGTGGCTGTAGGAATTGGGTCTTGATTTTTCAGAAGGATATCGTGTTCCCCATGCAGAGCAGCTGCTGTTCCTGATGACTCCTACTGTTTGAACACATGGAGCACAGCAGCAGTGGCTACACACGATTGTATGTATATGTCTATAAGGGAAAGAGTAGATTGGGAATAAGTCTGGAAATTCCTTTGCCTTCTGAACAACAATACATTAGCTTCAGAACTAAGCCACTCTTCAACAAGTTGGAAAAACGATTCAGTTACAGCTGGTAGGAGGCTGAAGAGTAGTAAGAATCAGTTGCAGGGACATACTGTATGCCTGCTAACTCATATTCTTGTTTTCAGTCTTTTTTATTCCTAACTCTACAGCTATTTTATTTTAGTATAGTAGGTTTGAGAAAAAAAAAGTCATTGAACATAATACTTGCTTACTCAGCTAATCTTTGCATAATTTCTGTCCAGAGCTAATTTATTTTTTTTATTCAAATTTACTACAATGGCGTGTTTGAGGGGGTCTTAACTCTCTTGTGCAGCATATACAAGCTGATCTTAATAAACAGGCTACTGTAGAGTTTTTACTCTATAGCTCAACATGAAATTGATATTTTTACTTGTTTTTTTTAATATTATAAATATATACATATTTTTAAAATAATATTTATTTATATTAAAACTTTCCTGGATTGTCAAGAGACACCAGTACTTTTACATGAATTACTGCTGACCAGAGAAATTTTTTATGCACTTACTTAAGTAAGTATTATTATGTCCATCCTGTTTGTCTTAAAAGTGAAAGAACAGTCTTGGCTGATTCAGGGCAGTAGCTTTTTTGAAGAATGTGCAGTACGTCTTGATTGCCTTTTAGCCTAGATGCAGCTACCACGGGCTGCAAATGTTCTTCGTGAAATTCCGTAAGTAGGTGGTGAGTGGACCTGCTCTGAGTTCCTGTTGTGTTCCTCTCAGTGCCCAGCTGGTACCAGCCGCTGCTGTTGCAGACACACACAGCATTCCAGGATTGGTTTCCTTCAGCCACGCTCCTCTGGGTGGCAAGATGCTGTTTCTAGCAGTCCAAGTGGCATTCACTTCCTTTCAAGAGACGTCTTTTTGGCAGTGCTGTCACCAGGTCACAAGCAAGTATCAATGGATTCTTTTGTTGCACAGTTTGCTCAGCATGCCTCCCATACTCCGCAGGTAATGGCTGTGTTTTGCTGGTTTTTAACCAAGTAAATTTCCTGTTAAACAAGATTACGGCTTAATTAAGATGCAAAGAATTTGATCCAGTATTCATTTTGTTAACATTTTTTGTTTCGTTTTCCTCCCAATTTTCCTATGCTATCAACATCTATTTGGAAAAAAATAGTTTGAGACTGTAAAAAAAGCAAAATATTTAGATGGGTCTGTGCCCTAGTAACCAACTAAAAACTTCTATTTTCACTGAGATTGAAACTGTGTTTGAACTCTCCACTAATGCTAAATCCATGGTTATCAAACTGTTCCACAGTACTGTGGGAGTGAATAAGGCAACTATTTTTTTGAGACATTGCTTGTGATTGCTGGAAAAGAGAGGCCTATTAGTAACAGCATTCAGAAGATTTATAGCTTGTTTGCTGGTGCATAGGAGAGTAAGTGCAGATTACTGAGGGTTCTCCGTTATGAGGGCTATGAATTAAAGTTGTTATCCATAATTTATTATTCTCCATGTGCTTCCAGTCTACATTTAGTTAGAGAGAAAACATAGACAGGCGGAGTAGGGAGGAGTAACCTTGAAAGAGTAAGACTTGCTTCATATAATTACCATCTTCATCCTGTCCCTGAAAACAAATACAGAATCTTATAGTTATTTAAATACTTGGTTGCTATCTTGCTTTAAGAGTTGGAGACCCATTCATTAAAAGAGAAAAGCTGCAGCAGGCCTCTTGCACAACTTCTGTGCCTTAACCATGGGCTCCTGCAGAAAATTTGGAAGACTATGAAAAGCAACAACAAACCCTGGAAAGCAGAGTAGACTCAACCTCTTCTATTCTTGCAAGTATTTATATACATTTTTCATAACTGGTGCTCCTTGGATCTAGTGCACAGGTCAGATATAGTGCCCTTTGATGTGCTTTTCTGAAGTTGGCTAAGAAGAAAACCCACTAGTTTGATAGATATACTTTTGTTTGTTACATCCTAGTACATTTTTCACACCAATACAGATGTATGTATTTAAAGAGAGAGAAAATTGTACAGCACTTCTTAAAAGAGGAGAAAGAAAATGTCTATAATTTCTTTTAAAATCAGTTCAGGTGAACGTTGTTATTAGAATACATTGTTTAATGGTCTGTCCTTTAGCCCTTATAATTAGCAGCACATCAGCTTCTCCTCAGTATGTTGCTCATTCCCCAAAATTTTAAACAAGCAGTAGTTTAATAATTTAAAGAAATTTTTTTCCTGTGCATCTTCTTTTTCTCAGTGTCTTCAAATTAGCTTCTCAACTCCTGCCCATGTAATGCATGGTGCAAGTTCTGTAGAAAAGGAGTAACTTCATCCACATACAGATGTGCAGGATGGCTGAATTTGTAGGTAATCATGATGTAATTTGGTAACAGAATTGTTATGTTAGAGTCTGCCTAGGCAGATTGAACCTCACCATTTTTTAAATTGTCATTAATGTTCATAAAATGAGGATATAATGTTTTATTACCTGGAAATAATTTCCGTTTATTTCCTAGTTATTAATTCTTAAGTTTATAGCACAAAAATAACAGGAAAAGACCTGTCTGGACAGTCTAGATTCTTCTGACACATATCTGAGAATGGAATAAATCCTCACCAAAAGCAGAATCCTTGTAAAATGAGAAGAAATCATTGGATAGATCAAAAAATAAACCAAAAGGCTTATTTTTTATTTGAAGAAGATTCCCAATGCTGCCATAGCAACTGTTCTAATAATTTGAACCTTCTGATGCACAAAGGAAAGGGGTGGATTTCAGCAGTATTGAGGAATTCATTGAAAAGAGAACCTTAGAGCCATTGCTAATGTATTGCCAAAGGACAGAGTTCATCTCCAGAACTCCAAATAGAAGAACTGAGATTCAGTTCTCATGGATGGATTAGGACTCCACCAGAGCAATTTACCTTGTATATTTTTTTAGCACAGTGCAGCCACAGAAGTGTTGACATTGCTCCTTGATTTAGCTGAGATTTCAAAATGAAGTTTCTCACCACCACAGTAGTGAGATTTGTTTGGCAAATTGTTAACACATCAAAAAAGAAAATAGCTGGGTTTATTATAAAAATGTACTCCTGAGCATCACATACACACCCTTTGTCCCTGTATTTTTTGCCTTCCCTTTTTTTTTCTTACACTTTCTTTCTTTAGCTAATAGTCTGAAAATATTTATGCATGTGCTCATTGTAAATTTGCAAGTATTCCAGATGTGGCTGCTCAAATGCTTGCAGTAAGTTCCTGTGTTTGCTGAACCTTTAAGGGCTCCAGGTGTGGTGACAGTTAAGTGTTTTTTTACAGCATTATGGCTGAATATCTGAAGCTATCTAGATATTTAGCTTCCCCCAAATCTAATAGAAATCAGCTTCCTTAAATACCTTTGAAAATCTGCACTCTCAATCGTTTGGGGCAGAAACATTCTTTTCCCTAATTAACAACAGAACAATATGCCAGCTTTTGGTTGTGTTTTAGCAGCAGTAATAATACTACATGCACTCACTGTTGCTATTTTCGTATGTGTATAAAATCTTTTTGCTTTTACATTATTAGTCGAGGACTTGCTCCGTCTGGAGAAGAGAGGGTCTGGGAAAACATAACAGCAGCTTTGTATGGAGAGGTGAGGAGGTGATCAAGAAGTTGGAGCCAGGTTCCTAATGGTCGAGCACTGTGGGAGGGCAAGAGGTAGTACACAGAAGTCTAAACAAGAGAGGTTCAAACTGGGTACAGGAAAAGACCTTTTCCCCAACAGGACAGTAAGGCAGTGATGCCTTTCCCTGGTCTTAAAATTAAGAGCCAAACACAGTTAGAAGGGAAAAAGGGTTTTTTACCTCGGTATTTATTTTAAGGATCCTTAGGTGCAGCACATCCAGGTGGAATGTGCTGAAGAGCACACCAGAATGCACACCCACGATCAATCAGGTATAACATTCTAGGCCTTACAAATGAGCACATCTATCAAAGATTCCCCAATGGGAGGCTCAAGTGAACCCCCCACTCCAGGAACCTTCCCCTGGATGGCTCTGTCTCAGGTTACAGAATGTGTTCTGGAGAGGCCCTTCGTGTCTGGGGCTTTCTGACCCCTCACTACGAGGCTTCCAAGATGTTCAGTCTCTCGGCTTAACAAAATATTAGGTCTAAGAATGTGGGCTAGAAGCACTAAGAAGACATAAAAGATATAGAAAAAGTATATAAAAGGGGTATAAAAGAAAAGGCAAAAAATTGTCATGGCATCACAGTGGAACAGTTTGCTCAACAAGGCTGTTCTGTCTCTGTCTTTGAAGGATTTCAAGACCTGGCTGGACTAAGTTGTGAGCAACCTGGTCTGCTCTCAATAGAGAACCTGTGTTTGACGTCCTGAGGTCACTTACAACTGAACGTTATTATAATCCTATGAGCATACTACTTTAATTACAGAAGTTTTAAAATAACACTACTGGAACAGATAAAAATGGCTACTGCACTCAGATTGTGAATGAATTCATCTAATCAAGCAGTTCTGTGTGAACTACAGGACCAAACTCTTCCTTAATACTGTAAGTATGTTTCTTTATAGCTTCTGAATCATTGTAATGACACCACATCTAACGGCATGCAGGTACTTGAATATATTTACTAGAAAGACAGGTTGATCTTGTTTCTGCTGTCTAGCTGTTGAGGTAAAGAGGTTGGCAATACCTTCATAAACCTTAAGAGAGGCAAGCTTAGGATTGCTAGGGTTTTAGCTGTTAATAAATTCTTCAGTTTCTGACAACCAGCAAATTTTTTTTGAAAAGCAGAACTTAGTCAATGTCATTGTCAAATAAGACTTCTAACACCAAAGATGTATTGTACTATAACATTTTTTTCCACATAAGATTTTCTTTAAATCATCTATCATGGTTAAAGACAGATGTACCTTTATTCCATACTCTAAAGCAGCGTGTCTTTATATTATACCTTGAAAAAAATCTGCTTCTATCTTTCAATTCAGAAAGTCCCATCAAGATGTGCTTGTTTTTGCCTTAGATAAAAATAAAGAAAGAGAGAGAGAGGGAGAAAAGCTACAGTTTTTAAGTTTCTTTTTTAGAGATTCTGATTTCAACAGCTGCAGAGAGTAATTATTATAAAGACTGTAGTCCCAATTGTTTTGAGTTGATGTTGTAGCCCTACCATAGCAGATACTCAGCAGATGCAGACTGAAGAACACAACTTGAAACATATGGCAAGATAAAATCTGAAAGCTATGCTAGCTAGCTACCATAAAGATTTTGTGAGGGAAAAGAAATTTAAATCAACATAGACTTTTAAGGTAGGACAGCAAAAACGTTTTAGGACAGAAATGATGATACCTCTCTATCACTTCTGCATCTGTAGATGAAATCTCTGGGAGAAGAAGTAACTATGTTTTATTCTAATTGAGAGAAGTTAACAGTTTTTTCAAGACTTCCATATAACACTTATAATCTCAAAGTTCAATTATTGCACATTCTATTATTCCAGAGTCTTTGTTACTGTATCAGTATTCCAAAGAAGGCAGAATAAAATTTCAGATATTACCAACAAGAAAACTAATAATAACTCAAATAGATATTACTAGCGAGCAAATCACTGTGAAAATTTCTGCCATTTGGAAATCGTTTAGGTGATTTCCACTGGAGGCATGATGTAAATAATGTAGCACCTGCCTTTTCCCCTGATGGGCAAGTTTAGTTTTAATTTTTCTGGTAGAATACATTACTGAAGTGCAATTACCATTCATTTAATTTTAAGCATTCCAGGGTAGAAAGAATGATATGCATCTTAGAAGGCTCTCAGAAGGCTTATAAATGTGAATATATCTATATATCTATATCTATATCTATATAATTATAGTAAAGGGCATATATTTAACATTGATGCTTATGAAGCCTAAAATCTGAGATTATTCCTTTCGCCTGTAGATATACACCTCCACCACACATGGACAGTAAATATATGCACAGAGAGCAAGAGTTTGTTATCTGTGCTGGTCTGCCTACTGTCTTGGTTTTCCATTGTCAGCTGCTTCATACTCTGCCCTGCTAGCCATCATTATCACCATGATTTTCCATCCCTTCTACCACCCATCTTATGTAAAAAAACTTCCCTGAGGTGCCTAGTCATATTGAAGCAGGTCTGACAAGTAGCAGTAGGCATCCCAGAACTACCTTAATGTGTGGATGACACTTCACTGTAAACTATGCATTTATGTTTTCTTCCATATATTTGGACGTATGTATATCTTGTTTTTATAAAATATTTACATATATAACATCCTGAGAAAACAGATGCTCCTGAATACAGTCAATATTTTTTTCTGTTTCAATATGGTTTGTGTATCACACTGATGCTTCTAGAACTGTGTGGGTGTCTAGTGTGTGGTTTGCAGCAACATACTCCTTTTGCATCTAAGCCTTTACTATCTTATGCTTCTGGTTAATGTTAATGGCACATGAGTGGGAAAGATCTTGTAATGCAATTTACTGTTCCTATCTGTGTATATTAAGTGCCTGAATGCATCTTCTCTTTAGTAGAACTGTTTTTTTCTTGTGAGAAAAAAATAATTTTGCTATCCATTGACCTGTTATCCATTGCACTTTTCAGAAATTCGCATTAGGAGATAGCAGTGTATGGCT
This sequence comes from Daphoenositta chrysoptera, assembly GCA_013397915.1. NCBI lineage: Eukaryota > Metazoa > Chordata > Aves > Passeriformes > Daphoenositta > Daphoenositta chrysoptera. The sequence goes on from VZRO01000502.1 coordinate 9,448, forward strand.
GTGTATATCTGAAACACACGTTCACATCTTCAGAGATAAGAAACAGCATGCATCATGACCAGCAGATATTTCATATTGGCAAAGAATGATTTTATGTCAGATTGGAAGCTGCTAGATGCTATGAATGACAGCGACGGCTCCAGCTATGCCCAGGAAAAAAAAAAACTAAAAAGGAAATGCATACACACCGTGTCAGAAACATTTACAGCATTCTGAGTATGCCTGTAAATCCACGTGGAAGGTGCCTCACACCTGCTGTTCGGTTGAAAGATGTACCACAGGATAACTGTGGCAGAATGGGATAGTATGTGGAAAAGTCTTTATTAAAATGCCATGGTCCATTACTGCTTCCTCGGTAGACCCTAGACAGGGACTGTGATTTGACTGAAGCATTACATAATCTTTGACTTAGGTGAAATGTCTGGCTTCTAGGAATCTATAGTCAAGGACTTGGATGAATCCCTCAGACGTTTTTTTTTTAAGCTGAGCAGGAAAAAAAAGTGCTTCCAAAAATTCCATTATTAAGTACAATGAAATGGTCTTTGCAAATATATGTCAGAAAAAAGGTGAAGACTCTACTATGTGCTTGACTGAGTCCAGAGATGCCAGTTTGGCTTAAATAAATTTATATGCATTGTCATTATTAATATTATTTTTGTAACTATTAGTTCATCAATTATAATAATTTTTAAGGTTCCTAGTGGATATATTACTCTACTATGTTTACCAAGACATCCTGTTTGTTAAGAATTTAACTACTGTACAATTTTATGGGGGGAATAAATCTTGTAGAACAGATGAAAAAGCAGCTGGAGAAAAGAAAAATGAATATGGATTTTTTTCTTCATAATTTGACCCAGATTACCTCATCCATGGAATTTACAGAGTCTGCAGATATCACATCTGACTAAGAGCTCAGGTCAAACTACTGCGGAAGGCTGGAGCAAGCCTTTCATGAAACCACAGTCCTACGTGTTGCACTTGCTGTGGTTGGGAGTTTACTACATGGTGTTCCAGGGCAGAAAGCTGAATGCAGCACTTCCTATTTTTCATTTCTTGTAATTTGCATCTGCCTTTGAATTTGAGAAGAGAGTCCATGTGTTTCTGGATAGAGCTTTTCTGTGCTCCCTTGCAATTCTACTTTTGATGTAGCTGCAGTATGAAAGAAAGGGCTTTGGAATAAGGATTAGTGCCCCATATTGCACAATTAATGGTAATGCACATATCTGGACCTGGTTCTTGTTCTGTGGAAGTGGGCATGTAGAGTCCTGGTCACTAAGGCTTAGGAAGGTAATGGTAGCTGTGTCTGCCTTGGCAGGATTGAAAGCAGTGTGCCACACTCAGTGAACTCCTGTGAGTTAACATATGCCCACAGAAAGTGTACAAGAGCAGTGCTCCCTTTTCCATTCCTGAAAGTCTTGCTTTCCTGGTATCTTAGAGGGGGAAAAAAAAGGATTTAAAAATTAAATTAATTTCTTTGGAGAGGTAATTTTAAGCAACACATGCATTTTGCACATATTTTTAAGTAAGCAAGACCTTTTTTCATTTACATAAATAGGTAATAGCTGTGTTATTTGTATCCTTGTTTTTGCTCATGGTGAGGACAATACAGCCTTGTAGCTCAGACCTCATTTTCAGAAAGAAGTTTAGGCATAGTCTCATCCAATCTAGACATGTAATCAGCATGCTCTGCAATATTGCTAGTTTAGGGGCAGTGAAGTTTATAAATCAGCAAAACTTAGTAGTATAAAGCAATGTATTTTTAAAAGGAAAACACTGTTTAGACGAATAATGATTAGGTGAGATGAAAATGATGTTACTCTTAACAAAACAATTTACTGAAACATTTTGAAAATGGAATTGCCAGCAGGCAATTTATTGTGCTTTGAAATAAGCTTCAAAATTGCCTTCTGCCATTGTGATGGCAGGCTGAGGGAGGCATGTATACAAAACCAGGAATATATACAGATAAATATATCTGTACATGCACTTACACATCAACACATATCCCTGTGTGTGCATACATTTGTGCATAGAGATAATGCTTTCATTTATAACATTTATGTGCAGGTCTTTAAACCTGATACCTGTTCTAGTAACAACTCTCGTGGAATCTCGTGGCAATTGCGCAAGGGAAGCAAGGTTCTTCTTACAAAAATAATACAAAGTTCTAAAACATTATATTAAGAGAGTTTGAGTAGTACTGAAGTCAGATTGACAGAGCCTCTTCCAAGCTCTGTTTCTACATATGGAGCATTTAATGCATATGGAAAAAGAAAGCAAACCCTTTTGTTTGCAAGCTGTACTGTAGGGGCTATTCCAGACTGTAGTCAAGAAATTCGATAAATTCATTATTGAGGTTAGAAGAGAAAGGTATAGAATGGAGAGTAGAGGACGTGGACCACAAAGTTGTGAGAATTTCAGAGGAAAACTTCTAAGAGTCAGGTTTTCCAGCCTAGAACTTAGGCTCCTATAAATTCACCATTGTGTGCTATTCCCTTTCTTATTTTAGCTACTTCTTGCACAGTATTATTAGTAAACACTGAAATCCTTTAAAATAATTTTATGCAGTTTCCCATGTTATGCCCATGGTCTTCAGACATGCTAAATTTGGCACAGGCCTGTGACTTGAAAGAAGTTCGGAGTATTTTAGAAAGAAACTAAAACACATATGAAAGTGCACATATATGCAAAATCCCAGGGAAAGGTTCCCTCAGGGTACTGAGGATGGGGGGGAGGCCCCTGACAGGGGAAGTGGGGCAATGGGATTGATTATGAATGGCAGGAGCATCTGGCAACCGACTTCTCTAGCTTTAGAAACCATTATTCCTGCTTTCCCTCCCAAAACTGAGATTTAAGTGCTCCCTGAGCATCTCTCCGTGCTAGCATTTTTGAGTTTGTTGAGAGATCATGGGGTTTTGTTCATGACCATCTGATCTAACACTTCAGGAGCTTATCTCCACATGTGGGTATGTGAAAATTATATTTCAGGAGCACACAAGCTCGGCTGGCCAGATGTACATTATATGGAAGAGGAAACATTGCCTGTTGTCTTGCTTGCATGTACCCATCATCCCCAGCAGAGAATGTTGCTCCAGAAAGGCTACAATGCCTCAGGTATTCAGAAGAATCATTGCAGTTTAAGTGATGTTATTAAAATCCCCTAAAATCTGTATCTTCTTCTTATTGCTTGAGATACATTAGTGATATTACATTAGTGAGGTAAAGGCAGAGGTGATGGTCCGAGTACAGGGCTGTTTGAATGAGAGGTACCAAAGTAGTGGGACCAGTACAAGGAGGAAGACAACTCTGCCTATCTAGAAAAAAATCTGTCTTGGCTTATGATCTACCAGATACAGAAGTACCCAAAATATTCCCACGGTGTTTCCTCCTCCAACACTCAGTTATACAAGATAAGCTACACCTTGTTAAGAAAAACGACATTAAAATGAGATAATAGATCATCTTGCAGAATATCTCTGATTCTCATGCTGCCTTTATAGCAGATAAGCAACTTATCGAAAATACTTGATTTCAGTGTCAATCTTTAGATCTTCAAAGAACTGTAAAAACATTAACTCTCATAACCCAACTGGGAGCAGGAAGGATATATTTTATTCTTATAATCTCTTGCTTTTATGAGTGAAAATATTAAAGCAAGTTGCAACCCTTCTATGTTTGCAGAATAAGGACTTCTGTGGCATGAATCCAGGTGGTCTAACTTGGTACTGCTAATTGTCTTGCCAACGGCACAAAGGGAATCATTGTCAGAATCACTGATATTCCAGGTGACAGTTGCAGAAGTATTTATGTGGTATGTTTATTTAGCTCTTCCAGAAGTTTTATATAAGTCAATTCATAAAGAGATATTCAGATATCTTGGGGTCTCAACCTATGCACGTTGCCCGTTCCTGTCTGAATTCCTCACCTTTGTACCCCGCTCCATTTAATGCTAAGTGTTTGTGTTTGTGGTCCAAATGCTGCCTGCAGAGCCTAGAGAGTCTGTAATTCCTGTCAGCACTGGCAGTTCTGTTGCTGTGCTGTGCCATTGCCATATTTCATCCTTTGTCAGCAGCAGCTCAAAGGAGCAGTCCTCCCTATTTCCAGCAGTTAGTGCCATCAAAGATTAGAAGATTAGGTACAAAATCAGGACAGCAGGAAAGGATCCCTCTGGCACTAACTCCTCTGGAGCTTTCCTACATGACACACACACTCATGCTGGTTGCTTGGATTTACCTATACCTTCAGCAGCTCAAGCACTCTTCTGGGCTAGAAGATTCCAGGGCCACATTGTGGGGAAGAGGCTGCTTATGGCATAGTTCCCCTGAAATTAGGACATAAATTTTGGTTAGGATGCCCAGGCTGCTCCCTGACAAATCTGCACAAAGCATCCGTGCAAGCTGAGGGCTCTGTCTGCACCATTTTAGTTATAGGAACAAATGTACCTCACTAAGAAATGACCCTTGGGACAACAGGAATCTGTCAGAACCTCCTAACACAGCTGTTTCTGATGCAGACATCACATTTTGCCTCAGAAAGTGAAATTCTTTATCAGTTCTTAGGCAGCCTACAGTAGCTTTATGAACTTAGTGGAAAAATCAGAGAGTTCTTCATAGACATGAGCAATACTGATGCTGCACTCAAGGCAATAATTGGGTTCTGTACCAACTTTCTCTTTTATATTGTATTGGAACAGTGAAACACCCTATATGCTAGACTTTGGAGATATTTCTTGATTTATTTTTCTCCTATTGTTTTATCAATACTTTTAATAATGGCTTTTTGTCAAAGTATGGAATAGCTCCTCATCTTTCAATTCTTTCCATAGGTTTCTGACTTAAAGTAGAAATAATGCTGGGCTGAGAGACGTTTTTGGTAAATCCTATTGCTTTTAAAAATAACGAGTTATCTGCTGCCAGCACAGAACAGATACTAAGAAGAGGTGGAGTGGATTTGTAGTAAACCAGTATAAGAACTCTTTCTTGTAACATCCAATTAGAAGTCTTTGTTGTAACATAAGATTATGTTTACATTATTATTAAGCTTATATATCATCCTGATAAAAGGGGTTTAATGTAAATACTTTTTTGTCTGCTAGGGAATGCCTTCACTGCATAATGTAAAAAGAACACAGAAATCTGAGCTACTTTTAAACTCTTGACTGGGTAGACGCCTGTACTACCACAGTTGGATTGCTTCTATACTGATTCACATATCTCTACAGGATATAAGATTATTCTATAATGCCCCTGAGTTATAGACTGTATGCATGGACACCCCATACCAGATGTATTTCCTGTATTGTAATAGTTTTCCCATCTGGTCACAAAGATTATTGTGCAGATTTTGACTTTTTCCCCCAAATAATGACCAAAATTGTAGTGTGACTCAGGAAATTAATACCAGATGAATTTCATCAAAATACTTGGGAGTTTTTGCCATTAGCGTCAGTAGAGCTGGAATTCCATCCACTGTGCTTTTTAGTAAAGATACCCTTGGATAAACTGCAAGGGCAAGCATGGGCATGTCCAGTGGGAATGGTGAGCAAATCATGCTGCTCAGAAATAAGAGAATAAATCTTTTTAGTCCCCTCAGATAGCACAGATCTCGCTTCCTTCTAGGAGGCTAGTGGAAAGATGCCCCAAGTTACAAACAGATCCTAAAAACCTGGGAAGCCCCCTGGGAAGTCTTACCCTGGGCCAGCCACAGAGCTCATCCTCATTATTAAATTGCCTCCCTTGAAGTAATTTTGAGGATTAACAAAAAAATTTTAATATTTTTCATAGATAAAATGATGTCAAGTATCAAATCACTGTCAATGTTGAATGCTTTATTCAACATTGCAGCTGCTCTAGGTACATGTTCGAGTATCAGCTTTCATTCTAAATAAAAGTTTGCATTTTGCATGTTTTTCACGTTTTTCTTTGCAAATATCATCTGATGGCCTTTTTAAATGGCGAGGCCAAAGCATGAAACACTTCTCTTGTAGTGAAGCCCTTGTAGGGCTCTTAAGGCTTACAGAGCCCTTTTCAGTGGCGTTTCAGCAGCTCTGCACATTTTCTGGTGCTTAACTCACTTTTTGAAATCTGAAGAGATAACAATGAATAACATAAAAGGAGAAAGAGAAACAGGCTGCAGAAATTCTTCAAAGCACAACTCTAAACAAAAGAAATATGGGGCCCTTGTCCTGTCCGCTTCACATTCCTGTTGTAACGATTTCGGTTCCTTCTGGTTTCCTTATCTCAGAAAAGAGATAGCATTGCTTGCTTACCGCACACAAGAGCTGCAGGAAGTAATTGATTTAGACATACAGGCTGCTTTTGAAAGCCTGAAACATTATTAATATGAACCACTGCCTGCCAAAGGCATGACCATCTAACCACGGCACCCTCTGTGATTGAGCTTTATGGAATCACTGCAATTACTCCCAACCTGCAAGGATTAAGGAGGCCAAGCAGAGCTTTCTAGTCAGCAAATTCATTTTCTGCTTTATCCCCAGACTGTATCCCTCTTCTTGGTTTTGCTCATCAGCATTCAGCTTCCAGCCAAGGAGCCTGTGGGATCTGCCTGGCTGGCCCAGGGTGAGACTTCAAGGGGCTTCCCAGGTTTTTAGTATCCTTTTGTAACTTACTTGGGGCCAAGGACCTTTCCACTAGCTGCGTTGTCAGAGCAGGAATTCATACTGCTATTTTTAATGTCCGTAAAGCAGTTGCTTGTCCCTGGGGCTCCTGCAGACATTTATCCATCTTAGGCTTCCTTCCACAAGCCGCTGTTGGAGCAGCGTTTTGGAAATGGCAGCTGGCTGTGGCAGGCGCCGATTCACTGTTCTTTAGCCCTGACTGTTGCTTCATGCTTGTAAGAAGCACTGAGGGGTTGTTTTTTCCTAATTGCTTCCAGCTTACCCCTGCACCACAAGAAAATATTTCTGTGCCTTGTTGATCCTCTGGATTGTGTAGATATTGCGCCATTGGCTTTAGTACCATATTTTCTGTGCCTTTGAGCTATTTTAGTATTTTTCGCTCCTCTCTTTCCTTCTGCTTCAAAGCTCTGCTGTTATGCTTTGCTGGACAAGTCACATTCCAGAAAGAGATAGAGTAAGAAATAAGTTGCTGGCAAAGATGCTTTCTCTCATATAAAATAAGTATAGTAAGCCAGCATGTTGCTTTAGCTTTCAAATGCACATTTACTGTTAGCAGTAGTTAAAATAGTTTGAGATGGACTATTTCAAATATATATGTGAATGAATAAAAATGTTTTGTAGGAAAAAACGTTTTAATCAATGTTCTGATGAAAAACACATTCTGTGCTTTTTTTGGGGGGAATATTTTTGCTGTATTTTCTCTTAATGTTAGCATTTTGATTCTGCATTGTTTTATTCACACTTCTATATTATTGTGTATGTGAATTTATTAAAGATTTGAATAAATTAAGTGTTTTAGTAAGCTTGTGCTACTGTTCCATTAATGCATTATTCATCTTTTACAATGTTTTTTGGTTGGGGAAAAAAGCCCAAATTGTTATTCTTCAGTCTGAAGGTACAACAGGAGAAGGAACCATGGTGCAATTTCTCATGGACTAGAAGTGCATCAGCACATCTTGACACACAGCTCTTGGAGAGTATTTTAGATTTACCTCATTCCATTGAAGTGTCCATAAAATTCCTTCCCTTTTCTCCACTTACCAGGACTTTACAATTGCAAACCAGCACAATGTTGTAGAAAGGTATAGCAATATAAAAATGTGACAATATTTTAAATTAAAACAGTAAAGTGACTTGGGGATAGACTGATGTACCTTGGCCATCTCTAGTCTAGTTCTTTCATACTCTGTGATGTTTAAGCTCTGATAATTTATATTTTTTCCCATAGTCCAAACAGGAGATATTTTAGGGATTCAGTCACACTCTGTTGTAGTCCACAGTTTTATATTTTTACCTTAAGCTCTTTTTTTTCACCCGGTAAAGGCTGGAAAATGGACTTTGAAATGATGAAACCTAGTCTGAGCTTTTCTGGGGAAAATATTTCCATCTTGTTTCTATTCTCGTCTATATAATATTAAAACTCACACACAAATCAGAAGGAATAGGAATTATGAAACAATCTTCCAGCAAAATTCTTTCTTTTCTAATAGCCAGCACATGTTTTGGTATGCGAGAGGATGTGAAATGTTGTGATGAACTTCAGTTTTGCTTTATCCCCCAAAAGGCCATCTTAGGCTAGCCCCTTACACAAATCTGGATGAGTTTAATCAGAGCTGAATTTTGCAATGTGCTAACTCAACAGGCACACTTCTATTCTGTCACTCTAAACATGAACTGCCTTAATTTAAATTGCCATGCATAAAAATCAATTTTCCTCAATTTTGTCTGCAATTCCACATAACGATTCAAACTTTTTCAGAAGAATTTTGGGGATTTTATACAAAATCAAGTTATCTGGGTGGATTTTTTAATACGAAGGAAGGGATGGAAGTGTGAGTTTTTGACTCTCCACAGAGTTGTAGGAAGAGTTCAGGCATTTTGCAATCAAAATATTATGTTGAAATATTGCAGAGTCTTACACTATTTTGGCAAGACCTTTATTAAAATGTGCAGTGGCTTTTAAACTCTACTTAGATATTTTGACTGGATTTCAACGTATCAATTCACTTGGAGCTTTTAATAAAATGTTAGGAAAGTTATTTTACTATTTTCTATATGTTTAGGAATTTTTAATTAAGTATTTCTTCAAATTACATCTTTGACATTGTTAACACAGGTCTTGTTCTGTGAATAACATAGATAGGTAAAAGGTAGTTGTTTTTATTATATATTTAATTATTATATCGATTGCTTGCATTTTATTGCAAGTAAATGCTTTGTAGATTCCTATTTCAATCCTTAGTGTTTAGGAAGAACATCTAGTTAAGTCTGATACACACACAGTAATTTTTTAGGGATGTGTGCTGTATTGCAATACTGCATGTAGCCTTTGAATTCTTTTGAAAATGAAGATGCAATTTTTTTAGGCATTTTGCCTAGGAGTTCGGGGTCTGATAATTGTTTGTAACTGTTATTGTTTGCGTATTTTGTAATAAGAAATTAAATATAGCAGCTTTCACTTGGGAATTTAGAAATGCTTCAGGAATTCTTAGTTCTATTCACACTGTTTGCTGGAAGTCAATATTATCTCTTTTTCAACAGAGAGACTGCAAGTAGCAAAACAAAAGCCAGTGATGCTGCGTCCACATATTTTTCTTCAGGTGCTGTCGTCCCTAAATATTCCTTCTCCCCCCACAGTTTTGAGTGCAGACAACAAATGCGTTGGGTACATGACTTTGGTGTCCACTTGTGGAGGCAGCGGGAGCCAGCCGAGCGGCTGATTTCTTTGCTGCTGCAGTCGGTGTGGCTCAAATTGAGGCACTGAGGACGAGGGGCCGGGCTCTGTGCCCAAGGTGTTGGAGGCTCAGCTGCCCATTGTGCACGAGGGCTTGTGGGGCTCATCCTGTAAATTGCAGGTATCTCTGTCTGCACCTCGCTTCCCCTCCTGGACCTGTGGGCTGAACGGAGGTCGGGGGTTCTGAAACTGATAAAGGAGCTCTTGAGAGCGAAATTACTTGACCATCCGTATGATGAATGGCTGAAGAGAAATCAAGAAAAGCTGAGCTTCAGCTTGGCATCCAGTACAAAAACAAATGTACATTTTGTGCCAGACATCTGTGTTTGTTCCAAGAAAAGCCCTAGGAAAGAGGCTCTGGCCTTTCTCCACCTGGAAGTTATGAAAAAGGCATGAGAGCTCAGTTTGCTTTTTCCTTAGTGTGTACTATGTTACGTCCTAGAATATTGGAAGCTCTTAGAAGTGGAGCAGTGTATTTCCATTCAGACCCTGAGCTTTACTGAGCTCCAGGTGCACCGTGTGGTTTCCAAACCACTATCCCAAAGTGTGCCCTGGCCAGTATTTCTTGTCTTCTGGCTGGACATACCGAGGGCATGCCCTCATGGAAATGCACTTCAGAACATTTACATATGCAATTACAGTGTTCTCAAGATATGTGTAATGCTCTCAGTATATCCAGTTAAAAGCTCTCAAGGAATTCTATAATTCCTTTTAAAATATACAGTCTTTTGATGTGATAAATGTTGTGTTCCATGTTCATTGGAATACGGGTAAATATTTGCTTCCAATCCCTTTGTCCTTTGTTCTTCTCTTCAGGATGAACATCACCTTCTTCTCCTTCATAAAGAACTCTGGGTTCATTGCTTTGTTTGTTTGCTTGATTGTTTTACATTTAAAAAATCCAGATCTTGCCTGTTCTGAAGAACATTTTGATTGCATGAGAACACAATAAAACTCACATCACAGGTCATAGAATGTTCACTTTGAAGCGTACTGGAGTTCTTTTTTTTTTTTTTGCCATCCTCTTATAAAGAAGCAAAAGAAAAAATGCCTTTGATACAGCATTCCTTTCTTCAATTATCTCTTGTAGGAATTCCCAGTTCACATCTCTTTATCATCCAAATGATTGTTCTACTAGGAAGGTTTCAAGCTCATCTTTTTGCCTTTGTTAAATCTCATTTTATTTCCCATTGATATGAATGGAACCTTGAGACCTGGCTCATGTTTTGGCAGTCTAAGATGTTACAATGCCTCAGGACAAATCATGAAAATACTGTAAAATTATTTATTTAACCATTTTTAGAGCATCTGTAACAGTTTGCTTAATCTTGAGATCACAGAACCTAGAGTAAAAATGTGCTTACATTAATCAGGTTGCTAGGAGAGCAGCAAGATTATGATAAAACAATAAGTGCCCTCACAAAAAAAAAGAACCAACCTGGTATATGAAAAAAATGGTGGGATGGAGGCAGGAAGTAACAAAGCAGATGGTATCCCTAGGTTTTGGTGATTTGGGGTTTTTTTGTTCTGGTTTGGTTTGTTGCTGGTGATGATGTTTTGTTTGTTTGGTTGGTTGGTTGGTTTTAATATGGCACCTCAGTAGTTCCTGCTTAGTTCTACTGAAAATGATGAATTTGAATAGTGAGGATTCCCCGGATTCTGGCTGGGCTCTTGCAGCCACCCAAAGGAGTTTCAAATCAGGTTCTGGCTGAAGAGAAGACAGCTTAGCAATAGAAACAAAGCTGTAGCCTTATTTTCCAGTTTTAATGTAGCCTGTGTAAAACCATCAGGATATTTCCCCAAACATTCTTAATAAAGTGAAAAGTTGAATTCTTCAGAAATCATTATATCAGCCCAGATCCTGCTGAGTATATGTGTTTGGTTTGTCACATAAGAAATCAATAGCAATACTGCAGTCATGGGACTGCACAATGTATAAATGTGTGCATTTGTTTTCTGAAATGAAATATTAAAAATAGGAGATGGAGAGTGAGATGACACATGCCAGTGAGTAATGGGACTGCAATAGAGTTTCATAAAATTGTAACATGTTTTGATGGACGTTTCCAGTGTTAATTTGGAGGAAGTTAGATGTGAGAGTTCAAATGAGTTTGCAATATTGAAGAAAACTCATGCACTGTACTCAGCGTGGAATTACACATCTGCCACCAGGAAGCTGCTGCAGTATGAGTCTGTGGTATGAAAGTACAAACTTTGATGGAGAGTTCTGAAGGTCAGTCCAGGATGGCCATAGCCATGCTCACAGATGTTTTTTGGCTTCTGTATGTCTCCATGTAAAGCAGTGTCCAAGATTTCAGTTGCCTCAGAGTAAGCATGTAATACTTCTCTACTTATATGCATTAATAAATGTAAAGCAGTGCAAAACAAGTGGATGCAGCTTCAGAGTGTTTTATTCGCATGAAAGCTGACATCTCTTAGAAAAAAATAAGGTTTCATCTTAAACAAAATTATTATTAGAAATAGTAAGGTCAGAAAAATTGCCTTTGCCTGCATAGGGGCAAGTCTATATATTTTAGTAGTAAGTTGAAACTTTGTCAGAAAGCATATTTGTGTAATGGCTTTTAGGGGGTTACATGACAGTAGTTATTTCATTATTCATCTTCAATATTAACAATTTATTAAACTGTAATAAAAGTACTCAGCTTCATCCATTGAAGACTGCAAGTTAGGTCTGTGAAATTTTATCCTTAACGCCTATTAACGGTGCAGAGTTAGAAGAATGTAAAAGAGAAAAGAAACTTAGGATGATATTTCTGAGAATCTGATAATGATGAAAGAAGTCTATTCATTAGACAGTATTTAATTTTATCTTCCTTCTGATTCATTAAAGGTGCCTAACTGGTTATTATATTATGCTTGATTTTGTGGTAAAATGAATGGGTATGTGTATGTTGGAGAGTAATTGGGCTTTCCATGATGTTGTTAGAACAAAAATGTTGACTCCATTTTTTTTTTTAATGTGGGTAATAGGGCCTAACTTCTCTGTAGCAATTTGGAGGGGGTAGTTTGGGGTGGTAATTTCATTCCTTCACAAAGGAATTTTTTAGCTGTACCTGAATTTTGCAGCTGGTGACTACAGCATGAAGAAGGGAAGTGATACACCTCAAGGATGACATTAGAATGGGGAAAATAGGGCAAAAATCACCTGGGTCCCAGCCCATTGCACTGTCCTTTAGACCAGAAAAGAGACATGACTTGAGGGTCAGTCTTTTGTCAAAAACACTGTGCACTGAAAAACTTGGGCTATTTGTCATGCTGAAAATCTCCAAAGCTGGCTTTTTGAACAAAGGCTAAAAATCTGCCATGTTATAAAGTCCCTTTTTGTAGCAAGTAGCCAAAATTTAGTGGTTGCTTTTGCTTGTTTTTATTTTATGAGATTGTACAACAATGAGGACTTAAAAAACTGAAATTAATTAATATTTATTCCTGGAATTAGTATTACAGTTACCTCACAAGGGCATAGACCAGGGCAGGGAAAAGCCAGGAAGGCTAACAGTGCTCAATATCAAAACTGAGTTGTGCTTGTGCCCAGGATCTTGCCATGACCTATGGTACATCTGCTCCTCAGTAGAAAAAGGAAGCAAAAACACCTTTGCCATTTCTGAAAGTCCTGTGGCTAGGAAAACCAGACAAGTTTAATTTCCATCTGCATTAAGCTATGTTGACAAACCAGACTATCAGCCATATTTGAAGAAGATTACTAATTAACTAGGTGGCCTAATTATCAGAAGTCCTTTGTCCTCCGAGAAGAAAACAATTAGAAATCGATTTCCACATACTATTTAAAATAAAAATACTTCACAATGGTAGATTCTAATGCTTGGCCAATGATTTACAAATGAATCATAGAATACAATGCATTGCTGTTTGAAGCTGCACTTGGTGGCTTTTAATAAAATCACACTATTTATGCATCAGATGGAACATAATCTGTTTATTTACTTTTTCCTGTGCAAAGTGTCACTTTAATGCCAGTCTGCTGAGACTGGCAGAGACTGACAGAGACACAGTTGCATCATTAGAGCAAAGGTGCCAAAAGGGATGTTTGGCTCTTCAGGATCTCCAACTCTTCAATCCCGTTTATGCCAGCAGGCAATATTTATTAAATATTCTGAAAACCAATTCAGCCCATTTAAATAACACTGGCAGCATAAACTTGCATATGATTAGCAGGGAGAGCTGCTGGTCTGGGCACAGGAGAGGTTACAGGAGTCCTTAAGGCTGATTTCCAAGCTGACTTCAGGTCAGTGCATTTCTTTAGCTATGCCTGCGTGAATGGGCACAGGCAGATCAGAGCCTGTGTTCCTTGGTGTTGTCCAGATCAAAGCCAGCCCTGGGTCGGACCTTGTGGAGATTTCCTGCCAGGCTGTATGAGGCTGAAGGGCAGAGCTGCTCACTTTATTGTGGGGGTGCTCCAGGGTAGCTGTGGGGGGGTTGTGACTTCTCCTGTAAGTCTCTCTTCAGGTGCTGGATAGCACCTTTACTTACCATGGTGCAGAGATTATGTTCCTGTCCCTCCTGTGGTGGAGCTGATGGGCCTTTGTACCTCCTGGAGTTCTGGCTGCCACTCAGTGCTTTTGTATTGATGGGGAGAATCATGCTGGAAATATTTCTCAAGGCCTTGGAAGAGAAATGGCTCTCTGTGCTGCTTCATGTCCTTTAAAACTGTTGCTTTTCACTTTTAAGGATGAAAATGCAGCTTGGTGCTGCTCTTGAGGGCATCATTAATCAGGTCTGACTGAATGCTCATCAGTTTAGTAGATTTATGTGTATTTATTGTCACTGTAACATTTCATGTGCAGTTACATCCATTACATGGAGTCTGTGCAAACCGAGGCAGATGCAGATTCAAGGCTTGTCAGGTGTATTTTTTATTTGCTGAGTCAGGGGCAGATTTTACAGAGCCAAGTCAGAGAGTCTGGGCTAGTTTAATAAATTCAGATATATTTAATATTGATAGTGTTTGGAATAACAGTGAGAGCACAAACTGAGCTAAGAATCTATTTCTGCTCAGCATTGTGTGACTACATAGTAAGAGGAGCTTTACAGTCTAAACAGGTATCTAGAGGCAAAGATTTGTTTGGGAAAATGTTCAGAATTACACACTGAGGTGTGCAAGATAGCACAGCAGATTGGATGCAGATCTTGGCTTGAACCCGTAACTCCTGCTTTCTGGGACTGTTCCCTTGTTTCTCTCCAGCTCTCCCTGCCAATGTAGAGATATTACCCATACATGGACACACAAATGCCACAGCAGACTGCAAAGCCAGATCTTCAGCTCATTAAAAAATCAATGCTCTCTCGTTATGCCAGTAGGGCTATGCTGATTTACCATATATGAGGACTTGACACCATGTTTCTCTCAACGTTTTCTAGTATTTTTAAGATTCAGAACTCAAGACTTCCAAAATTTCCTTCCTAATTTAGGCATTAGATCTATTTGTAGGCTGAGAAGTGTATGACCTGATTTTTGATGAGTGATTCCAGTGTAAGCAGTGGTTGCCTGAATCCTTCATAGCTCAAATCACTCACATCACTGCCTACATATGAATGTGGGTGCTTAACTTCAGGCCACCTAATTTGAAAAATTTGTCTCAAGTATTGCTTTTAGCTGCTGGAGATTTCAGTGTAGACAAACATTCCCATTGCCTTTGTTCAGTTCAGCCATCTATCCTTCTGAGCCTTCTTTGTTATGGTGTGTGTAGCTCTTGCATTAGTTTGGTTTTGTGTAAACAGATAACCTTTGCAAAATTCTGCTTAGTCTTTCCATAGGTTCAGAATAGGAATGGATTACATTCTATATGTGGGTACTGTTGCTAACTTAAGTGGTACAGGACAAATCACCTATAAAAATAGATTGGCAAAAATGCCTTCATTGGATTAAACATAACATCCTCAGGTTGGTTCTAATCAAGTGGGGTTACTTCTAAAATGGATGTATTTCTGAGGGTGCTTGCTTTCAGCTTGGTTACCAACATCCTTTAATTTTCAACAGTGCTTTGAAATGACCTCACAAGGTTATATAATAACTTTTTACAAGGCGATCTGGAGACTGGAGGAACATGTCGGGTATTTCACTTACATCTAGATGTACTGTGTGACATATTAACACTGCAGACACATCTGCTATTCCTAAGGGGCTGGGGAAACTTCAGTCTCAGGCAGATGCCATACGTGGGGTTGACAGAGCAGACAAAGAATCACTGCAAGTTACCCTAGCAGGTGAGAGATGGATGCAGGGGAATTGAGCAGGCTTAGTGTGATGCCGTGTGATGTGCAAAGTAACATAAAGCATGTGGCTGTGTTTCCTGACTTAGAAATAAGGCATAGACGGTGATTCACTAAATAGATATTCTGAATATAAAGGAGTGACTCTTTATGGCTTAACTTCTGTCACTCTCCCCAGCAGCTTGAAGTCTGGTTCACAGTGACTTTACCTCCATAAGTACTTCCATAATTCTACTGAGCTTGATCTCATCCACGAGACCAAAAGGGAAATTAAAAATAGGAGCAGTGCCTAGACAAGTCATTGTTTTATCTAGAAGTTCTGAAACACTAAATCCACATAATCTGTAATAGTCTGTGGGGTTTTCCATTTGCTTAATTTTAAAACTCCTAAACAGTTGTTACATGCAGCTGACAGATATGGCAAGGTTTTGAACTCTGCAAACAACTTTGGATGCCCATCTTTTATAGTCATGCAAGTATTTAGTGTCACCTTCACTATTTTCTAAATAAAGAACTTACTTCTCCTTTTTGAAAACCTCTTTCGGGTTTCCAGTTCAGTTTGAAACGTAAGTTATCTGATGTGCAGACTAATCGTTTTGCCTGTGTCATGGTTTCAGGTACCCTTAATAACTAATACAACAAAAATCTTTCCTCCCTTCTTCTCCTCTTTCTTGGTCTTATGTAAAACTCTTATTTTGTACCCTATGATTGCAATTTGATTTGACTATTTACTTACTTTATGCTGATCATTATCTTCCTACTCTATTCTGCCCTTATTTTTATTTTGCTTCAAAGCTGCCTAGAGTTGAGTTAAAAAAAATAAGACCAGTTAAGAATGGCAAGGTAGTGCATTATCATATACTGCAAATTGAGTTGTTCATTCCAGTGGTTTGGTGGCCACGAGTTTGGCATTTCTGTATTTGGAAACCATTTCTCACTAACACATGAATGCTGGAGTGTCTGTAGGTATAGGCAAAAACACTTGCCTTGAAATAGCAGATTGCTCTGATGAGTCCTGTGGTGATAACCTACTGATAGTTTTGCCCGTGCCAGAGCACTGCAAAATCAGGCCAGCTGCAGCTTTAAATGAAGCTGAAGATCCGTGGTTGATATGCTGGGGCAGCACCTGTTGTTGGAGGTGAGCACAAGGCTTCTTCTCCCTGTTCCCTGGATACCAAAAAGAGCACCAGAAGCAAAGCTGCACAGCTGTAACACTGGGTCTCTGACCTAGTTTTGTCTTCATCTCTTTTCCTCCCAACAGCTTGGGAATTATGGCTTTGTCTTGACCTAGACACTCATTCTTTTGATGAGGCTTTTCTTATACTGTGTAGAAGCCCCAAGTTATAGGAGAAAACTTTTTAAAGCTCCTCAAAACTCGAGAACATAAAAATTGCAGCTATTTTCAGTGTAATGAGGCTGTAAATCTTTTGGTCTTTTGAAATCTCCTCTCTAATATTTAAGTTCAGTTGAACTACAGCAGCACAGCCTTGTGGCTTTGACAGTTTGCTTTTAAAGTTCGCCCACCCCTGAAAATTTTCTTACAGGAGCAGTCTAAAACATGACTGTGTCAGCAGGGCTTCGTGGTAGGAAGCACTTTCTTTGGGTGCTGTCACATCTGTTATGACTTACTGTACCAGAAATCCCTTCTATGCTGGTATTCTCCAGGGGTATTATCCTTTCTTCAGAGGTGAAAGCCTCAAAGGCTTCATTCTTACTAATGGTCCAGGGCCTGTTTTGTGTCTCCTAGTCCACATGACATAGCACATGAAATAATTCTATCTCTCTGGATGCAATAAATTAGGCAATATTGGCAGGGCTGCAGCTGTGCTGCTTCTGCATGTACCTTATCTCCACTTAATTATGGATTAATTTTTATGTTTGATATGTGCCAACCTGGCACTGGCAAAATATAGGTGGTTTCTGAGTTCTGCAAAGTATAAAAAATTTTGGTAGAAAAGGAGAGAAAGCAAGGGATTGATTGGTGCTGGTTTTAAAAGCTGTTGTCTGAAGGCAACAGAGTAACATTTAATTTCCTAAATTACAGGGATTCCGTTTCCTGAAAATAAGTCAAGAGAGGGATAATTTTCACATTTGATTTAAATTATAGGAAGACCTTGTAAATTAATTTATTGGTAGCCAGGTAAAGTTTAATTACACTACGAAAAGAGAAGGTGGCATCTTTCTCATAACAGCTCCTCTGTGGGTAACTTTCAGAAAGAGGTTCAGAACATCATTAAATTATAGACTCTAGAGACTGAATTGGCTCTGTGACCATTTATAATCCAATTAAGAGGAAATAAATAAACAAACACACAAACAAATCCCAAGACCCTTCCGAATTGTCAACACAGACAAAAAATGCATTAAAGTTCGACTCCCATGAAGTTTTCTTTAATGAAAAGGGTGCATTAAAGTAAATGGCACAAAATTGCTGCTTTTAGCAAACTGTAGGTATTAGCATATTTAGGATTTGTAATTTTTTTCTGAAGCCCCTGATAGTCCCCAATATCTTTCCAATCAACTCCCAGTTATTGTTCTCCTGTTTTTTTTTTTGCTGAACACAACAAGAAAATGAAAAGCATTGAAATATTTCATCATATGCAGCAGGATTTAAAGCTGCTTCAGAGAAATTGCACCTCATTATCTGGAAATACAGCTACCCAGACTGAAAACAGCCCAAGATGATAGAATGCAGCAACTTGTCTATTCAGAAACACAGGCAACTCTATTTCCCTAGTGCTCTGTTCTCCATTGGTTCCCCACTGAATACAGAATGAACTTAAAATTTCTGCCTTATGCTCAAAAGCCTACAGAGGATTTGCCTTTTTATTTTTCCTTAGCTGTAATGGGGACCCACTATATTAGGTAGTTTGCAAAGTCGTGTGTGAACAGTCCCAACCCTGGCACCACTAAGGAAGCAAAACAAGAGGACTAGATTGAGTGATAATTTTTGGGCAAATTCACAAAAGAGCTGGGAATGGAGCCAAATCTGTGACATTCAAACTAGTTTCATAGCAGCCAAATCACACTGGCTGCCAAAGCTACTCAAGTAAGCACATCTTTCTTTACAAGCATCATCTTCTATAAGAATTTCTGTCATAATAGTGAAGTTTCTAATCTCAGGACGTGAAATGGGATACTCTTTTATGTCACTTGCAAAACTTACTTTAGCAAGCAATTAGAATATCAGCCCAGGGAGATCTGTCGGACACGTTTGTTCCTTTGATTTAGCTTTCCAACAACATCAGATCCTTCCAAATCTCAAAACCAAGAAGCAGAAGAAAGAAGAAAAGATGCAGGGGAAATCTCTATTTCTTTTAAAGTCATCCAGCACCTAGACAGCGCACGGCTGAAGGTAATATGCACAACTAGGTTAATAGAAAGGAACATGTGGGGCAAAATTTGGTTAAATACTAGTTTTTGTTCCTACAACGTCTCATTTGGTCGTCTTGAAACTCTTTCACATTCCACCTTGTCCAGATTGAAACTTCAGCCTGAAAAGATTCCTGTTCACCTTTTGGTTTTGTGTTTATACTTGCTGGGTGCATCCACATCTGCACCTGCATGCCCGTGTAGGCTGATGGCTGCTCAGAGGCCTCCTTTTCCACAAAGGTTCCCAGCTAAGGGGGTGTGTACACAGACTTCTTTTGCAGCTGTGCTTCAAGGAGACCTGGGAGATCAGGCTCTTGGTTGCTGTAAATTTGGACATCAAAGCTGTACTGAACAGGCACTGACTATGCTTTCCATGTGCCCTGGACAGCACACAGAACCCAAATCTTTAGATGCAGCCTTCACCATTGTAGTAGGGGCTGCCTCTACCTTAGTGAGTGCAGAAAAGCATAAATATTTGTCTTCTGTAAGCTCCATTACGGATGTAAAAGCTTACCTTAATTATGAATGAAGTACAGCATTTTCTCAACTGGGCAGAGTTTCTTTTAATGGGGTATACATTTAAATGTGTCTTTCTTTGAAGCTTCAAGCTCGTTGCTACTTATCTCTTTTTATTAAGCAGCAACCTGTGCTGGCTAGGTGTGTTGATGAGCTTGTACTTCAAAAGAACTGTGATTATAATCCATATTGTTATGAATAAAACCCAACAAAGCTTGGATCACATGAATATGTAACTGGATTATAACAGATCTGCAAAGAGGTTTGCAGGATTGTAGACAGAAGATGAAGTAATTAATTAAGGAATTACATCCACAAGGTGAAAAGTCCCTAAAGATAAGCATGCGGAGAGCTATTTGAGGGAAAAGATCTAGGGTTTCTACACCTGAATAATTTTATGCAAATTTTCAATGGGAGTGCTTGTGTGCGTGTGGCTGTATTTTCCCTCTTACACAAGTGCTCTCAGTTCTGGAGTCTCAAACTCTTTGAAGCCTCGTACACATCAAGCCAATGTGCCTAAAGGTTACAGGAGAGGACCTTCCAGGTGGGGAGGGTCAGGGTGACTGTTTGATCAGGAAAAGAAGCATTGAAGGTAGGATAAGAGAGTGTAGGACATGGAGCTGGCTAATGCTGAGGAAGCTCATCCCTTTCCTGAGCTCTGCTTAAAGACCCCTTTAACTCACTAAATCGGTTCACATAAAAAATCTAACCCAAGGTCACAGAGAGTACCAGACTGTGGCTTTCTGGACTTGTGAAATAACCAGTTACTATATTTTAATGCCAATTTGACACAGGTTGCTCCTGTTCTGTGTTGTGCTTTCCATTCTTCAGTTGTGAGGAAAAAGAGATTCAAAAACATTTCTTTAGTATGTAGGTATCCTCTCTTCCTAGATGTTATTTTGAAATATGCTGTTTGTACTTTTCACATGATTAAATGCTTGGCTTAAGATACCTGAAATATCCTGGAATCTGCACACACACAGAGATTGTAATCTCATGTAATACATATAGCAATGTCCTCATTATTGTTTCTATCTCTTTTTAATGTCTTCCATTGTGTTACTAGGAGAGACTCAGATTTTTACCAACACTTGTGTGCTTAGTGTATTTATTTTTTAAATGTGTGAGTTTATTTATTTTGATTTTCGATGAAAAATAGAGTTCTTTTAGTTTGATGATCTCCCTATTATATTCAACATGTGTCTTTCCACTCTTTTTTCACAGTAGATAATACTTTTTAGGCACCAAATTAGAATAATTCTACATACTGTTCTATTTTAAATGACATTAATAGTGACTGTGGTTTGTTTTAGATAATAAGCAGGCTGACAGGATGATTTTTAGAGGATTTTTGGCATTTGTAAAGCAAGCAAGTAAACAAATAAATAAAAAAGAAAAAAAATGTAAACAGGAAAAAATTCCTGTTTTCCTTTCAGTAATTTCTAGAGAGCTGAAATATTTTATGCTTTTTGTGTATTTCAGTGCTTGTTTAGGAAATAGGTTTCTCCTGATTCTGAGGTGGAAGAAGGAAGATAAGAGGGGCAGTGTATCTTGCTTAAATGAAAGAACAAACAGTAATAACCAAGCATTCCAATACTAGAAAGCAGAAAAAATACATTTGCAATTCTTAAAATTATATATTTTGAAGACTGGGGACATTTAAAAATTTGCCTGTCTTAAGCACCGCTTGTATCAGATGTGTTTGGAGCACTGCTGCTGTTGGGAGTTTTTTATATTTGGAAGTTTGTAGCACATCCAGGTCTGAACTAGGAAGCACTGCTGGGTAATGTGTCCCACACCATCAGGGAAACACCTCGGTGGCATGTCCTCAGTGATCCCGTACCTGTGACCAAACCCAAGCAAAATGGTGCTATTAGCAGAAAATTACTATTGATTATGATCTTTATTTTCATTTATGTAATTATTTATTTATTGGAAGTTCCTGCCATCATCCAGGGTACTTTTTTCACCTGAAATAATAAAAAACCACTCTTGGGCTTATGGCCAGGAGCGGGCTGTGAATGTGTCATCTCCCTGTATCCAAACCTGCCAAGCTCCCTGCATCCCGAACTGCCAAGTTCCCTGCAGACCTTCACGCCAACTGTACCTAATTCCCTGACAAGTTCAGGCACTTTTCCCACTCATAAGGGTGAATCAATCAACTCTTAAGTCTCATCTATGCAGCTTGGATAGCAAAAGGTGAGTGTTCAAATTGACAGCCACAGTCTGGAATTTTAAGCTGTGTTTTACAAACAAAATGCATAGGTACAAAAATACTCAGGCAGGCCTTTCAGCAGTCCAAGTAGCCTCCACTGAAAAAGAATTGCACGAATTTCTGCAGACAGAGACCCAGGCATGTTTTGTACACCAGAGTGTCCTACCTAAACTGTGTCAGCTCAGTACACAAAAATGAGCTGTGCTACCTCCTAACGCTAATTGTAAATGGAGCTATTACAGAGCCAGGGAAGTCATTATGACGGCTCTTTGTCTAAGTCATCTGGCAGCCTGTAAAACACAGTGTTTATGATGGCTCTAAGAGCTGTATATCATGCCTGTCACTCTAGAGAGGCACCTGCTGACTGTTCATATGCCAGCTCGTAAAAAAAGGTATGCAGACAACTTAGCTACAAAATCTTCCTTTTATGTTTAATGAAACCGATTTGAACTTTGGTCTGTGACCCTGAAAAGAATTGATAAAGAATTATTTTAAGGATGGATGCAAGGAAAAGAAAACCTTTGCTCAATGCATAATTGGTCCAAGGACAGAAATTTTTAGTCAAATATTCTTGAAAAGGTCATTCTGTATTTACAGGTAAACCGCCTTTTGGTGCTTTGACCCCAAAAAACCCTGCTGAACAGAAATACTCCTCCAAGTGTGCATCTAGTGAGGACAGGTCATGCAGAAAGCCGAAGATATGCATTCCCTGGCATATCACCTCTGGTAGTTGTTCCCAGCCCCCTGCACAACATTCTTGCCTTTTGGCTCTGAGGTAAATTAGTGCATGGGCCAGAGCCTGGGCTGCTCTGTACCTCCCACCCCTTGCCTGCTGTTGTCTGGCACAAAGAAAGGGTTGCTTCACATTTGCTCTCTGCAAGTGTGCTGCTGGTCTTTTCCCTGTTCTTGCCCACTTGGCTCCTGGGGTCACAGTAGGATTCAGACCCAAGGGAGCCAACATTTTCCATTTAGCAGAAGTCTTTTAGGAAAAGTAGTAAGTGTCCTTGTTCCTGCATTTCATGCAGAGGTACTTGAGGACGTGTATAAATATCTGCAAGGAGTGTTTATGGGTTGCATAAAGCTCTGTCCCTGGCTTTCATGCTCACTCATCCTTAACCCCTCTGGAATTAAGAGATATACATAATAAATGATTCATTATGAGCAATTATCTCTGGAGATTTTTTTAATCTTGTCAAAGCATAGACTATGTCAATCATGTGCAAAGTCTCAAATGGAATTATTTCTCATAATCAACCACTCTTAAGTTTGTATGTCATTTTTACTATGTCATTTTAAGAGGAGATCTGATTCTCCGTGCCTCCTTTGCAAATTGAAATAAAGAAATACTATATTTCTAAATCCACATTCAGGATTCAGAGCCGTCAGCTGAACAGCCTCTGGAGTCTCAGGATTTCCAATAAACTTTCATTAACAGAAAATCAATCACTTCAGGGAAAGATATATGTATCCCAGTGGTTGCATGCAAACAGAAGAGTGATAACACGTGTTAAATTAGATGCCTTATCAAGTGGTACAGTAAGAATGGTGTTAATCTACATAATCCATTGCAACAATAGCCACTGACAAAGCAAAGCACACTGTTAACTTTAATAAATAATATTTTTGAATGTACAATGTATTACCAGATCACCTTTGAGAAAAAGTAAGTAAAAAAAAAGTCAAACTTTAAAGTCTAATAATGGAAAATATGTCCAATAATTGTCAAGGTTTATAGAATCTGAATTGAAAGTTTTAATTGTGAATTTCTATTATGTATGTGGAGACCCTGTTGTTGAAAAATTAATGAAAGGTAGGCAAAAAGGTTTTTCTAAAACAACATGAGGGAGTAATTATGCAGCCTAAATCTGCGCAGTGTTGATTAAAGGTAAAGGATATATTAAGGTGTATTTCTGGCATTGAAAATTTGCCCTTGATAGTCTCATTTAATCTCACCAAAAGAAATTTCAGACTTCAGACAGAAAGTGCTAAATACTATGTTGTACAAAAACAACAAGGCACAGACTTAATTTTGTTCTTCTGCTCAATGTGTAAGGCCAACGTGAAGCCCAGCCCCCAGCTGCTCTCATCCGGACTGTGAGCTGCCTCCTTGCCGATCCACACGGCCACGATTTCTTGCCCTGCCATCGAGTAATGACACAGAACTGTGGCCCAGAAGATGCTCTGGGACCTTTAGCTGAAGGCAAGCAGGGCAGAAGCAGCGTGAGTGACCCGGGTGCCTGGGGCTGGGTGTTGGACAGCTGCAGGGCCAGGTCAGTCCTGCTCGAGGCAGCACAGGGGCTGCTGGCTCTGGAAGGACCCGGCAAAGACCCTCCTAGTGAGAGTTTGTAAAGGGGCAGCCTTGTATGGTATGACTTCTAAATCTTCATTAAACAAGAAGTGTAGAAAGCAGATACAACATAACCTAAAGCAAGGGTTTCCAGTCTCTTCTGGTGATCCAGCTGGAGTTTTCACACTGTGCAGGTGCGTTGAACGGTAGCACAAGGTCAGTGCTGCATTTTGACAGGCATGGAGCAGATCCAGAGATAGGTTCTGTGGAAGGAGAAATTGTATGGAGGGGCAGCTCCCTGGAGTCCCTGCAGAATGGGAACATTTTTCTTCTGCAAAACTCAGATATCTTTATGACTTAATATATATTTCTTTTCAACTAAAACCTTTATCATGATTGAAAAGACTGCTACTGATTTGGCAGGATTTTGAACCAAATGTGTTGAAGCCGTTATTCCCATGTAAAACTTTATTTATTCTATGTGTGTTCATAGAGCACTGTTTACAGCCAGGTCCCACATACTTCAAAACGTTCATTCACAAAAACACACAACGAAGACACTTTTAAGTTTTCTACCTTTATGTCCTCCTGGTGCCAGAACTCATAAAACGGTACACTTTTTTTTTTAATAAGCTGTAGGAGTTCATTTTCTCTTTGTGCCCACTCTCCCTATAATAAAGCAATGCTGAAACATTCCTGTTCATGTTGTCAAAAAATAAAACACAAAACCAAAATGAGCATGTGAAATGGCACCAAATCTGAAAAAAGCCCAGTTCAAAACATGTTTCCTTGGAAATTTATGAGCACATGAAAACAAGGTGTCAGAATGACAATACATGTGGGCCATTAAGTTTCAGTATAGTAATGGTGTTCTAGCTAGAATTATATCTCATTTTTCAGTAGTTCATTTAAGACTTGGCACTTTAAATAATTAAATCACCAAATGAAGAAACTGGGGTGGGTGTGATTTTGACCTATACTTTAAAAAAATATTTCTTTTTCACTGCATGAGTATGTCAGTGAGCAACAAGCTAAGTACAGCTCAGCCTGTCCTCAGTGCAGGCTCAGTTCATGCACACAATGAGAGCAACACCAAGATCTGTGTCTTTTCAGCAGATGTGGCCTGGAGCCAAGATCCTGAGCAATGCAGGTGCGACTGGAGTATCCAGTAATGATTTGGCCCCCTGTACGCAAATTGCCAGAACCGAACATTGGCAGGAGGAGAGGAAAGGTCCCACCTGCATTTTGTGTGTGATAAGTGCAGCTCAGTCTGTTGACTCACAGTAGCAAGAGTAGTGTCATTATAAACCCTGCCATGATCTTTGTTCAGTCTCTGTGCTCTGCTGCAGGGGAGGGTGCAATGCACAGGCTGCTGCCATTTGCCTTTGTACTAAACACCTTCAATCCTGTTCCAGCAAAGACAGACTGCAAAGGGGTGGGAAGTGAAAGAATGCAGCAAGGCCTTAGATCCCAAAGTCCTGCATATGGATACGTGTTCTGAAGTCGTGGAATGACCAACTTCCACTTCTAGACATATAAGACCATTTCCAGGGATCACAGCCTGGACATTTTAGGAATTAGTTTAAAGGGATTTTAGGATTCCTTTGAAAGGGCAGCGTATAACTAACTGCAGGTGTTAGATGATGGGTGGAGCATGAAGCATTAATGAAATGGAATGATATTAAAAAGACACTGTCTTGATAGCCATTGTTCATTAAAGGTCAGACTGTGTGGGGAAGCCTCTAACTTATGGATTATGCAGAGGTGATTCACAAGAGTGAAGTGAGACAGGTCCTTACAAGTCCTTCTTCTCATGTGATAGAGAAGAGGCATCCCAGAGCCTGGTCACTTTTCCAGTTTTTCCAGAACCATTGGCAGGGTATGGAGAAAGGGAAAGAATAATTTCAAAGAAAGTAATGTACTTCCCAGAGCCTGGTAAGCTCCACATCATTCTCCATAGAGAACATTGCCTCAGACATGTATGTTAGCTTGCTGTGTTCTGCTTATGTTATTATTATTAGTCTTGAAACTCTGGCCTCATCTCTGGTAGATGATTATGTTTTGACCTGTGATTCACCTATTCACTTCTAGTTTTCTGTGTGATGAAGATGTTGAACAGTTGCCAAATTTTATACCAGAGGTGTCTGAACAGTAGTGGTAGATTAAATAATCTCTACAAACCACATTTCTAGAAAGGCTTTTAAAGCACATTAGGATCTTTTGGGATGAAAAGCAATTGTAAACTGCAGTTATGATTGTCATCCAGCACTTACATGTTGTAACAGAATGAAGAAGAAAGGCTATATAATGATTACCGACACGATTATGTGATGTGTTGACCTTTGCTAACTAGCAGAGTTTCTTTTTTAAGTATGAAGGTAAAGAAATAGTATCTGACTCAAGATTTAGAAGATTTCATTTTCATCCTCTAGAAGTAATAGCTTGTATTTCTTATTTGCATTTATCATTAATAAGGACCCAGGAGCACAGCAAGTGAGAAAGTAGTATTCCACAAGATATTCTGGAATTTCAAAGAGTGCTTTTTTCCTCAATTACGATGAAAATCTTACTTAGGCTAGAAATGCTAATCTATTTTATTTTGGAATGCTGAACAATTTTATTTTAAAAATACAGAAGCAGAATATTATATTGAATCAAATGTCTGAAGAATATTATGTAAATAATATGAAACCTTATAAAGGTAATAAAAATTGATAAATTAAAAAAAACTATATTAAATGCTTCCAACTTTTCAAAACATAAGGTTTTAATATGACAGAATCAAAGCAAAAGGTGAAACAAGATTCAATTTTATACTTTTCTCTCAAGGGGAAGAAAACTGGCACTGTCTTATTTAAATTCAGCATTTCTGAATGTGAAACAGCTTTTGACCATGTATTAATTCTTAATAAAACATGTACATCAGAATAAGTCTTTGCTTGGTACCTTCAATCTAACTAACAGTGAATGACTGCTTGCAGAGCACTTCTGTTGGCAGGTCTTAATTGCAGTAGAGGAGACATCTCTCCATCAAATTCCCACAGGCTGTGTGCCAGGATCAGAAGCTCTGCTTGGCTTAGATGCAGGTCTAAAGCGATGCAGCAATTAAATATTTTTCTTATCCTTAGGTCTTCACCTATACAGAGTTACTGCTATGCAAAGTTAGAGTGTGAAATTACAATTGGTGTGGTGTTGCACACAAATCTACACTAAGGAAGAAAAAGGAAATGTTTGTGTGGCCTTGTCTGGTCATTGTGTTTTGGAAACACAAGTACCACACAGAGTGCTATTAGTATTAGTAATAATATTAGTACTAACTAGTACTAATAATTAGTACTACTATTAGTAGAATGAGAGTATGGAATAATGAGTAAGAGCACAGATATATTTTCTTGTCAGTAAATCCAGCCTTAAGCTGGTGCTCCAAACTACCTCCTTGAGCAGACATTTTTATGAGCAATGAGAAAGGTAGCTTACTTAGAAATGTGCTTTCTAAGCTGTTTGGCTCTCAAAGCTATTTTGAAAGCTTAAGGTCTTTGAAGATAGGCTGAAGTGCTTCATTCATATTTGTGGCATTAATAAACTACTCAAAGAGAGTCATTGTGGAATGGCATGTGTACAAACCCATAATAACTTCCTAACTTGTGTAGCCCTCTCCTTAGAGCTAATTCCTTCAGCTCAGGGCTGATACAGGGCCACTGGCAATATTACCTTGTGGTTTAACATGCCATCCCTCTGCCAGTCTCAAGACAGACTAGCATCAAGCAGTTGCCACCAGCAGCTGTGGGCATTCAGCACCTCTGAAAATTAACTGCAGGGTATCTTAAGTCTGGTATTCCAAAAGTGGTGAACCATAAATTAGACGCTGCAGTTGCAAACATAACTGGTTCTTGAATTTTTCATAAGAACTACTAGAATTAAAGCCTTACAGAGGATAAAAATAAGTGAGAAAAATCAAAAGACTTGCTGTACCCACTTGAAAAGGAGAATCTATATGAATGATACTCACTCTAATTGTTTCAAGTAACATCTTAAAAGCAATGTTGATAATTTTGAAATAATAAAAAATATTAGTAAATTATCCATTAAAGTGAAGCCACACTGCAAGGTCAACAGCTAGTGTGGTACCACATTAAACAGCAAAATGAACAAATTTGTTGGTTAAAACAATGAACAGTTGGTTGATGAACCTGCTGGAGACTTGGCAAGAAAAGCTGAACATCAGTAGAAGTTAAATTGGGATGGAAATACCTGAAGAAAAAAAGAAAAAGAATGCAGAAAACTAAGATTTGAAATGCCTCGTTTACTCTATTTCATTTTACAGTTTCTTGCCCGAGATCCTACATGCTTATCACATTTTACAGCAAAGATATGTGATTCTACTCAATAACACAGTGTAAACAAAGAGTGGAATATAGCCCCGCTTCTAAATTTATATTGGTTCTTAATTTGGTGTCAGATATCGCAAAGAGTATTGCTAGAGTCATATCGCATATCACAAATTATGCCATGCAAGTTGTAAAACAACATGTCCAGGTCGAGGAAGCCTTCTTACCTTTAATCAAGCTTGATAAATAGGAAGTCCTTAAGCTGCTGGAGTCAGGGAGATAATACCCAAATGAGTTCATGTCACAGAGCTGTCTGAAAGATCCGTGACTCTTCTGCTAAAGACTTCATGGATGGAACAACATTTGTGATTTACTTTGGACTGGTTTTGGGGTTAATCTCTTCATTCTCCACACCTAGCAAACTTTCACATAACGATCAAGTCTGAGAGTATTCAAAGTGGATTTCTTTTGGATGAAACTAAACCAGGACACATGCTCCAGTCATGCTTCAGATGCGATGGGCTCAGAGCATAGGGCCAGACCAGAAGTAATTTGAAGGTCTCTGAAGTGCAGCTCATGCAGATACCAGTTCCTAAGCACCAGCTGTTCATGTCTAAAAATCTGCTTTTGCTGCATTACTTGGTAAAGCAGACATAGCTTGTCTGTCTGTCTGCACTGCTGCCTGGACACTGCCCATGGGCCAGGCTGCCTGCAATTCCTCTGCTCTGGCTGCAGCATCAAGACCCTTCTAAGACTTGTTTGCTTCTATGGGTTTTGCAGAGGATAAAATGAGTTTACAGTAGCCTTCCCCTGAGCAAGGCAAGCTGGGGTCCAAAAAGGCAGTAGACTTAAGACTGAGAGTCTTTGATCCAGCTCCACATGGTCTCGCAGTGAGTTTTTAGGACCCACATGTCCACTGGAGCTGGAGCAAGAGAGTAACAGTGATCACTGGTTGGCTGGTGCGTATTCCAAAAGAGGTAAAAAACATAATATGATGTTCATCATGTGTGTCTTTTACAGGATACACAACAACATGGACTTTGGGGTGGGAGGACTTTTTGGAGCGAATCATTTGGGTTAAAATGGACCTTCCCAGAATTAATCTCTCAGCTTCTTCCTTTTCTGTCTTTTTCTCAGAAAAAGAGTTTTCCATTGACTCATGGAGTTCTGTTGTCCCAAAAAGACTAGATCTCTCTGATTTCTTTTAATAAAAACTTTAATGTATTTGTCAAACCTCACCAGTACTAATAAATATCCATATGGTATTTTAAAAAAATCCATATGGTATTCCTATATCAGAATCAGCATGTGTAATCCACGGAAAGCATCCACCCAGTGGCTTAAAAAGGCAGCAAGTTCTTCATAAACAAACAAATATAACTGGCTGCATGGTCCTGCGGAGGGAGGTGATTCCTCCTCTCTGGGTGCTGTCTGAAGGCAGAGGAAGGCACTTCTCATGCCTGACACAAGGCATAAGGAGCTTCACACTTCACACTCCGGTGTCAGGAGTGTGCAAAGCCTCTATGGGCACCTGACCAGTGGAGATGATGATTGTGGCGATTGTGTGCAGACCCAGTGCATCTGCTGAACGGCCTTGAATATGCTCTACTCATTTTGTGATTCCTGCTAGCAAAGAGATTTCCCTAGAGATTTTTCTTATATGCTGTTATTGCACCTTTCTGGGATCTACTCTGCCTATGAACCATTGCTGACCAGTGCAGAAGTTGTGAGGGCTTGATGAGAAAAGTGCCTTCTAAGAATTGACTGTTGGACTATTTGTGTTCCTACAGCCCATACATCAGTAGTACACATTTAAAACATGGTGGTGGTCTCTTCCTGGTGCCTGCGGATTCTGAGGAATGTGAATTACTGATCTATTTTGGTTATTTTATTCCTTTTAAAACATTAAGTCTTGTTTTCCTTGTTTTTTTCTTTTGTATGATGGTTGCATTAACAGATTACACCTCCTCCTTAGCAGCCCATTAATATCGATATTTTCATGTTTATTCTCATATCTCACTTGACTGTCAAAAAATAGTAGTTAGCAGTACACTTCATTTAGTGCAATGTATGAAACTAATAATATCTCAGAATAAATACATTATGCCTCTCATGCATAATATAAAATTTAGAAAGGAATCAGATGCCAGAAAGAAATGAAAGAAAGGAAAGAAAAAAAAAAGAGAAGAAAGAATAGCCATGGACACCCAGAAGCCATGATGCAAATTCTTGTAAGCTTCATTGTAACAAAAGGGAAAAAAAATCAGCTTTCATAAATAATACTCCTTCTCCTTGCATGTTGATGTTGTTTAGATGACTGTTTATATGACTCTTTGACTGGATGCTGGCGTCTTTCATTGCTTTGGAAGGGGAATTTTGTACACACGCTGAAGAAGAACAGAAGATAAAAAAATACAGCAGCCTTATAGGAATATGCAGGCCTCTGCTAGTACTCTCTCTGCCCAAGGAAAATGTAAGCAAATGTATGAGTAAAAATGCCCAATGTTTCCAGGCCTTTTTTCTCCATTTCCCACAGAATTTGAGAACAGTGGGTTAGGAAGGATCTAAAAGGGTCAGACTGTGAAATTTGCAGGCAAAAATATTTGTTGGACACTTCAAAAGGGAACTAAAAATAAGGGAATAGATTAAAAACAAAACTACTCATGAATGATTTGGAAAAAAAATAAATGTTCCTCACAGGTGTAAGTGTTCTCTGTGCTTTGCACTGGTACCTCAGGACAGGATGCACTAGAGCCCTGACCACTGCAAATCAGTCTTACACCAGTGCTTGTCCCTTTCCTTTTTTTGCAGAGGAAGGCAGATGAGTAAAGCAAGAAGCACCTGTGGAGACAACCTATTTCATTGTGTTTAACTGATTTAGTTATTTCCCAGATAGTACAGTGCAGTATTTACTGATACATGACATGCAGAAATTCCTTTCACTTTCACCCGTCATAAATTAAATATTCTTTTTTTTTGCTTTTTTGACATCGTAACAGAAAATGACATGATACTAATACTCTCCTGCAACCAGTTTATTTTGCATTGTGTATGCATGGACAGGTGGAGTAAGCTGTAAATCCTCTTCAACCTAAACATATCTCTTTCAAATTTCTTATAAGGAACTTATACTCGTAACGTTTTTTTTCTCATAACACTGATAGCAAAACCATCCACATGATGCATATATGTTTGATATTGGTTTTTTGTTTGGAATTTTCAATAAGTGGGACTCTCAAAAGTAATCTGTGATGGTCACATTCAAATCTTACTGGCATTGCATGTCTGCAAGGAAAAAGCCACCTCAGAATCACTTAAGCTGTATTTCAACATGACAGTATATCTAATTTTAAGAAGCACTGTAGAGAAACAAAACACCACAGCCACATGACATAAAGCACTGAAGCTGTACAAGGTCTCCCTGTCAGTCCAAGTTGTGAAAAAATACTAAAGTAGAACCTTTGGTTTAGCAGGATGTAGGTCAGAAAGGCATCATTTGTTTGTTTATAACTGGGATAAAGCTGAAATGTAGCTCAAGATGTAAGCTCCGTGTTGTTGGGGCTGGTGTTGGTTGTTCTGAATAGCAATAGGAACATGTTAGAATCCTTGCATTTAGTCATATGAGAATATGAGCTCATAGCTGGGAGGGCACATGCTCTAGGGGTCTGCAAGAGCAATGGAGAGCTTTACCTCTCTGCAGCAAGAACAAGGACATCCCTGTATTCAAAGCAGTGTATCAAGTTCACCTATTATTTCACCTATCATTTCACCTATCAAAAAGAGGGAACTCTTGGTAGGTTTAAGGTAGTGTGACGTGGGTGAAGGAGTGCCTTTTCTCTGGTTTAATTTTGGGTCAAAACAGAAGAATCACACTGTGACTCCAGTGCTGTGTTACTGTAGATGCTTAGTGCATCTTTAGAGTTTAATCTACTTTACCCATTACAAAAAGATCACCTAATGCAGTAGAATCATGCCAACTATCAAAAAATAATCTGAATAGTCAGCGAGCTGGAGTATGATCTGCTCTGTTTGTCAAATTTGTGGAGTTAGGACGCTTTCTTGCTTTCCCTCTGCCTAGATCCATTGTAATAAATTTGGATTGTGTGTCAATTACTGCAATTTATGACTACCCATTTCTCCATTCTGAATATGTATGTGATTTTAATTTAAGGCTTCCTTACTGCACAATATTTATTATCAGTTCTCTATTTTAGCCAGCATTAAGATAACTGCTATTTTACACTCTTCTAATGTCTTCTCTTTTCAAGGTCATCAGTTTTGTGACATCGCCGAAAATGAAGTAGGACGTATGGTTCAGTTTAATCAAATTTCATGCTCTGTTGCCTCCTTCTTATGGCCTCTGTGCTAATTGATCAAGTTTTCAATTAAAGTCCTCCATCTTTGTTTTAATTCTTTGTTAAGGTTTTTATTCCATTACATGGTTTCATGAGATCTAACTTGTTACAAGTGCAAACTGTCTCTGCTTTTCCAACAATAAGTTGGCTATATAGTTACAATTTAGCTATATAGTTCATCTCATTTCCCCTTTCTTATTATTAAAACCCTCAGTGGACCAGCTTCATCTGTTGGATTTAGACTCAAAATCCAAAAATTTGATTCATTTGTCAAGGTGAGATTAGTTTACCTCATGAATTGTCATGGCCAAAAATCTCTCTGTATCTCAGGAGTTTCCAGCCATCTTGCTTAGCCACAATTAAGACAATTGCTGTTCCTAAAGAAATATTGAAATGACTCTCATTAAAAAATGGGGCCATGTCAGGCATGTGCAGAAAACGCTGCCTGATAAAGAGGTTTTCCTAACAAGCAGTGATTCTGTTTCCATTCCTTTATTGCTTTTGAATGGATCAAGAAATGTTAATATGGTAAATGTATATTGCTACACGAGGTTGTTTACTCATTCTCTAGTTCATAACTCTTTGTTTCAGCCCCTGAGTAATACTACATAAAATGTTTTTTAAAATCCACTAACATGTTCATTTTTAAAAATCAAATAATCTTTTGAATCAAATGTTTTTTAAAAGGCCAAAGAAAATGTGGTGGCAGAATCCATGTAAGTACAATTTTTGTTCAGGGAGGCTTTGTTCAATTAGGGACAGTTCATTTTAGCTTGTGGACTTCTAACTTAAGTTCTGATGCCTTCAATTCTGATGAAAATATAGACCAGATCATTCTCTGAAGAAACTGTGATAACTGTCAGCAGTCTTAAAACGTTTATGGTTTACACTCTTTGTGGTATGAAAAAATCTCACTTTATGATAATCTTCAAATAAAGTGTGAAAGCCTATAAAACATTTTTCATGCCACTGTTTAAGATGCAAAATCAGGTTTGCTTTCAACCTCAGCTATCTGAACGTTAAAACAGAGCTAATGTGTTGGTAAGACTGACTGTAGCAGACCAATTCCAGAGTCACTGTGCCTTTTGTATGCTGTTTTAGTATAAAGTCCTGTAGTTCTTGAACACTTCCTCTCATTATGTTGAAGGGATGTGCTGTGCTTTAACCCCAGCCAGCAAACAAGTACCACACAACCACTCACTCACTGCCCCACTCACAGGCTCAGGAGAGAACTGGAAGAGTAAAAGTGAAAAAACCCGTGGGTTGGGATAAAGACAGCTTCACAGGGAAAGCAAAAGCTGCGCACAAGCAAAGCAAAGCAGAGAATTCATTCACCACTTCCCATGGGCAGGCAGGTGTGCAGCCATCCCCAGGAAAGCTGGGCTCCATCAGTGTAACGGTGAATCCAAACAAACGCTATGGCTCTGAACGTCTCCCTCGCTGTCTTTCCCCAGCTTTCTGCGCTGATCACGATGCCATATGGTGAGGGATATTCCTTGGCTCGGCTGGGACCCGCTGTCCTGGGTGTGTGCCTCTTGTGCAGCCCCAGCCCACTCAGGGGTGAGGCAGTGCGAGCAGCAGCAGAGGCCTTCACTCTGTGCAAGCAGCAATGACAACGTCCCTGCATGATCAACGCTGTTTGCAGCACAAATCCAAAACACTGCCCTGTACCAGTTACTGTGAAGAAAATTAACCCCACCCCAGCCAAAACCAGCACAGCATGCTGCAAAGTTCTGTGCTTTGGTAATTTTCTTGTCCTTTCATGTTGGCAATTCAGGCAGTCACCAGGAGAAAACCTGATGTGTCGGGAGTACTTGAGTCTTGGGAGTCAGGTAGAATGAGGTAAAATCCTGCTTCTACTGCAGGGGGTGCCAAAATTTCTGCTGATTTCAACATAGTCAATATTTCATCCTTCCACCCAAGAGGAAATTGTTCATAGATGTTGGTATTATCGGTAGCATCAAATTCTGTTTTGGATCCATTTGGTTTCTTTGGGCAAGCCCACTGACCATAATGAACAACAGAACTATCAATTTCAGCAAAAATAATTCTATTTGTAGAGGCCCTCTTCAGCCCTCTTCAGAGGCATTTTTTAAAGGATGGTAAGATTCATCTAGCCTGTAGCTGGTTTTCAACAGTAGTCAAGTACTGAATGATTGAGGGAGTCACAATAACAGGGCAAGTATATGGTGGTGCCACGCTGGCATATTCTCCCTGCTTCCAGCAATCTGTAGTTTAAAAAATTCCTTGGTTATAAACATTATTTTTGGGTTTACCATCCTTGGAATAATTTCCATGAATTGGCCCTGTTGCTTTTTGAACTGGTAAGAATAAACATTGTTTAGAATAATCTTGAAAATCAAGAAATTTCTCAGTTTAATTTTTTTGCTTGAAAAAATGCCTTCTTTTGTTTGTTTTCAGCCTGTCACCCAATCATGTTATTTTTTGCCCCTATTTCTTGCACTGTGTGAAATCAAGTAATTTCCTAATGATATTCTCAATGTTATTGACATTTCTATTAATTTGTATCACATCTACCCTTGGTTCTCTCTTTTCTCTGCAAAAGAGTCTTAATCTAGTTATTTCTACTTTGGACATTATTCTTGTCTATGTGATATCTTTATCTGAATGTTTATTCACCCTCCTACAGCCTTTCTGACCAGAAAGCCAGAATTGCAGGCAGTGTTGAGCTACAGGCACACCATGGGTTTTTTAAAAGAAATAATTACATTTGCAACCTGATTCTCTATTTCTTTCCTAGTATTTCCAAGCATCCCCAGCATTTTTCTTGGGCCAACTGGTATTTTTATGGAATCAGCTGCCGTAACTGGGAGTTCTCATTCTGGACATGGAGAAGATAGTTCAGAGCCTGTCCTTGCACACATCAGGTTAAACTGTGTCTCCTGGTGCATCACTGCATATTCATTGACACTGCATTTTGTCTTTCATGTTATTCTCCACTATTGCGCTATATTTCTGTGTGTTTTTACAGCATCCTTTCCTTTCCACTCTTCTGAATAATTGAGCATTAACAAATTTGTCCTCTCACTCTTCCCTCCTTTTCTTTTTTGAGCATTTTTGAAAATATTTATTAAAAGCCCCTTAAGAAGAAGCTTGTTGAAAGCTTTCTGAAACTCCTTTCACTATGTGGTGAAAAGCCTTTGAAAAAGCTTTGTACTGTCCATCCACAATTTCTACAAGTGGAATTACCTCAAATGGGAAAATGCTTTTGCCTGAATGTCTCTGCTTTTCACTTCTCCTCAGAACAACAGGTCAATAATGCCCCTCTTTTGCAAGTTATTTTAGGGTTTTCGGGAGTAAAGATCATACAAGTGGTAGCCATTAGTGTTTTCTAATCTAGCTATTTCAGTAATGACTTACATGGTGAATGCTTGAAGGGAGCCATAGGAAGAGCACAAGCTGTTCTTTAATTGTATGTGGCAGCCATAATAATTAATAATTGTAAAGCAAATGTTGTCTACATTTGAAGTATGCAACTACTACAGTGAAAGAAGATTATAATGTCTCTTTGCTTTTAAAAATCCCTCAAAGCCATTGTGTTCTTTAATAAGCATATTCTGGAGTGTATTTTCTTAGGCAAGTGGGCAATTCAAGAACTGCAGAGATGAATACACTGCATTATACATTTAAATCAAGAGTAAAATAAATTCAAAGACGATTGAAATTATTACTAAACTTAATAAAGCAAATTCCTGTATCCTTCCCATGGTTATTCAACACTGCTTAGCTTGCAAGAAGAAGAGTAAAAAAGTCTATTCCCCATCCTAACAAATAAAGATGGCAGCAATAAACCTCTTTTATTGAATGGTTGATTATTTTAAGAAAACCTGCTTGTTTTTTAAAATGTATGCTCTGTTCTCTCTCGACATGGTGAGCCACAACATGTAATAAATTTTAAACCAATTTTGTCTGTGAATGCACAGAATCGATTTAAATAGCATTTACTTGCATTGGATTATTTTAAGAGGACAGTAGCTCAGCAAGTAGGAAACTCTGTGAGCCTCCATTTGCTCTCTGCTGAATGCTAGGCCAAACCGAGCTGAAACTGATCTGTTTTCTCATCCCAAGCCCAGTAAAATAGGAAGTTCAGCTGTTTCAGAAGATTTGGAACCAGCCTGATGCGTGAGCTGTAACCTGGAGGGCGCTCCCCAGCACCCCTTATCTACCAGACAAAGTAGAGCCAGTGTGGGTTGTTTTCAGTCCTACCTTATTTCTTCACCCAGCCACGTGTGAGCTGGAAAGTGCTCTATGAGAGCCATCCACCCTA
Organism: Daphoenositta chrysoptera; assembly: GCA_013397915.1. NCBI lineage: Eukaryota > Metazoa > Chordata > Aves > Passeriformes > Daphoenositta > Daphoenositta chrysoptera. The sequence continues at coordinate 46,432 of VZRO01000502.1, forward strand.
CAAATCACAAACAAAGCTCTCTTTGAATCTTCTTTGGCAACCATTAGCATCAGTATCTCTTCTTCTGCAGGGAGAGCTTGGACAAACTCCTATTTTCGTCTTAGTTTCACCTTTAACTCTGCTATCACTCTGCATTCTGTGTATTCTAGAACAGTAGGCACTGTCCTCTGATCATGTAAACCCAACATGCACAGATGAATTTACCTTTTGCTAGAAAACTATTATTAATTTATTCCTTCTCCTTTTCATTGTGCATGCTTCACTTACCCCCTGAGATTCCTACCTTCTATGCAAAAGAATAACAGAGAGATAATGATTAAACTTTCAGTGCCCTTGTGGTCTTTAAAAGTTTGACTGACCATGGCCAGAGTGCAGTGCCTGCAAGTCTCAGATGACACAGAAAGCAGAGTTGTAACAGCAAGTACCTTTCACACCAGTGACTTTGTATGTGGACAGGAAATCAGATTATATTTAAGGTTAATACTCTTACTTAACCTAATAAACACATTTGGCACAGGCTACCCTATGTTATCTATTTATGGTGACTCTTTTAAGCCAATTTGTCTCTAGTAAACTAGCAGAAGAAACTATGATTCTTCTTAACAGCTGTAGAATACACTTGTAATCTCTATTTCAGAAGCTGCTGTGGGAAACAGCCTCATAGCCATTTCTTCTTCAATCCAGATGGCTTCTGCTAAGCTGATGGCTGCTGTATTAAAAGACAAAAACTGTTATTCTTAAATTTAGGTTTTATTGAATTTAATAATTCTACTTTTAAAGCTGCACTTCAGTTAATGGTCCAAACAGATCAATATTTATAACCGGAGTTGTGCAAATGAAATACATTAATAAGTAAAATATATACACTTGTACTTTCACATAAAACTTAATTAACCTGATGTGATTTGTAGACATTTTAATTGGAAGTATCAGCTAAGGAAAATAAAGTGTTTTCCTCTCCCTGAAAAGAAGGAGAAATTCTGGTTATTTCTAAAGAACTGATACCAGATTCTGATTTAGTAGTGTTTTTTCATAAATTAATTAAGCTCAATTTCTTCAAGCAATGCCTTCAATTTAAAGAAGTGAAAGACCAGTGCCATACCTTTAGGAGACAGTAGCAGTGAAGCTGGTCCTTCTGCTAAGGGCTGGCAAAGAGTCAGCTGAAGGTACAATAACTTCCTTTCAAAAGCCAGATCTTGGGCTGTGCATGAGAAAATAAGCTTAACCACTCAAAAGACTGAATTATCTGAAACTTGGTTCTGAAGTTAGTTAGGTCAATCCCAGCTCCGCATCCTTTGCATAGTACTCTTCCAAGATGTGTGAAAACTAATCTAGAGCAATATTTCCCTTGATGTGTTTGTGTAGTCACCCTCTCCATTACGTCAAGGTCTTCCATAGACATGACAAAAGTGTCAGTAGACTATGCAGTCTAAAATAAATGCATATGTCATATGCATTTCCTTTTTCATGTGTAGTGGAGAGTGTTCTTACTCTTTTGGTTAGTCAGACAAGCATAAATTTCTGTCACCTTTCTATTCCTTCTTTATTTTGACTCCTGGAACAAATTTGTCTGATCTGCAGGCTGCTTTATTTAGGACAGTGATAGCTGGATCCCTTGCTGTCCCAGACTGTCAAGTCTTCTCTGTATCTTGATTAGGAGAATTCAGGGACACACAGTGTCAGGTGGTCAACCCTGGCTTTATACAGTCAGAAAAACTCGTATCAAGTGTAAAGTGTGCCAGGGATGAGGATCTGGTCCTAAAAGTAGGATAGGAATAAAATATCTCTATTCTATATAACCAGAATTATGTAAGACCACAGCTCATTTGCTTTTGTGTCTAGGAAAACAAACATATCCTGTTTTTTTCTTCACCTGAGCTGTTAGATCAAGAACGTGACACTAGTAGCTGCCATGTTGTACCTGTCTTTAAACCCTATGTGGTCAAAATGGGTACTTTTCTAAATCACGAGTACAGGTGTCTGCATGGAGAGATGTAACTTCTTTCTAAACATTTCACATGCTGTTTGGTCCATATTAGGTTGCTTCCACACACACACAAGATAAAATTAATTCTCAGCAATAGATGTCAGCAAGACAATCCATCCCTTTTCACCTGCTCTCAAAATTTGTTATTAAAAATGGTTGAACTGCTAATGAAGATGAAACAAACCTTTGAGACACTCTTGAGAGTACATTTGTCAAGCGGAATTTTAGACAAGCTGTTTCATTAAGGAGTATGCAGGGACTTGCTTCTGTAACAAAAATAGAAGAGCATCCATTCTTGTCTCATGTCTGTAGATTATCAATGCCCCTATGCAAAAAGGAATATGGACACCACCCCTTCCCCCCTTGTTTTCCTATAGGAATAAAGCAGTGAAATCTGATCAACTAATTAAGTTTTAGATTTCCCATGCAGGAAAAATCCCTTCTCAAATTCACTCTCAACTCAAATTCATTTCTGAAAAAGCCATGTCTGGGATGCTGGTAGAAGGCTGGACACTATAAGGCTTTTTGCAGTTTTGAATGGTGCAGCTGGTGTTGTCAATTCAGTTTAGAAAATTTAAAATACCTGAGAATCCCTGGGGGAAGTTGTTTTGTGGTTCAGTAGGCTTGGCAGGGGTGGCAATCCTGTTCAGGTTGCCAAATTCCTTCTGCTTACTCATGGGGAAAGTGATGCCCATGTGTGAAGAGCAGCACTTGTTTTAGACTAAAAGAGGGTAGGTGTAGATTAGATATTAGGAAGAAATTCTTTACTGTGAGGGTGGTGAGGCACTGGCACAGGTTGTCCAGAGAAGCTCTGGATGCCCTATCCCTGGGAATGCTCAAGGCCAGGCTGGCTGGCATTTTGAGCAACCTGGTCTAGTGAAACCTGTCCCTGCTCACTGGAGGGGCATTGGAACTAGGTAGCCTTTGAAGTCCCTTTCAACCCAAATCATTCTATGATTTTTCTCATCAATGGCTAGATAAACAATAGTTACAGACCAAATTCTGCAAAGAACTTCTCCCCATGCCAAGCTTTGCCTCTAGGACCATCAGTCCAATGCATTCTGCTCTCTGATTCATCTCTGTTTCTCAGTCTGAACACAGGAACCAAAATGTCTGTTCTTGAAATCTTGCCGTTTTCAAGATTTCACTTTTAGCTCTTATGTTCACTTCAGGAGAACCTGACTCTGCTGTCTCCACTTTTAATTCTTTCTTTACATTGTACCTAAGTCCAGAGAGAAACTGGTGGCACCTGTGGATTTTTGTGTGACTCTGGTTTAGATGGCAAATGGGACAGGGAGAAATGGCCTCTGTATGGTTGGTCCCTCATGACTGGAACTACTTGTTCCTAGAAATGAGGAACAGGTGCAAGAAATCAAGAGGCATGCAAGGGCCAAAGTCTCCCCGTTCAGTGCAGATTTCTGTGGGAAGTTTGTAGAGACCTGCAATGAACTGCTCTGTGCCTGGCTGTTTGTCTTCTGGGATTCTTCAGCTACCCAACAATATGGGAATCTGACCCTGTGGCAAAATTTAGCTTCAGAAATTGAGCTTTTGTAGTTTTGCTTAAGTTTCCACCTTTTCTGGTTGCACAGTACCTGATCTTAGTGTCACCCAGTGCCGTATTATCTTTCCCAGCCTACACTCTGACAGCTTTTAAAAGAGGCGTGAATTTTCTCTGTTATCTCTGTGGGATGTGTAATGCCCTACACCTAAAATTCAGCTTACTAACCATTATGCTCCTGCTCACTTCAGCTAATGGAGACAGCTAATAAGGTTCTTTTACTGTATGTTCCCAGAATATGTTACATAGCCCGTATTAGAGGCTCAGCATAATTGTTTGATGCACTAACAAATACTGGAAGAGTGGGAGTGAAAGAACAGGTTAGGAATTTCAGCTTATTTAACAAGCTGTTTTTACCTTTGCCTGACAAAGGAGGTAGAAGAAGAGCCTATATCACAACTCTTTCCTGAAGATCGAGCCACCTACCTTGTTCTGGTTTGATTAGTTAGATCCAACGTTTCCATTTCTGGCTCCCAAAATTGATTTACCTATTTTTCATGTGATTTTGTAGCATAATGGTGAGAGAAAATAGATTGTGCTGAAATCCTGAAGTTTACTCCATTTCAAAGTAAAATACAGATTAGGAGAAGGAGACTAATTAGAGATACTTTCTAAGAATATTTGTCCAAGACACCACAGATGTCACTGTTGCACAGGATCTTCTCACAGAATTTAAGTCCAAAGACTTGGAGACACCACCTACATTTCTCATACTGTAAAAACCTGCAGGTTTGTGTTGCCATATGAGATATTGGTCTTCACTTGGACTCCCTCAGGTGTGGTAATACATAATACCATGAAACAATACAATAATGAAATCGTGGTTACTGCTGCCCAGGAGTGCTGTGCATGTGTGTACTCTTGTTGCTACAACCCAAACAAATCACAGCAAACTTTATGACTCTCTAATCTGGTTATACTTGCTCTTAATACTGAGAAAAACTCAGGATCCCACAGACATTTTACAAGTGAAGGAAGGCCCAGTTTTTTACTTTCATATCTCTTTTGTTTTTCCTAGAGCTACCCAACCCAACAATGAATCGGGTTTTAAGTGGCATAGGTTACAATGTCACCACGTAAGTTGCAGTAGTTTTCTGAGAAGTGAAGATGTGTACTTTCTTTTCATTTCAAACATTTTATTTCCCTTTTATGCAAGGAATTCTCAGACATCCAGACTGAGAAAAAAAAAAAACTTGGCATACATTGTCTACACCTACCAGGAATTTGTTACTTCCAGTCAGTGTTAAGAGCTGAAAAAATAAGTCTTCAGAGCTCACCTGACTCAGTAGCCTAAGTTACCTAGCTGACTGGTAGCCTAAGTAAATAAAGTGATTTCACTTCAGAAGATCTTAGAAGATTTGATTTCATCACCAATGTAAGAATTTCTGAGGGCATGAACTCATATTCTTTTTTATGTCACCTCTGATAATAACTGCTTTTCAGGAGAATGAGATTTTGTATTTTACTGTGTTACTTAAATCATGATTTGGATGATTGAGAATGCAGAGCATGACTTTGCTTTTGTCTTTTCTCGTTTAGAAATTCCCTTTGTAATCAGCTGCTTGCTCTCATTGACTGTAATGGAAGGAAAACAGTCCTTGGCACAGAAACGACTGATGGGAAAGTGCAGGGGAATGAACAGATCTCTGGAGCAGAAGCTGGGTTTGAGGTACAGGATAAAGCAAGCTACAAAACCAGGACAAGGTGACCATCCCAAGTGGGATTTGGCATCAGCCTGGAAGCTGATGCTGCCCTGTGTCAGTGTTCCAGGCAACGCATGGTTATTTGGGCAAAGGAAAGAAACCCCACCAAATCCTGCTGTTGGTAGAGAGACCTTTTGAGTCAAAGGTCTGAGAGACGGTTCTCTCATCTTAAAGGGAAGGCCTCAAAGCAGGGGCACCGTGGCTTCTTCTCATTCCCATAGTTCTTTCCAGATCCCAAAAAAAGCAAGTGAACATTTTCTACCCAGACTGAGCATCCTCAGGGTAAGGAACTGAGTGACTCAGCCATGTATCAACTAGCAATGTGTATATCCCTGCAATACAAGTCAACAGGCATTTGTTTCCTGTGCCATAAAAGACTAAGGAAACATATCATTATTATTACTATTAGTTTTATTGTTTTGTATTTTAGGCTTGTACAGGGGCACTGTGAATTTTTTTTTTTTTTTTTTTGAAGAAGAAGGAACTGGCAAAGAAAATTAAGTGATCTAATAATTTGTAATAATGAGCACTGCATTTGTGGGTAGTGCAGGGTGTTATATTATGGCTTTTGGGACCATGCATGCATTTTATAGGGGAATAAATAAATAATCATTTGTGACTTCAAAATGTAACAGTCTTCAGCAGGGAAGGACAGAGAAATGAATGTTGATTCAGAAGTGAACTGCTGTTCCAATTTGCCATAATTTTAACAAGAAGAGATCTGTTGAGTGCTTACAGGAGAACAATGTGTAGTTAATACTTCAAGTTAAGTACTGGCTTGACTTTTTTCCGCTTTATTCTTGGATCCAATTACGAGCAATCTACAGAAATAATGTGAAATTACTGAAAGTTTTCCAAATTCAAGACCTTTTTAAGGTGATAAGAAGGAGCCCTACATTTTAATACCTTTATATCTTTCTTCACTTTTCAAATCTGAATGAACTTCCCTATACAATTCACCTCTGAACTTGCACTGTAAAATCTGATTTATTACTGCAAATTATGGCCAGCTGGATATTGATTTACTCACACCAAATGGTAATATATGCTAAGAGCAGTCCCATAGGGCATACTTTTACAGTAAAATGCAACTTAGATTTTCGAAGTCTGGACTTATAGCAATAAAATGGGTTGATTTGAAAGGCTTTCTAGAACTTAGGAATTATTAATATCCCCTATTTTGAGGAAAACTAGGTTGAATTTTTCCTAATGAAAATATTGTTGTAATTTTTGTTGTATATGAGAGCTTGCTATTTACTTTGGATGTTAAAAAAAGATTGTAACTATTCTACCTCCCTTTCTGAGAAGCAGTAATTCACAAGAATAGTCAGTGATACTACTCACAAAAGGGAGCTGAATTCTCTTCTGGCCTTTAATAATTATAGGTCATATTGTGCCCCTGGCTGTAAAACAGATCTTCTCACGTCAGGAGGTACACTGCTGACCACTGGTGTGAAATTCAGCTTCCAGCTGGCATAGTTAGCTGTGTAAGAAGTGAGTACAGTTAAAAAAATTTTCTAAGGGATTTTTGTGGCCTTTTCTAGGCATGGGAGGCCCAGCCTGTCATGCAGGGAATTTCTGGAGTTCTAGGATGAGTGCCAGTCTAGATTCTTTGGCCCCAAAATTGTTCCTAAGGCTGTCAGAAAATCATAGCTTAATCTACGAAAATTATATTGTCATGCTTCTAGTTCACACTAAAAAGACATTTGTCCTTCAGTGAAGTTAATAACACAGGTTGAGTAGCAAATCAGTACCCAGCTGCAGCAAGTTTTCTACTCAGGAAAGAACCAAATTAAATTCAGGTGTGGCAGAGAGCATATTGCACCACTTCCCATTGTTGCACCACACTGCATCACCTGCTGTGCAGCCAGGGAGTTCTGGACAAGGAGTGTACTGCAGGAAAATGTCTGGCACTGCACCACCCCTCAACCACATCCTACCTTTCAGGGTAAAAAAGTACAGTCCTAGAACGGTTTGGGTTGGAAGGGATCATCCAGTTCCAACCCCCCTGCCATGGGCAAGGACACATCCCACTACACCAGGGCCACCTTCCACCAGGCCAGCCAGGTCTCTTCCATCAGAGACCCATCCAGCCTGGCTTTGAACACTTCCAGGGATGGGGCATTCACAGCTTCTCTGGACAACCTGTCCAGTGCCTCACCACCCTCACAGCGAAGAATTTCTTCCGAATACATGAACTGGTGGAAAACCAGTGCTGCAAAGGATCTTCTTGTGTCAAAGTAAAGACTGGGGAGGGTGAGGTGCTCTCAGGGTATGTCTGCCCTACATTTGAGACCTAGAGAAAACTGCTCTAGCAGACACTGGCTTTTTGAACACTTGTAGGCTGAGTGCTCTGAAGAACGTGTGCGGTCAGGCTGCCCTAGAGAGACAGGCCATCTACAGAGGGACCTGGGCCAGTCCGCACTACTTGGCTGGGGATCCATGCACTGCTGTCTGAGGGGGTACCTTTAGCAGTGTGGGTGCAGCCTTTGGCACCTCCCCTGATGCTAGATTCCAAGTTTATGGAAGGCATGCTAGCAAAAGTTCTCATTAGCACCATGGAAAACCACTCCAGTTTTGAGAAAAACTACTCCAGTTTTGAGAAAAACTATTAACAACTAAGCAGATACAAGGGGTGTCTACCACTGGTGGCTTTGTGTGGTTTATATTTAGTTTCTTTACTGGTGCCTCATTGTAGAGTTTATCTGTATTTTCAAGAGTACACTGGCATTTTGTGGTTAAAGATTAGTTCACTGCATGGTTGCACTTGCACATGTCCTTCACTCTTGAGGATTCCTTGTGGGATGTTAATTTTCCACTTCTAAAATGTTATGTCACCTTTTAAGAGAGAAGTATTACACAGGAACTGGTGGGTACAGCCTCCAGGTGATGCATTTATCATTTTAGAGTGTAGAGAGCGAGGGCAATATTTGTTGAAAGTGCCAGATACAAGCCATTGAACAAGAAAATAGCAGTGGCACTTCCAGGGGGGTAGACATACCAGAAATAAAAAGATTTTGTGGCATCTCATACACAGAACTGAGAGTCCTAGACATTAGCTAATGCCAGAGTCCATGGCTCTTTCCAGATGTCCAAAGCACAAGGGAGTCAGTGGAAATGGATATCACAAAGCAAGAGACAAATGGCCGAACTCAGCGCTTCTCTATACTCTGACTCAATAATTTCACTCACACCAGGGGAAATATTCCTGTCAGTATTATTAGTAGCAATGTTTAACTCAAACTTTGGAAAGCAATGTTAGTCTTTGACACAGTAAACAGTCAGTTTTCTGTTTACCTTCTTCATGTTAATGTTTTAAAGTTTATACTGTAGTAAATAACACAATAGTACATTTTTATTAGATTGAGGAGACACTTTTACGTTCAGTTATTAGCTGTTTAGACATTGGTAAATGGGCTGTTCTCAGAGATGCTGATCTTTGGATATCTGTTTTCTCTCCAAATGCCCATTACAAACCACATACCATTTCTTTTCTTTTAATCTTACTTTTTCAGCTGTTTTCACCCCATGGTTTCATGGTTTTTTTTGTTGTTTGGTTGGTTGGTTTGTTTTGGTTTGGTTTTGGTGTGGGTTCCTTTTTTGTTTTGTTTTTTTATGGAGTTTTTTTTTTGTTGGTTTTTTTTTTTTGGTTTTTTTTTTTAACAGAAGATTTTATTTGTATCTGCAGTTTTTTGGTTTGTTTGTTTTTGTTGGGCATGGTATGCATGGACATTTTATTAATGTTCAGAAGCAGTGTTTTATATGACTCCTTTTGATGCTTTCTCCCTTCCCTTAGAACACAGTTCTGAATTAGTGGAAAGTAACACATAGGAAAAATTTTTAGTGGTTTATGTGATCAGTAGAGAGCTAGCACAGAGCCTTCCAGAAACTCTTGGCAGGACCCTGAGATGATCATCACAGACGAGTGGCTGATTGCAGTGCTGAATCAATCTGTGATTACATTACAATATAAGGGCCAGTTTCTGCAACCCCTTATTCATGCAGGCAATCCTAACGGAGGCAAAGTTAAGAAGAAGAAGAAAGCTGAAATCATCAAATTCCTTTCAAGCAGCAAAAACATCCTGTGGAGTGAAGGGGTTAATGCCTTGAAGACTGCCTTTTCCCCACACTTTCCATCAGCTGTATACAACGTGAAATGAAGCGAATAAATTTCATAGGTGCTAATGGCTTAAGCAAAAGCAACCTCTATAAAGCCTGCCCCTAAAAATACTGAAGGTATTGCTGACTCATTCCACAATTCAGAGGATATTTCTTCCAGTAATCTATTTAACTTTGAAAGACAAGTAAAACGTTCCTTAACCAGGAGTTGCTGGTAGAGATGGATATTTTAAGGCATATTGATCTGAAGCATTTATTTGAAAAAATAAAATTTATTCTGATGTTATATTTTTAATGACATAGAAAGTATAACTGCAATTAACACTTTTCTATCATTACCTCTAGCCCAGCTTAAAAATATGGAAACATGACTTGATGAGTTCAAAAGGCAGAGGAATACATGATTAAAATGTAGGCACAAGAAAACGTAGTGGATTGGCTAACTTTAAACTTTGAGGCTTTAAAGCTTCCAACTTGGCTTATTTAATTATTCAGAAAAGGATTTAAAAATCCACACTTTAACTGTGTTTTTAATAAAGCCTGTCCCCATGCAAAGCATTTAAGCTTATGCTTGTCTTGAAAGCTCTGGTCAAGTTGCACTGATGTGAATAGAAAAGGTGTATCCAAACCCATCAGAATGGAAGCAAATGTGGGCTGATGCAAAGCCCACTGATACCCGAACTGGTGTTTATGTTTATGGGAGCATAAACATAAAAGCTAAATGGGATCATTCATTTGTTCATTCCATAGCTCTCTAATGTACTCCTAAACAAGGGCAGGGCAGTATTCAGGTGAAAAAAAAAAATACAGGGGAAAAAATAATATCTACCTGACCTTAGATTTTTCACAGGGATTGGAAAAAGTTTTTGAAGCACCTCCCATCAGGAGAAGTATCTGTCATTTTCCCCCGATTTCTTGGTCCTATATTATGGGCAGTCTTGTTTCTGTCCAGGATCTCTGCATTTCTGGAGACTGTCTCCAGGCACCCCTAACTGCTACCACCAACCAGCTTCACATGTGGGATTAAGGGATAAATTTCAGGATCATCTATGGGGCCCATGACAGGTACTGAATAATCAGGAGATGGAAGGAGGGTGTAGGAAGAGCAAGTTAATTCAAAATTTCTACTTTTTTTAATGGATAGAATCTGCATATAAAAGTGTGGAAATGTTCAATTTCAACTGTTAATGATGTTTTTTCACTTATCCAGCATAGCAGAGTTGCCCTGAGTGCACTGAAGAGTATGGCCCTCAGTCTTTCCAAAGCCCTTTCATTTGAGAAGCAAGTGAGAAACAATTCTGACTGGACACTGGTCCGAGGGTGTAAGAGGGATGTGTGTATTCAGGGATTTGTGCAATAAACGTACCTAAGCTTGCATGTGTTCTCATTATTGGCCCTTCAAACTCTTATTGAAAACAATATAAAGCTTCCAGCCTGCTTTTCCAAGAGGGTTTAAAGCAGACTTTTTAACACGCACATACTGAAGGAACATAACAGAAAGTTCAGGGGTTCAGGGCTATGGTACAGATAATGGGTTTTTTGGACCAGAGTACAAGGAGTTAAACAGCAGTGGCACACTTGAAGTAGTTTCACACTGGAATGTTGCAAATCCTGTTGTTTGTCTCAAGGTCTTGCATACAGAGAAGTTAGGAGATGCAGTCTGATTCAAAGCTATGCAAGTTAGCTATGGTTTGGCAGCCTCAGGACTGTGTTTACACACTATTTTGCATTTCTGTTCAAATAAGTTCTCCTGAAGTTTTAGGCATTCCTGCAAAGATACAGCAAAAGCGATGATTTATTTTCCATAGGCTCCATGGCTCTATGGGAGAATCAGCTATGCAGCCTGTCTAGTGTGAAGGGAATTCTGTCATGAATTGGAAAAGAAGAATGGGAAAATGTCACAGAAATAGTCTGTCCTTTGGGCTGGTATAGTTTTCTGTCACTGGCCAGAAATAGGGGGACGTTCAAGCAAAGATGACTTAGTGCTGTGCTTGAAGAAATGTAGTCATCCTGACTGAGGAAATTCACTCAAATATTAATAAAAATGGAAAACTGAAATCAAGGCATTTGCAGGTGAGTAGGGAGGCTTCGTCTTCCTTCCCACAACTTATCGTCTTTCATTGCTGAGGCCCAAATGACTGTAAATGGATACGTGGATACACAGATAAATGACTGTTATCACAGCAATTGGCTTTATATGTCCTGTGCAAATGGTAGGAGGAAAATTAATACAGAAGCAAAAACCAGGTGAAAGCCACTGTAACAACAGCCATTCTTTGTGATGTGCTGCATCCTGAGCTAATTTTTACTAAATGTTTACACTTGTGTGTCACTTGTGTATCCCTGAGAGGCATTCACTGTATGATTTCGTCAACTGCTGCAGCTTGAAGCACCACAAAGCACCCTGAACTCTTCCATTCAAAAACTGATGTATTCTCAGTGTAGGGGCATTGCACAAGACCCTTTCCATTCCCCAAAGGACACCTACCCTGAAACCCCTCAGGGCATCTGGAGTTCCTGATATTTCTTCTTGATTTCACCTTTGGGTAAAAAAAGAAAAACCAAACTGGTGGATAGTTGAATACTGCACCAGAAAGAGAGAGTTGTGTGAGAAAAGTATGCTCTTAAATGTTTGGAAGGATAGAAATTACCACCTTTTTTTTTTTGTGAGCTCTGTGCAAGAAATTCAGTCCAGGAATTAGTTATCCAAATTACCTCTTCCTTTTATCTAACGTAAAAAATACTGTCACACGCTTAACTAATGTTTCATTTTTATTTGCAAATGCGATATTGGATACTTAATTAGGCCAATAATTATCCACACATTAGAGTGAACTTTTTGAAGTATAATGGTAACTTGTTAAATGTATAATTATTACTGCTGATAATTAGTAACCTTTTTTTATGTGCATCACCAGTCCTGCAGAAAATGTTTGCAGAACTGAATGGTGAAATTCAGGGGAATTTACATCTCGCAAAACCTTGACCTTCCTCACCTAGAATTTTCCGTATCTTGGATACTCAGTTATACTCTACATTTCTAAAAAGCTGCAATTTTGAATTTCCTGCTAACTGAATACTGTTCTGTTGTTTTTGAAACAGAAAAATTGCATCCTTTGTGTCATTATTATAAAAACATTTAACTATCTTTTGATGCAACTAGTTCTGTGTGAAATCCTTGCAAATAGCTGGCATTTGATTCCACAGCTGAAATTCTCTGTGAGGACATTTATTTTTAAAGATCTGAGCTTGATTCATATTTTCCATTTCTCTCTAGAAAATTGAATGACAAAATACTAAAGAAAACTTGAATATTAAATATTAATTCCTGCTGAACACTTTAGAAGTACTTTGCTAGCCTGACCTCTTCATTTTATTACTGCACAAGACTGTGTTGCACATAAATTTTTATGTGTGTGTCCATATATATAGGAAGGTACCCATCTACATATGCTCCCTATATTTAGGGCACAATTTACATGCCCATTAAATACAGAACCATATGTACATATTACAATACTATGTCTTCACTATTATTCAGTAGAAGTTAAACATTTCAGAAGCTGAGGTACATCATGTAATCATAACTATGGTCCTTCGCTTATTGCAGTCTTTAGCAGGGTGATCACGCATTACTTCTCAAATAATGCAACCACGTGCAGCTTTATATTTTGAAAGCTGCAGTGTTTCAAACCTAGAAAATTCTCCAGTCTCTCTGCCAGGAGCTTATCTTACATAATTCTAAGTCAGTGAAAGCATTCTTACTGGCAGGATGCAGAACTCCACTCCTTAAGCCAGTCTATCCTCTGTGCAAAGGCAACTATAACGCGGTATTGCAAACCCCAAATTGTCAAAATTTCCCTTCATTACTTCACAGGAATAGTAGTATTTACCTGATTTTTATTTTGAACCATTTATTCTTTTTTAAATAAAAATTATTTATGAAAAAAATTTCCTGAGTGCTGAAAAGTTCCTTTCTGATGATACAGAAGATTCCTATATCTAATCATCTTTAGTCATAGTAAGAGGTCATAGTAAAAAAAATTACTATCCAATTTATAGAAGAAGCTAAGGTTGGTTTTTTTTTTTAACATAAATTTTCTAGGGACAATTTTTATTTTAATTTTTAAAAAAGCACAACCACAAATTTTTCTAAATAAAAATATTTTTATTGGGTTTATTTACCTTAGTCCTTAGTAGAAGTTGTAATTGAACCCTTTTACATACATAATTCTCTTTTCTGGGATTATCTTCACAGATGTAATCTTACTCATATTGTATTTTCCTATTGTCTTCCATTTCACCTAAAGAGAAACTCCAATGTCCCAAAACCTGAGTATCCAGCTAGAAAGGTTTCAATATTTGAAGCTACCTAGATTCAAGAAATATTTTGGACCCTTAGAAAAACACCAATTATACATTTTGGATAGAGCTTCAAATTTGGATTTCTTATTTGAATGAAATGTAAAGGACCGTAGCGGTGGCATCTAGATACAGTTGTTCCCTAACCAAGTTGCAAAGAAGATGAAAGGAAATAAAACCAAAAGAGAATGATCAAGAAGAGCAATGAAAAGCTAAATAGTTCCCTGTTGTATTAGAGTGGCAATAACTTTTGTCGCTTTGATTTGCAGCTTTGTAAATTGGGAATATCATGGCTGTTTCTGATGTTTACACAGCACTTAACAGATAATTAAAATTATCTACATGCTGGGTATTTCATAGTATTTTGATGGCAATACCCAGACATGCATATCGAAGCAGCATAATACCACAATTTTTTTTTTTGCCCACTTCATCTGGACAAAGAAAGGATGTTTTCTTCAGTTTTCCATAACTCATTCTCTTTACTCTGCTTTGAATGTAGAACTTGGAAGAGCTGTACCTGGGGCCATAATGGAATAATAAATACTGTACGTAACCATTGGGCTGTATTTCCCTTTTTTTTTTTTTTAATAAGGGTGTCATGGTTTGACACTGGCCAAACTCCAGGCACCCACAAAAGCCCCTCACTCACCCTCCCCTGCCACAGCTGGGCAGAGGAGAGAAAAATTAACGAAGGCTTCATGAGTTGAGATAAAGGACTGTGAGAAAACACTCCAAGGGCAAAACAGGATCAATTTAAAGGTACAAAGTGAATTTATTACTAACAGGATAATGAGAAGAAAAATAAGCCCTTAAAACACCTTTTTCCCCCCGCCCCCTCCCTCCTTCCCACTGACAGAGAAGGGAGACAGGGAGAGGGGGTTTGGTCAGTCCATCACCGAGATTTCCTTCCGCTGCTCCGGG
>VZRO01000502.1:61452-74035 GCA_013397915.1 Daphoenositta chrysoptera
GCGGGTGGATCTCTGCATCCCCCGTGGATCCCCAGGGGCTGCAGGGGCACAGCTGCTTCACCATGGTCTTCACCATGGCCTGCAGAGGGATCTTGGCTCTGGCACCTGGAGCACCTCCTGTCCCTCCTTCTCCACTGACATTGGTGTCATCATGTTGTTTACCTTCACATGTTCTCACCTCCTCCTCTTCTCTGCCTAGGAAATACTGTGCCCACTTTGTTTTGATTTTCTTCTTCAATCTGTTATCACAGAGGCATTACCAAGCTCTCTCATGGGCCCAGCCTTGGCCAGCAGCATGTCCATCTTCAGAGCCATCAACCTTTGGCTCTGCTGGACATGGTGGGAAGCTTCCAGCAGCTTCTCACAGGAGCCACATCTGTGCCCCCCCACCACTACCAAAACCCAGCCTGTGCAAAACCAACACAAAGGGTGATACGTAAGGAAAGAGGTAGCAGAACTTCTTTTTAACTCTTTTAGCCTTGCCTGTTCTTTGGCTGGCTCGCTCCTCTGGAAGGCATTGTGCTTTAGGAGATTGCTGCCTGTGCAAACTTGGCCGGCAGCAGAGTGCTCTATCACCATGCTGAGCTCAAGTTAATATATGCTGCCTCTTAGTAAACCTTGCTAATTTGAGTTCAGCACCGAGCTACCTTTAATTAAATGGCTTCTAATTCAGAGCTGGTTCATACCTTGGCTCCTATCCCCATTCATGGGAAGACTCAAATTTGTCTGCCCACAGTGATATGACAAATCCCCACAGTTATTACTGAATTCTTTACTGAGTTGGTTCAACTTGGCACTGTGACTATAGTGGCCTGGCTTGCTAGGATCAGTGTGAATGTTTATTTTTCATCAGATGTTCAGGGAGTCAGGGAAATGTACATTAAAATAGCTCATCCTTTATTCAGAAGCATAAAGGAAAATATTGTATCTGTTCCACTTTTTACCTGAAGAAGTTACCAAAACAGCAAGACAAACTTTCTGATTAAATTATATAAACATAGGAGAAGAACAGCCAACAGTGTCATAAATTTAATAAGAAAATACTTTTATTTGGGCTGGAAATAATGTAATTTTTCTCTTTTTTCCTTCAATTATCATTTCTGTTTTGAAATAATGATGAGAGCAATCGACATCTGCCAAAAGCAAATGATGTGTCAGTTTACCATAAATTCCTTGTCAATTCCAGCCAAGTGTAAAAATGCTAAATGTAACATTAATTGATCATTTTAACGTACCAGAAATGCTAAATTGCTCCATACGATGAAAATTCTCATTTTTGCCATGTTTAGACTATCCTTTTCTAGTGCAACTACTTTACCACTGTTCAATGACCATGCAATAGAAATTAATTTAATATCCTTTCTCCATCATTGCAAATTATTTTAATTATTTCTGCAAAAGGTAATTGACACAATCATCAGAGGTTAACAGATCATTTGGGAATGTTTATTTTGCCAATTTATCCTTTCTTGTAATATCAATATTAAATTATTTTATTTTTTGTTACAAATATATGTAATACAGCTGTAGTGACTGTGAGTGTTTTCTAGGGGAACCTATGACCTCAGGGTTCATGAGTTAATACATTTGTTCTGGCTACCAAAGCTTAATTGAATGTAAATGCAACCTTTCAAATACTATAATCTGAAGGCTTTTGTAAAAACAATATTTTTGTATTGTACCATGGGACTGTATTTATGTAATGAGAAAGCATGATGTGCTCAAAATATTGAAGTTCTTGGCCTCCCGCTGAGCATTTGATATCGAAATATACTTAGTTATAGACTTTGAAATTGATGCCCCTTTTCATTCTGGGTTGAATTTGCACCTTTGCTACAGTAATTTCACTTTGCATTTCTGCACATAATTATTGTGAGACTGATTCAACAGGGGAACAATAAAGAGAGACAGAGTTCTGCCTGAACATCAGATAGTGTTATTTTAATGAAACTTGAAAGTTTGAAGGACTAAAACAATAAACACTGTAAAATGCCCAAACCAGGAATTCAGGCATTCATTTCTTGGATCCTTTGTTACCCTTGGAGTATTTGCAGCTGAATTTCTGTAAAGTGAGGTGTAAGTGTAAAAGACAGCAAACTTTTGGCCTCTGGGGTCTCTCCTGCAGCAGAGTAAGGAATCCTGTATTAAGCATCCATCACCTGTAGCCTCCAAGCACTTAAGTGCTGACATGGACACCTGAATAAGGAGATGCAGCAAGGGTGTAAGAAAGACTTATATCTTCCTAATCCTAAACTCAGTATCAATTGCTCCTTATGTATTCATTCTGCTGAGGACTCTTAATTAACTCCCAAGGCAAATGGACTCAGGAAGGTGACTGGTTCTTTTCATTCTGCGCTGAATCATCACTGTCATAAGGAGCTACAATCTTTTACTCTGTGAATGTGAGTATATTTTTAATGCTCATGTCAGTGCTGAAGTGCCCTCAAAACATTATTCTATTGCATTGGGATAATGAGCATCTCAACAAGATATTCACAAACTGAGCAGATCCTTGGAAAGTATTGCAATATAAGCACATTGAGGACGTACCATTTTAGCAACACTCTGAAGTTTGGGAGGGTGGTAGTGGTGGTCTCCCAGAAGCAATTTCACTTTGCTGGCTTTCTCAGAGAGCAGTTTGCATAGACTGTGCCCACAGGACAGTCAGACCCCAGGTATAGTCCTGCTGAGAGGTTCATTGGCATGAGGCAAGTTCTTTCATTCTAGTTAAGAGCTGTGCATTTCTCATTCATGAAATTTTGGCCCCTTTGAAGCCAATAGGTGTCCTGCTGTCATCTTGCAGTGTGAAAGGTGTTTAAGCTCTGAATCTGCAATAAGATAAGTGGTTGAATCAGAAATGGGCCTGTCAAGTTACTATTCACAGCAATTGGTGGTCACATGGGATTAGTCTGGGTTTTTTTGGGAGGGAGGTTTTCCAAGATATTTAGGAGGTTACCCCCATTTCAGCTGAATCTAGCTACTGAATTTCTTCTTTTTATAACAGCAGATCTCTCCCAATGTTCTTATAATGGTTCCTTTAATACAAGAACAAGGAGAGTATACACAGAGGTCCAACTACTTGGGCACTGTCAATCCATTCACTTCAAGATCTGCTGAAAAATCAAACCCAAAAGCATGCACAGAGGGGTCTTCAAACTTGATGTATAATTAACTTTAAAAATTAGAAGAAAAGCCTGTGCCAGTTCAAATCCTCATGCTGCAAACTGACAACAATAAACTTACATGCCAGCACTGATGTTGCCAGACTTTCATCAGTCACCAACCTGATTATCTCATACATTGGCCCACTGATGCCAGAAACGTAAAATGAAATTCCAGACAGTGGAGTTTTTCAGTCTTGTGAAACCAGAGCCTTTCCAATTCTCGTCAAATAATTTCTTAGGACACATCACCTTCTAAAACTTAACTTTGATTTTATGACTTGGCTCAATGAGGGAGCAGAGTGGCCAATGTGATGATGATGGATTTTTATACGAAGTCAGTACCACTTAAGGTTATAGTTAACTCTCTCTCTCTCCCATCACTTTAGACACTCAGGTTTCCTACAAATATTTCTCTGTGATATAGCTTCTTTAGACATTAACACTCCCAACAATCTTTGAAAAAATATGTTTCCTATTTCTTTTTCCTTAGCTTCAGAAATGTCATAATCAACTTTCTATGGAAAAATACTATTGGCTACATTTATTTCACATACATCCCAGCAACAACATATATGATGTGTTGTGAAGGAGACAGTGGCTTGCTCCACTCAGTGTTTGTTGGCCTTTGTTTGGCCCTCTGACTCATAAGGAGCTTTTGATATAGTTGCTTTCAAATTGTAGTCCTCTTCTTTTCCTTCTTATCCCAATGCAATTTCTGTACACTTGCCTATTGATTTGCTTCTCTTCAATACTTTTCCTTCTGCATGAATATAAGGGTTTGTATTCCTGTCGTATTTTCCCTGAATTTTCACTGCTGTCTTCACTGCCCTTCATTGTGTTGAACCCATTTACATCTCTGTAAGGAGTGAGAGAGAAATAGCACCCTTCAGTGCCCCATTTACTCATCTCATTGCACAGGTGTAAAAGACAAGATATGAGATTTTCAGGAATTAGGTCTGGCTCAAGCTACTCAGGCATTGAGTTATGCTTGCAATTTGAGGGTTAGAAAACACTGGAAACCATCAATTTTCATGTTATGCAGTTGTGCAATGGGATGGAATACCATAAAATCTTACTTTGATCCACAGTCACTACTTATTTCTGTGCTATAGCAAACTAAGCAAACATGAATTTAAATGCAAGTTTGTAACCCCTGAATTGGGCAGTATATAGTCTTTGAGATACCAGGTTTTGCTGCAAACAATTCATGCTACTCTGTAAATATTCTTTTGCTTGTAAACAATTCAGTCTTCTGTAGGTTCCCAGACATTGGTTAGTACTGTTGGTGTGAAAAGATTTTCACCTCAGCTGGCCATTCTTCCCTCATTACAAGGCCATTCATTTTCTCCCCTACCAATTTCTGAGCTATGCAAATAATAACCGGATAGAAAAGTGGGAGGCTGTTCACTGTGATGGTTTAGAAACTGAGGTCACCCAGCAACTGCTTTGAGATCACCTGAGGTTTGTGTGGACATGGAGGATTGGGACCTGAGAGAGAAGATGGACAGCTGAGGAAGGCAATCACCACGACTCTTTGCTGGTAAACCATCTTGCCTGTGCTATCAGATCCTTACATGTGTATATATTTTGAGATCATGAGTTATTTTGAGTTCATAAGTTATTCTGTCCATTTATCCAAGCTTCTATTCACAAATCCAGTGCATCTCAAAGTTTTGGGTTGATACTGGTTTACTAGTAAAGTTATTACACTGAATCACTTAAAAAGCTTGAGAACTTTGCTCTCAGACTGAGCTTGCACGGTGACCTGAATGACATGCAATGTTTTGTCCTGGTTTTAAATTTATCTGCGTTCTGTCTTTGGAGACAAACTCAGACCTGGATCCTGTGGAGTTCATGACATCACATAACGGTTGTGGTTGGAAAGGGCCCCTGGAGCTCCTCTGCTTCAACCTCCCTGCTCAAGCAGGGACTCCAGAGGCTGCTGCCCAGGACTGTTTCCCTTCCAAGGAGGGAGACTCCACCACCCCTCTGGGTGACCTGCAGCAGTGCTCAGTCACCCTCACAGGAAAAAAGTATTTCCTGATGTTCATAGAGAACCTTACATTTTTCCTTTTGTGCCCATCACCTCTTGCCCTGTCTCTGGGCACCACAGAGAATATCCTGGCTCTGTCCTTTTTGCACCCTCCCTTCAGGTATTTGCAGATATTGATGAGATTCCCCTGAACCTTCTTTTTTCAGGGCTAGACAGTCCCAGTTCTCTCAACATTTCCTCACAGCAGAGGTGCTCCAGTCCTTTAATTCTCTTTATGGCACTTCACTGGATTGCCTCCAGTAGCTCCAAACTCACAGTCACCTACACATTTTTAGGGTAAAATTTAGCCCTGTGGCTTTTTTGTGTATTTGTTTGTTTTAATAATTCTGGCTATTTCAGGAACACTTAAAGTGAAAAAGTAATGAGAAAATGAGAATATCTAATTTACTTTCAATTTCTTTTTTCCTGCTAGATCTGCTTAAGAGGCTGTGGTCTTGTTCTAAGTAATTTAAGAAATGAACAAAGGAACAACTTATATGGGAGATTAATGAGTGTGAGGGACTTCGGTAATATGGCGGTAAGTACAATAGAAATGTTATAAATACCTAAAAAATCAGCACAGAGGAGTATGGGCAAAACTCCAAATGGTTGTCACTGTTGTAAGATGGAAAATAAAACCCTTAATGGGCAAAACCTCTGCCTGTTATTGGTAAGAAGTACTAAAAGTAGCCATTCTTAGGAGCACTTGTGGTTGACTAGCACTTGTTATGCTACAGGATAGGAGTAGTAGTCCTGAGGAAGAGGTTTTTCTTTGTCATATCAGCAGTTTTAAGTAGAGCACAGATGCTTTATACTTCCAGGCTTTGTTACATTAGAAGATGTACTGAGCACAGTGCAGAGGACTTTTTTTTTTAAAGTAAGAGATGTGCTGGGAATGAATAGTGTGACTAGTGAAATTCTGCTTCTTTCATTTGTAAAAAAATACTGCCACTTTTCACTTTTGCATGTGTTTCCAATCGAGTTAGGTGCAAAGTCAGATATTTTTCCAGAAGTCAAACAGGCCAGAGTGTATAATAGCAATTGAGTATAGAGGGTGCATATGACTAATTAATTAGTGCCATAGGGAAACATATGTTTTGGCTTCTTTCTGGAGCCAGTTACCACATGCCTGTGTTCTAAGGCAGAATGAGAAGCAGCCCCATGCTGAAATAGGACTGTGTTGCAAAACAATATGACAAAGAAGGAAGAAGGTATGTGCTGACCAAGCCAATGGGTACAGCTACAACAAAGGAAAAAAGTGTCTAGGAAAGTTCTGCACTGAAAAAAAAAGCTCAAGCTGCCGTCAAGGGATAGCTTCAAATCATAGGTGCATTACTTTTTTTAAAATTAATGTACAATGCTTAAACATATTTAGCCCATGGTGGAAAAACCATATAACTTAAGTTTAATAACCCCATCAAAGTGGGAATGGAGGTAAGTTTTGATACTTCCATTTTTGATTTGTCTGAGTTCATATTCCTGCATTTATAGTGTCACTTTAATTCCCTCAATGCTCAGTCCTGAACTGTGGTTTACATGGTTGCCTTTGCAGCCTCAAAACAGCCATTCCTCCTGAGAAAAAATCTCAGCAAAACTGGGCAAATGTTTTATTCAGCATCAGTATTAAGATATGCAATGGACTTTTGGCCAGGATTCTTTCAAAGAGTCAGTAAGGATGCAAGTCTAGGCTCACCAGCTGACCCAGGGGCTGGGGTTTACTCCCTTCTGCACTTCCAGAGACAGCAGAGACTTCCCAATTGTTCCTCACTTTTAGAGGATGCAGAGGCAGTCCCTTCACCATTCTTTATTCTGCTGCTGTTTCATCAACCTTGGAATCTTGTCTCCTTGAAAGATGCTCTTCAAAAAAGAAGTTCAGTTGCAGGAGTCAGGTACAGTTATATCTCTTGGTTACATCTGCCATGTAAATTATTTTTCAAGCAGCATTAAAAACAGCATTCTCTCAGTCATTGAGAATGTGGACATAGTTTAGCTGAAGCTTGGTAATCGAATGTTGGCAGAAACTTTGTGCCATATTCATTGAATATTTGTGCAAGCTGGGATTATGTCAGTAACAATAGCACAAATTTGTAAGTTAAATACAGGAATGCCTCCTAGCAAATGACAGAGTGACTGGTAATTCCTTCTACCTCTGTGATTTGCTTCAAACTTAGGTATTAGTTTACCCAAGTCCTGACATGAAGATGTGCCAAGCACAAGTATGTTTAAAATAAATAAATCTCTTCGGAATTCTTTATGCTTCCATTTCCACCTTGCATGAATACACCTCACCAAATACATTGCTACTCTATGATACTTCTTTCAGACCTCGCTGAACAGGATTTAAAAAACTTCAGCATGGCTTTATGGCAAGAATATTCATGAATACAAATCTATAGTTTGCTCACATTTAGCATAATCAAGGTACACATTTTTCCTGTGCATTCATTCATGGGAAATGTAACACAGATGAAAATCCCATATAGAATCAAAGTTTTTATATTTGACCATCTGTGCCTCTTGCTGCCAAGAAAATGTCCTTTGCCTTTGCTTCTATCATTTTATTGACACTCTTGGCAGGTGCAGCTTTTATGACCATTTTATTATTTTACCTGCTTTTAGTCCTTGTCTCCCCTCTTTAGGCCCTCTTAGATGGAAGTATTTAAAGAATATGCCCCCCTATTTCCTGCTGCTTACTTGAAACAGCGCATTCTGTTCACTCATTTTGTTTCTCAACATGACAGATGCCATCCCCTCTGGCTTTTCTGCTTTCACCTTGTGGCTTGTTAAGATTGCTGCTTTAAACTTGAGCATTCCTTATTTCTCCCCCACCTCCTGCACATTAACTTTGGGGATCTGTTTACCCAGCAGGCAGCCTGCTGAAGCTGTGGATCTCCAGGGATCACCCCACTGCATTAGCAGTCATCTTCACGTCTGCTCATGGCAACTGTGCTGGTCTCAGCTGGAATGTGGCTCTGCCCCGATCTCCATGCCAAAAAGGGCAGCAACTTAGTCACAGCTGAAAGAGCCAACGCAAAGAAGGAAGGAAGGACTGGCCATCAGTGTCTAGAATTGCCCCTCGCTTCTGTTTCTGGGTTTGTGGAGGGTCTTTCTGTGTTTTTGTGAGCACAACCCACCTGGATAACCCAGAGGAAGCCCAGCTCAGGCAGTGGCATGCTCTTCTCAGCAAAGACACTCATCATCTTCCTGATGGGGACCTCTCTTCTCCAAAGGAGGGGCCTCTGGATGTGTCCTGGGCAGCATGTCACTGTCTAATTCCCACATTGCCCTCTTAAGGACAGACAAGGATGCTTGATGGCTTCTGAGGGCTGCCTTTGCTGGTGCTCTCCCAGGGGTCAGCCCCGGTGTGGTGCTGGGCAGAGATGAGTCTGACCAAGCTGCACGGGGTAGGGTCAGTGCCCACCGGGAAGTCTGGTCCCTAAGGTCAGGCTCTGAGCCACCCCCACCCCTTGGCTTTCACGTGTAAATTGCTGCTAATTATGCTCTTCAGCTTTCATTTCTACTTCCAAACTCTGTTGGCAGAGCACTGCCTTGTGCATTTTAAGATGAGCCTCAAGAAGGTATTAATAATATTACATGAAGGTGCTGGACATAATCAGGAAAGGCCTTGGCTTTCTTTCAAAGAATTAAAATTCGGTTTTGATCCAAACCCACAGCTGGTACTTACAAAATCATAATGAATAAAGTTGCCCAAACTCTGATCTATATACATTCCTGTACTCTTTCTTGGTACATCTGTAATCAGAGGGATGTAACAAATGGGTAAACAGTTTGTCACATCTTTAATAAACTGGACAAAAGAAATATCAAGATCATGTTCCAAAACCATTTAACAAAAACTCATCAAATTATTTAGTGTAATTGTGGTCTCCTGGATTTTGATTTGCTGCCAGACTACATTATTTAATGCACTCAGAAATGAAGAATTGGTATTCCAGTGGCACAATGTATCAAAGCAACATCAAAGATATTTATAGCTTGTGTGACTGAGTTGCACATGAGTTTTAGGAAAATATTCTGTTTAAACATACTTAGTTGTGGGCTTTTTTTACATTGAGCATTATCAGGGATAACAATATTTCTTTGGAGGCAGATGACTATCCAGAAACATAATTAATCATGATTATTTATGCCATACCTAATTATCAGGAAATAGCCCCAGGGATACACTTCAGTTATATTTCCGAACCTTCGGAGTGTAATTACTTTGCTTTGTATTAAATATTCTTTCCATACTCTTGAAGATGTTTAGAATGTATTTATAAAAAAAAATAAGGTCACAGGGATAGAAATAAATAATGTGCAAGCAAATAATGAAAATATGTGCATTTGGGGAAGCTGTGAGTTATTATGAGGAACTACAATAATTTAATTCTCTCAATAATTAGGTAAAAGAAATAGCTTTCTACTGTATTTTTTAATATGTGAGTACACTAGCATAACTGCAACGACTTTAAACCACAGACCTTTTAAAATTCTGTTAATGTGGTGCAAAGTGGATTAAAAGTTGGAAAAAAATACAATGCTACCTAAGGGTTTGAATTCTCAAAGACTTTTCATTTGTAAATTTTGAAAGCTATTTTTCAGTGAGGACCTTTCCTATTCTAAGGAGTTTTATAGCTTCTGGTGTTGCTGCAAAATTATTTAGATGCATTTCTGTCTTGTTATTTATAACCCATTGTGTGTAATTAATACATTTAATAGGAGTTGTAAAATTAGGTAGGCAACATACATGAGTGTGTATGTCTGTAATTTACATTCCTGGTTGTTAACAATATTGAATACCTTTTAAATGAAGAAAGGATAAGACTCAATATAAGACCTCAAAACACACACACACTTGTGGACCTAAGCTATAATTTTATTGAAGGGCATACCACACAACAAAGTCATTCCTGTATAAATGAAAACCTGGACATTTATTTTTACAAAAATAAGGGGTTTTCCCCTTGGTTTTTTTTTTTTTTTTTTTTTGATAAAAAAGACAACAACAAATATTTTCAGCACCTCTATAGCCAGAGGCTGTTTTTGGGAACATGGTCCTTGCATAACAGATTTGCAGAACTATGCTGGAATGCATGTCATTATACTGTCTGGGTAAGTAGGCTGGAGGGGTGGGTTGGCTTTGGAGATTTCATTTTTTTGCTTGGGTCATGCTTAGGAAAGTTATGTATATCCAGGCAGTATATTTAGTTATTTTATTAGCTGGCAGAATATGAGCTTAGAAGTACTCATTCAGTACAGCCTTTTGGTGTGTGCTTACTGTTGGAGTTGCAGCTCCTGCCCTCAGTTCAGGTGGTTATGGAGATGTCTGGAGCTGAGTGTGGTTTGTACCAGCACCAGAAGCCTCAGCACAGCTCCTGCTGAACAGAGGGACCCTGCCCGCAGGGAAATGCTGGGAGCTGTCATGGGACGAGTGCTGATCTCTGGGGTCTGGCAGGACTGCTCCAGGGTCTCTGTAGGTTCACTCCTCAGGCCTAATCTTACCCAGGTCTCACCGGCTTTGGGACCAAGTTTCACTAAAGCTCCTGCCGTGGCTTCTCTGAGATTTAGTTAACCAGACGTGAGGTGTGTTGGCAGCCACATCATTGCTGTACTTCATGCCCACACCCTGGTTTTAATGTCCATGTGGTTTGTGACACAGTTCTGAAACCTCTGCAGAGTTTGTCTTTACAAAACCCTCATTACAGTGAATTTAGAGGATTATTCTCTTAGTTAAATTATTCAGCCTGCTTAAATATTAGGAAGAAAAATAAAAGTGCGTATTATTTTAAAATGCTAAGAAGTGCCTCATGTTAAAGTTCAAACACAGGAATCTCCTTTTAACACTGGGCAGACAAATACAGAGATTTGCTAGAATTCAAAGCAGACACAGCCCTCAGATAAATTCCATTATGGTTTAATGACAGGACAATGTTCATCTAAGCCAGTGATGAAAAACAGTGTGTACACTCGAACTGCCACCCTATGTCTTCTGTGAATAATAATCTTGGAAACTGAATGTTACCTGGTGAAGTATTTCCTTAACAAATGTCTGATTTTTTCCTATCTCCTATCCCAAATTTTTATTCTCTGTTTGCTTCCTAGCCCCAGATGGACTATTTTGTTTTTTGTTTTTTTACCTATTATTTGAAACAGCATTAGCATACAAGGCAAAGTGCTTTGGTAATTGAACATTCAGTTAATTAAATCAACTAACACTGAATGCCAGTGTTGTGAATTGACCGCTTTCCCTTGGCATTTTCTCCTTGTTAATTTATCCACTTCGCTCAGATTTCTGAGCATTACTGTCTAAGTGTGCACTGCTTCTTGATGCTGATGGACAGAAGCAAGCTTCCTTTAATAAGGCACTACGGTGAAAACAGTGATCTAGTGACTTTTTAGAGACTATTAAATGGTTCATTTTAATTTTTTCCTCCCAATACACCAGCCCCCAAAGGCAAACCCAAAGAAAGATGCAGCGGAACTTATTTATCTGATGTTGATTCAGTTTACACCGAGGTGAGCTCAGGTACTTCCCTGAGCAAATTCCCTGAAGCAGTGAGTGGTTGAGGTGAGAAGCTATCCATCTCCAAAAGGCTTAGGGGAGTTCAGCTGCCAGCAGCATGTGGGAAATAAAAAGAGAAAAGAGAAAAAAAAGGAAGAGAGTTCTAGGGAAGAGAAAGTGATCTTCATCTAATCTCAGTTAATTTTTTCCAGAAGGAGCCATCTTGTGTTTGAGTCTAAACACCTTCCCTACCACCCCATGGCTGGTTTCATTCAGGGCTTCTGCATAAATTTCTGGTCCAGGCCAGACATCTCAGCTTTCACCACATCTACTTTACCCCAGGTTGAAAGATATTCCTTTCTTAAGCACCCTCCACTGATTTGAAATGTGTGCCGTAGCCACCAGAAAGCCTCAGCTCAGTCCTGGCTAGAGAGGAATGGTGGGCAGGACAGTGGTGAGGCAGAGGAGTCCGCCAAGCTGGGAAAAGTGGACACTGGAGATCTGAATTTTCTGAAGTTTTGATCTGGCATGCTAAGAAAAATTGGAGCGGTCCGGGCTGCTTTTCCCAAGGACACAATGGAAGAAGGGGGACTACTATTTTATGCATGGTGCACATGGAAGAATCCATAATAGAAGTTTTTGATGAGGTAGACATAGAATGCTTTATATAAATCTTTTCCTCAAAGAGAAATTCTCAGTCTTGTTCTAGTGTTGCTGATAGGAGCCTATGGCATATCCTCTAGCATAAACAAATACACACTGCCTTCGACTCTTCTTTTGGAAGAAATTAGACTTTTTTTTTCTCTAGAAGCCCTGTTTACCTTTATTTGCGTTGTGGTGCCTTTTTTAAGCATGGCACAGCGTAGCAATCTGCGGCCTTCC
>VZRO01000502.1:74120-101799 GCA_013397915.1 Daphoenositta chrysoptera
ACGGGGAGCAATGGGAGAGCGGGGAAGGGAGAACAATCTGGAAGGGGAGGCATATAGGGTAGAAAAGGGGAGGAGAGATACAAAACCAATAGCAGTAGCGAAAGGTGCATACATAATGATGAGAAAGCAAAGGATCTTGGGAGGAGCCAATCCGCTCACTCTAACCAGAGAGATCTCCCGGCTGCTGCCTTTCAGGAGGAGATTGAGGCTTTTGGTCTTTGGTCTTCCAGGCCACCACACAGGTCCCCACATATTTGGATTTGTGAAAGCAGCTTCTGCACTGTTAAAAGAAATTATTCCTTGACCATTTATTTTTCTCACCTTGTTTATTATTTTACACCTTCTCTATCTCCCAAGGCTTTTTCTGCAGGAGGAGAGGTTTAGCTTATGGCGTCCCTGACGTGAAATTGATCTCTGTGGTTGTAGACCTTGGAGTGTGACTTCAATGAGAAATCCACTCCAAGCTTAACCTGGGAAAATAATCTCCTTTCTTTCAAAAAACTGCAAGCTCAGGAGGGAAGAATGACAGAGTTCTGGCAAATACTCAGCTGTTTGTATACATATTGTTTCCTGGTGTTTTATTTCAAATTTTTCCAGAGTGGAAACCCATCTTTTATCAGACAGTTCTCTCCTCCAGTCTTGCCAAGCCACAGCAAAATAGAGGAACTATTTTTAAATTACCATCTATTCAAATTGTTTGAAACCTTATTAGAACACTACATACACAATTTGGAGATAATTTTAAATTCTTTCTGGAACCTATTTGCAATTTCTGAGGCTCAGAAACAATCCAAGGGAAAAATGCTTTCATACGGTACCAAGTTACATATTTCTTACAGCCATATTAGCCACTATAGATAATCTCCTCATATTTGAATATTCAGTGCACAGTAGAGACATCTGTGCAGGTATTCACTGTACATCCACCCCAAAGGAAGGAAATAGGGAATCTTACAGAAATGATTACCTTTGTACCATTGTTCTGTTTTTCTGCCTTGTCTTAAATTTAATAATGACCTTGGTTTATTTGCACTGGTGCATGGCAGTAATGACCTTGACCTGAAGAGTCATCCCAGTTACCTCAGGTCATTTGGAACATGTAGAGTGTCTCATTTGGAACCTGGAGTTCACAGAGCTCCCCTGTCTCAGAAACCATTGCCATAGGACAAGTTTTCAGATGGCCCGAGCACTGCATTGCCAGGGTCCCCCAACTTCATGTAGCCCCAAACTGAAGTGTCCACACCAGTATACAGCTGTTCCACAAGTGAATGGACTGTGTGCCCTTCAAAAAAAGGATCAGGTTTCTCTGCTTGAATCCTCATTTAGAGTGTAGAAGATCTTGTAGGATTTCTGTGTAATTTTAAAGACTTTTCTTTTTAAGGATTTAGTAATGGTGATACACTTTCATACCTGACCGTATTTCAACTTGCCTGCCCAACACACCCTTAGTTATCTGGCCACTACAGGCACCTCAGCTGTAAAGATAAAAGAGAAGCAGTAATCCCTATGAATGGCAGCTGAAAATTTCTTCAGGAAACTTGCAGATAACAGGGCCATATGAGGGTAATTAAGGGTGACCTGTACATCCATGCTACATGTGAGAATATGAAGACATCCATCAGTACTGTGACTTTTCTTGGTTGATAGCTGACTTGACTACTTTGCTGAGGTATCTAATATTTTCCTTTATTTTTCCCTTTGCAACAGGGGAGACTCATTTTATGACATCAAAAATATGTGGAAATATTTTTTTTCATTTCAATAACAAAAAACAAGCATACTGGAAAAAAAACCTAGGCATTTATTTGTGACATTTTTAGTAAACCTTTCCCTTTAAATTTTTTTTTAAAATGGTAATTTCCATTAAATATTAATTTGGAAATATTTTTCTGATTTATGTGGAAGGAATAACAATCTTTTATAAAATTCTTAGATTGGAATGTAAAAATCCTGGTTTGGGTAAAATGAAACATTATATTAAGTGATTCTTTTTGTTTTTGAACTGTTTGATTCACTACAAATTTTCATCAAAATGTCAAGAACAGCAGCAGCAAGAACATAAAAGACAAGAAGCAGCTAGAGGAGTTGTCTGCCAAAAGCTGTTTAGACAGGAGAGTGTCTTTATTTCTGAGATGTCTAGACTACTTTTTCACTTTCATTTTTCTTATTTTTATACACTCATTAATAGTTGCATATTTTGCTAAAGAACTCTAAATGCAGGTTTTTCTTTTTATTATTTGTTTGCACTGTTAAATGCAAAACAAAACCAATCAATAATTCTGTCTGTTGTTTAATAGACCTAGACTCTGGGTTCTTTTAACAGTAGACAAAATGAACAATACAGGATTAACAAGTATTTTGGTTGTATTGCTTGTTAAACTCAGCTAAAATACAATAGTATTTTGTAGACTTAAACAGGAATATTTTTTTTTAAGAAAAATATACATCAAAGAGCTAGTTTTTGCTTTTTGGCTTCTGTCATTTTAATTTCATGTCTTTGCAAGTGTCACATTCTTTATTTTCACATAGCCACCACATTCATCCATCTTCTGTATTTATTCAGCATTAGATACAGGGGGTACTCAGGTAGTCAGTGCAGTAATTTTGAAGAGCCTCACCAAAACCTACTGCAGTCAAGAGAACATCCTGCATTGACCTCAGCAAACATGTTGTTTAGAAAGAAGTTAGAGATGTCAATTGAGCACTTCAATTAAGTCTTTCAAGTGTAAATTCAGTAGCTGCATGTCCCCTTCTCTTCATGCCACTTCATTACATCTTGTTGCAAAAGGTCCAAGCAATAGCAAGTGATACATTCCCTTTTATTAGGGAGCAGTGGCAAAGAGCTGTTGCTTATGGGTTTTTTTTGTCCTGACTGTTACTCTCAAAGTCACTGAAATACAGCATGGAAGTTAAAATATTGAAAAGAAAGTACAGTAATTGTGAGTTGCTGTCCTTATCTACTGAATAGTGAAATATTTCTAGAGGCTGTATTCCCTGTGGCTGGTGACAACCTCTGGCTGGACGTGACTGAATATGACTTTACGAATATAAGTTAGAAATGTCTTTCTTTTTTTTTTTTCTTTTCCCCAATCTGAATCTTTATATCTGAGTAATTATGAAATCTCCAGAGCAGGGAACTCTTCCAATCAAATATATGTATCAGAGAAAAATATTAATCCCACAAATATGACATGAGATATCACATTAGTCTGTTAGTAACTGGCTCCTTCATAACTCCACAATAGTCTTTTCCTGACCCATAAATGTCACTCAAGAACACAAAGTATTTTCCACTTCCTAAAACACAGAAACTTTACATCCCTATATCTGAAAGCTTTAATGTTTATAATTCTATTACAAGCTGCAGTAAAGAGTTGAAGATTCAAAATCTCCAGTGAAAAGGGGCACTTACACAAAGTTTATTGTTAAGTTAGGGATGAAACTCTTCTTTTTTCTAAAACTGAAGCACTGTGCAGGAATTTGGGCCCTTTTAATTTTATCTCGTTTTACACTTTTATAGCATATGGTGTTATGTAATATATTTTGAAATATGAACTTATTTTGAAACCAAGCCTCAAAGCATTTATTTCTGGAAAAAATTAAACCCTCTAATTTTACTGTGTCAAAAAAAAAAAATTTTTTTTTCCATACTCAGAGGTCTTCTTCAGAAAAAGTTTAAGGGACTATCATGTGTTCCCTCAGGTTATTTTCTAGTAGGTCTAGTATTATGACTGCAAGGGTCTTGCACAGAAGTTGCCTCTGTCCTTATCTGGATTTTAGATGCTGCCAGAGTGTAAATAAAGAATAGTAACAAAGAATAACCATAAGCAGAAAAAGTAAAAAGAAACAGGGAAAATATGAGCTTGCTTTAGTGTAGGAAGCAGCATGCCTCCACACTTTCAATTCCCCTGTGGCCAGGTTCCATTTAGCACTTAGACTGCTTTCACACATATATATGGTTTTCCTGAGCTAACAAATATTTCTTCTTCTCCTTAAGGATTAATTTTAGGTGTAAATGAACATCAAGATAGCGCATGTGAAAGGTCTGACTTTGGGGGTTGCTGAGCCCTTTGAAACATTTTAAAGAGTAGCTTAGATAAATAGAGGTGAAAAAGCTGGAACAGTAATGTGATTCTGGCAGCAGAGAAGGCTTTGAGGGCCTCATCTCAAAAGGAAGAGTCAGCTAAAATTCCCTATTGAACTAGTGGGGAAAGAATGCTAACGAGAAAGAACAAACAAATCCTGCCTGGTTTGCCAGTGTCCTGATTTATGTACTGCATCAGGACTCTCTTTTTGTTTCCCCTCATCTTTCCAGATCTATTGCTGTAGTTGAAGAAGATTTCTATAGAGGAAGTGAGGAGCTGGAATTAACCTTGTGGTCATGAATTAGGCAAAAAGGAAAAAAAAAAAAAGGATAAAGATAAAAGAGAGAGACAGAATGCAAGAAAGACAAGTCAAACAACATACTAAGTAAATTGGTTGACTCAGATCTTTATTAGCCAGAAACCATGGTGATCATTTAGCTTTTGGTATTCAAAATGAAACAAATTAGTCTTCTACAGATGAAAGCACCAAGGAGAGAAAAACAGCAAGGAAGGCAAATGTTGGTATTATCCAGCCAGTTAAAATGCCTGCCCTATCTGAACATCCACCCAAAGCTTGAAATTAGCAGCATTATAGAAGTAGGAATAGGATTATTTTCACATTTTAAATAGTCATAGGTCTTTCTGATTGCATGTGACTCTTCCTGCAGCCAGTTGGGAGGGAGCAGCCACCACCCAAAAACGTAGTGTGAGACCTCAGCATGACCATGTGGTGCGTCCAGGCACCGCTGCCTCATGTGGTTCCACGATGCTCTGTCATCGTGCCAACTCCACGAGTATTTCTGAGCTGTAAATTGATTTAAAAACAGTCATAATGACCTGCTTGCATCAAATCAATCAAAATTCATTACCGAGGTAATAAAGGTGTGTTAGAAACTGTCATAGATTTTCTTAATCACTCCCTTGGATTTCCAGGTCTTTGGTATTCAGACAGATTTTCAGCTGAGCACTTCCCAATATCTGCGTAAAGTGAGTGGAGGTGGGTCATGAAAAGACACAAAAATATTGCACACTGACAATTCAACAGGCTGCTTCTAGATTACGTAACAGCTGGCTGAAAACAGACTCCATGGTGCTGTGCTACATATGAATGTATCTTTAAATGGTGTAGAAAGCCATTCTTAAAATAACATGTATACAGTCCCTCTGAGAGCATGCTGGTGCCAGGGAGTGTTGACCTCACCTCAGCACATGGTTCCTGCACATGTAGCATTTACTAATATTGACACAGGGATGCTCCTATCTTCCTTGTATTTCTCCTTCACCTGCTGATATTGCTGCTTTCAGCCCTACCCAAATCAGCAGGAAAAAACAAAAATCAAATCCCCTCCACATTCATGAGTTTGTTCCACTTCTTCCTTTGAATCCAGTCTGGTCACCTTTCCTTGTTAGTGACAATTGCCAGCAAGATGCCCAATTTTACTCAGGTAACAATGCTCACAGGATTAGGACAAGCTAAGCTCTTTTTTTTGGCCCAACATTGACCTCCCTTTGCTAGGCAGAGCTATTTCTAGATGCTAGAGTTAGTACAAGAAACTTGGAGGTGAGAAAAGGAATCTAGAAATGGTGAATGAGTTTGGGGTGGCACTCAAAAATATGGAGGAATACGAATACAGAAAAGGACAAGAGTTAGGGAAGAGTTACTGTGTGAGAGGGGTGTACAGGAACAAGCAAAGAAGTCAGTGTGTGTTTCAGGAGTGTAGAGCTACATGTCTTTCTGAGAAAAACGGGAAACTGATTACATGTGTTCGAAGGTCAGGAGTGCATGGTGAGAGCTGGGGAAGGTTTGCATGGCCTAGGATGGGAGGCTGAGAAAAAACAGGGGGGCAAAGCAGCAGAGAAAAAACTGAGTTCCTGGCTCTTTCATAGGCTCTTGGCATGGACTAAGGCACATTGTTTTGTCTTCTCATTACCTTCCTGCGCAGCTCACCTTCCCACTTCTGATGTCCCTATTTTGTGGAGTAGACAACATCCTTATTGTTCATCAAAGATCATGAGGCCTTCAAAGGGCTTGGACAATAAGACTCATGGGTATGAGCAACATAGGTTAAGACCTGTCTATCCACAGCTCCTGTGGGTCAGTGTCTGTCTCTGAGGAGGAGACAGAGGCCCATGGCCCTCATGTCTTGGGTAACATATCTGGAGCTTGTAGCCCAGGGAGCAAATGCTAAGATGATCAGAATAGAAATCTTCAGTTCTGAGGACCTAAGCTGGCTCTGGAATTCTGGTATTAAAATAGTAGAAGATAGGGCATTTAATACGTCTTTCTATCTCTAGACAGTAGGGAAGAGTATGTGACTCTGAGCATGAGTAAATTTGGTGGAAAGGGAGTTTGCAATTGTGAGTAGGTTCTGGGACAAAGCCTTGGAGAGAGTTCTACATGTTTAGAGAAGAAAAGGCTGCCAAGAAAGGAGAGTGTGTCTGAGAGGAGGCAGTAATCATAATTTCTGTGGCTATGGAAAGGGATTATGCGAACATTTTGGTAATAAAGGAGATAGGGTAAGAAAGAGAGTGGAGTGGGGTAGAGAGGGAGTGAGCACAGGGAGCCACAAAATGTGAACATGAAAACAGAAAAAGAGTTCTCTAAAAGGAGGGTGAAGTGTTGAAAAACACTGGAGGAAAAAAAGAGAAAGGTAAAAGGTAAGATAGGAAAAGGAAAAAGAACAAATGGCAATTACTTCTGCATTGGATAGAAAAAGAAATGACCTGAAGGAAAAACTTAATTAGAAGGTATCTGCAAAGATAAAAGATGATGAGAAAGAACAGAACAGAATGAAGTAGCAAAGAGAAAGAGGGAGACAAAGTACATGTAAACGAAGTTTTTAATTAGCAAAAAGGATAAAGATATTTACAGAGAAAAAAAGCATATGGATGAAATATGAGACACTCATTTATGTAGGTCCCTTCAGGCTCAGATTTTTATGCCTCTTTTTCACTACTGACATTTTAAAGTTGAACCCAATTCTCCCCTCTTGGTCGTTCTGACCATTTTATTCTGCTTGTGACTATACCATTACTCCAGTAACGCAGAACGATGTAATACACATTTTCCACATTTGTGTTTATGTTTTTGCTCATTTTTTATCACTGTTTTCTTCTGACACTGATTACCTCATTAAAGCAATTTTTTAAAATCTATACTGACTGTGTGTTTCTGGATGACAACTTCTCTTTTGTCTGGGGAATATATTTTGGTAGAACTGTTGGTACTCAGTCACTGTGCATTTGCACTGCAACTCTCAGCACCCCATACCACATGTACCTCTCAAGGAATGATGCATCTTTCTAAGGAAACAGCAGTGGTGAAAACTTATTCAGGCTACATTTGCCATGAGTTTCTTCATGGACAATGTGTTTTATGAATACTATTGCGGTTATTTTTCCATGCAGATGACTTCTATGAATTAGCTTTTGTCAAACAGACACAGAGTCATAAGTTCCCATTGCAGTCCCTGACACTAGCACAATCTGTGAATTTGAACTCTTCATTAAAGAAATTGGATTATAAAATACATCTGTCTCAGAAAGAGGTTTAGTTAATGGTGGTAAAATATAATGAAAACCTGAAAGCCCTGATAACTTCGTATTTCTGTTTTGAAAAGCTTGAAATGCTGTTTTATATTGTAGCTTCCTTTGATTCCCTGTTCTTGTTAGGGAAGCTAGTGTAATGAGGGAGGCAGAAGGCTGGATAATAATCCTGCCTTTAGCATCTGGATGGCAGTGTAGATTTAAACACAGTTTCAAAAGGGTACCACAAGTTTGCTGTGGGATTGTTTGTTATGCTTTTTCAGGCTCTGAATGAATTTGATATACACTATGAAAAATTTCTAAAGTAAACTTTGCATGGAAGGGCTATAATGAAGGGACCATTTGTCCCATCTCATTAAACCAAATGGGAAACTTGGGATCATAATTCTGTGAAGTTTATATGTTGTAACCTAAGGAATGACCCCAGAATGGTCAGGTGTACTTCCAGAGACTTTGGTCTAGCTGGCACAGGAGGAAATGAAGTGGAGATGTGGTAGTCCAGACCTTAGCACTAAATGGATCCTGGAAACTTTGTCCAGCTCATGGTAAAGCTCATGTCACCTTGTCTTCACTACTTGGGTCCTGCAGGTAATTATACATGGAGGAGGAGCTGTAACTAGCCATGAATAGAAGATGGGATTTCCGAATGGCCAGGCCATTCCCAGTGTTCTTTTCCCCGCCATGCTCAGAGGCAGTGAATGATGCTATCCTGAAGTGCATGTCATGCAGAGCAGGCTCTGCTTCTGCCTGGGCAGGTTTTAACAAAAACAAGGCACCTTGGACTTCAGCTGTGAGAAGTGCTGAGCATGCACGCTCATGCAATTCCATGCTCTTTACTTGGGGCAGAAGGTTCTGCTCCCTTGGCAGGGTCATCCAAGATCATGGAAAGACCTTGCCTGTAAAAGCTTCTTCCACCACCAGCAACCTTCTTATGTGATGTTCCTGGAGTTTTCTTCCATACAGGTTCAATATCTAAACTATGCCCTCCAAACCAAGAGGAAGGAGACCCAGGACTGAAGTGAACTTGGACAAAGCTTTCAAGGAGTGTTCTGTTCTGAATAAGAGGACCATGGAGTGGAGAGTAGATGGGAAGGAAAGCAAAAGTTCCAACCAACCAGCTCACAATTCAGGTTTTGAAGCATTATCAGCCAAAAGAAAAGCCCGTGAATACGATCTTCCATCAGAGACGTCCTGCAACAACAGGGTTTCAGGCCTCCTTGCCAAACCACAGTAGATGGTTGGCATGTTTGGAAGGGTATAATTTCTTTCTCTACTTGTAAGCTTGTTCTGTGTGGGACTAGAGAGAGAGGCAGATATATTAGAGGGGTAAAATGAGTGTTCAATCCTGCAGGAGATGGATGCTCCATCTGTCTAGGGTTTAACTACTGACAGTACTAAGTACTGTAAGATTTGCAATTATATGGACTTGCTTATCATCACCACAGGTAAGATGACACATGAAAGCTATCTGAAGACTGAAGTATGTCCAGAGAAGTAGTTCTGCATGTCACACAGACAACATCCTTATAAATATACGTACACACATTATATATCGCATTCAGCTAAAGGAAAGAAATTACTGTTTTCCCATTTCTACTGTTATAACTGTGTAATTATATTTCTGTATATAATTATATTTCTGTATATAAGGGAACAGCAAAGAAGCCTGGAAATAAGTGTGGTTGGTTTTACATGTGCACACATATATATTGTGTGTATGTGTATATATACAAAGGGTTCTACTACAATGAAGCCAGCCTGGCCACAATGTTTGTCTTCGCTGGAGATTTTGTGTTAAGTCTTGTGTTCTTACCAGCCTCACAATAATCTCTGATAAGGAAACTGCACCTTTGTGAACAGAACAGAAGAAAATCTATTGTTCTGATGTTTATCTATTTGCATATTTGGAAAGAAGTGTGACTTCATTCTCCATTCATTGCCCTGTTTTATTCTTCAGTTTATCTCTGATTATATTTTCTTTGACCATCTCTCTGATGCAGATTACTTAATCTTAATGAGTGGAAACTCACTAGTTATTATTAAAACTGTTTAAGCAATGTAAGGTTTCATTTTCTTGTGTAGTCTCCTCTTGTTCTTAATTGGAGTGATCTCATTCCCTAAAGTGTCTGTGCTTCCATTATTAACTCCTATTAATAAATCGTATTAATAATATACCCTACTAGTCCCAGTCTGAGCTGAAACACTGCAAAACAAACCCAGACAGGGAGGAAAAAATCCTCATGTTTTGTTTTAAAATAAAGGAGAAGTATTTAATTTAAAAGTAAAGAAAGCCAAAGACAATATTGCACTGGCTTCTCCATTTTGCTGACACCTTACTCTTCTTGTCCTACCAAGAAGCACTAAGCGTGCCCCGAATAAACACCAGAGAGACCCCGCTTTGAAAGGCTGACACACCTGTGGCATGAATTGAGAGCTAAGGTCAGGCTGCCCTTGCGCAGTGCAATGCCAAACATGGAATCCTGACTGGGATATTCAGCCGAAAAAAATTGTCAAGTCTGCCCTGAATTTCTCAAAGTTCACTACAGAGCAGCACAAGCTCATAGAGCTGCAAAACATGAACAGCAATTACACCGTAAGGGTCTGAATCAAACTGTCACTGCTGTGCTGTTGTAGACAAGCACTGCTGCAGCAAGAGACATCACCGAGCTGGCATCACCTCACTGCAGCTGATGCAAAAATATTACTGCATATAGGAACTGCACTGTGGAGCTGCTTGTGGAGTCCTCATGCAGCGTGAGGAAAAGAGGGGAAGGGAAAGGGAAAGAAGCCTGGAAGCAGCTACAAGCTCACTGACATCCAGCCACGCCTTAAGCCTCCATCCATACGTGCATGTCTGGACACAGAGGCAGGCTGAGCTTGCACCACGGGCAAGGAAAGAAGTTCTTTGATCTGTTGCCCCTTGAGCTCTCCAGCCCCTCAGGGCAGTGTGGCTGGGGGTGCAGACTGGGGCAGGAAAGGGGCATTGAAGTGTCCAGGTGACACAGTAGCAGAAGGAGAACTGTGCGTAAATCCTCATGAAGTGTGGACTAAGTATTTTGCTTCACTAGGACATAAATAATTCTGTAAATAATTGTTCCTAAAATTAATGTTTTGGGTTTATTCCCTATGTTAGCTTTCCAGTTCTAAATCTGTATGTTGACCACTTCAGCATGTTGGCTTTTTTGTAGGGCATTTGGTAGTGCCTATTTTTCCCATGCTTCTTGTGAGGACTTGAGCCTGCACTTCAATTTTAAGCAGCATTTTCTCAACATCTGACCCTTTCAGCATTGGTGCTGGTGAAGCTGGGCAGAGAGAAGCAGGGCCTGATCCCATGCAGAGTTACTGTGGGGCAGCTGAGACAGCCCTTTTTGAGCTCGAAGCGAAGCTGATGCCTCTTCCAGGGAAGGGCCTGCCTGCCACATCTCGGGGAGCCTGGCTGGACATGTCCTGCAGGATGTGTTATCAGCACGGTGCCTCTGCTTCCACTTCTGGCAGAGAACAGCGAGGACAGGGACGAGCAAAATGCCAGAGTCTGTGCCTGGTACAGAGATGATCCTCTTGGCTCTCCTACTAAATATTTCATTTGAACCAAGTTCAGGGCTCAGCCAGACTGGCTCCAGAGCCCGTGAATATAGCCTGCATGAGTGAGATGACAAGCTCAGCTTAGCTTAGTTTGGCTCAGCTCATGCTTTCCAGATCAGCTCAGCTCTCCCAGACAGCACTTGCCACCTTAGCTCATTGGGAGTGAGGAATATGCAAGCAAGGGACTGCTTGCTAGCTTTAGTGGTGTCCCTAATAAGGCAATTCCTTCTTTTGTGTCAGCTGTTGCTTCTCGCGCTAGGTCTTTTTCCCCTCCCCTACAGCTTTTCTAGTTTGCTTCCTCCTGAGGCTTTAATAAGAAAAGAGGTTGAGGGAGGCAGAAGCAAGAACAATTGCACAGAAAGGATATCAGGTATCTGAATTCCTCCTGTGTAGATAAGTACTTCTTAGCAAATATGGTCAAAAACGTTTGGTGGAAGCAGTTTTGTGTTAGATAGTATCAGCTTGTTATAACTGGGACATTTTGCAGGATATATTGATTATAATGATATTTCACTTAGAAGAAAATGGAAAGTAATGAAGCCATCTTCTCACTTTCTGTAAGGCAATGTTTTGAAATGACAGGCTGATCAGACTGGAACCCCTTGGCTCCATTTTGGAATGGTTTTCACTGCAAATTTTCCTTTTAAATGAAAAATCATAACCGACAAATGCCAAAACAGAAAGTAACATTTTAATTAAAAACGTTTGTAGGGAAGATTCTGAAAATAAACATTCTGTTCTGATCTA
Organism: Daphoenositta chrysoptera; assembly: GCA_013397915.1. NCBI lineage: Eukaryota > Metazoa > Chordata > Aves > Passeriformes > Daphoenositta > Daphoenositta chrysoptera. The sequence continues at coordinate 86,081 of VZRO01000502.1, forward strand.
ATATGGAAAGATTCAAAATCCTGGACTGTCTCTGAGACAGAAATTCTGGCTCCTGCATAGCTCTGATAATATCCAGAGCTCAAGCAAAGCATTGATCCTGGATTCCTTGACCAGTAAAACTGCTTTTGTCTGTGTGTGTGTGTGTTTTCTGCAGATGGCTTCCATCCCTCTTTATTGTAGCAGTTCCTAATATCAGCCAAAAATATCTGCACAAAAGCCTCTGTTATGTCTCTGGGCTTGAATTCTGGCCAATGTTACATATATGGAGAATAGAAACCCAGTATCTTGAATGGCTATCTTTTGCATTATACTGACAGAGCCTGAGCTGGATAAAATGCAGTGTGCAAACTGAAATTGAATGAGCCATAAAGACTGAAATTATTCATTTGGGAAGTATGTTCTGAGTGTCACCGACACCTTAGAGATCAGGGAAAAACAAATAAAAGCATTTTCTCTTTTGTTATTAGTTTGTATCCTTGCTTACTGAACTGTGTGCTGGGAAGCCAGAAAGGTCTTGCAAGGAGCAGAGAATGTAAAATTTCCATTATGGTGTTGCTTTGTGACAGCATTTGGTATAGGTGAAGTGCTTTCTAAAAGCAGCCTCTGCACAGGGCATGCAAAATATGAAGCAGCTTGCAAACTACATGGCTTTGCCTCTCATTACTGCAGAAATAAAACTTCCTTTTAAACACTGCCACAAAAACAGGGGTTCCAGATGCAGTTTTGTATTAAAGACTGGCAACAACAAAGATATGTATTTTCTAGAAGTGCCATTTTCCATTCCAATAACCCAATTGAATTCTATAGCTATGTGTGTTCCTTATTTCAGGATTAATATATCTGATAAGAGGACTGCTTGTCTGAATCCTCTGCAGTGCAAGGGGAGAAAGGGTGCAGGTTTTTAGAGTAGGATGTCAATTGAAGTACGTAGGTTTTTCTAATCTATATGCATTTTTTAAAAACCTCTACTTAGTAGTCACCAATTACTTTACATTGCCTGTAGTTCATAGGGCAGGAGAATATACAGCTTGAGAAAACAAAGCTGAAACCATCTATTCATTATTCTACAGATTTTTGCTGCCTTTCCTTACAATGCAAAGAGGTTTCCCATGGCATATATCTCAATAACCTCTGCTAAGCCAGGACTGTTGACAGCAGGAGTGTTCCTGGCTGGTGGGCTGCTCTCAGCAATGCTGCAGCCTGGTCAGCACACAGCTTCCCCAAAGAGCTGGGAGCTTCAGCACCACAGGATGTGGCTGTCTGCCGGTGGTCCCCAGACCTCCAAGGCTGTCCCTGCAGTGCACACAGGTGCTCCTTGCTGCAGCCCAGGCAGTGGGATGTGGCTGAAGGGTTGTCAGGGCCCAGGCCCTGCATTGGTGTGCCAGTGGTGGTTACAAAATACAGCAAACCCCGTGTGCTGTTTGGAGCATGTGCAAGCTCCAGTTGGGAGATTCTCATCCCTTTTGTTCAGCTAAGCCCAGGGGATCCTGGATCACGGAAAGGACTGCAGAGTTTAAAGTATTTTCACATCTCTGGATTATGTTTGGAAGAGAATGGTCTCATGCTGGAAGCTTCAAACCAGCACGGAGGAGAGCAGTTTGGGCCAGGCAGCAGGAGGAGATTTGGCCTTAGAAACACATCCACAAGCTCCAGAGAGAGCCCTGTTGTCTGTCCAGATTGCAGAGCTGCCCCAGTGGGAGCCCACCTCCCCCCATCTAGGAGAGGCTGCAGGAAGGGATGGCACAAGACAGTTTGTCAGACATAACGTTTCCAGCACACTGTGGTGACAGGAGATTTTTCTCTGTCATGGGATCATGCGAGCAGCCCCTGTTCCACCCACCTTTATCATTACCAAAACAATGGATGGCATATCTTGCCTGCTATTGTCTGGGTGGCAAATACACTTCAGGAAGGGAATGAACGGTGGGTGTGAAAAAGCTTGACTGCTATAATTGTCTCCTATTAGCTTAAACATTTCTCCTCCTTTTCTGCACGCTGATCCAGACTAAAGATAAGGGAGTGAGTAAAGATGTTATCTGGGGTTGGTTCACTTCTTTGTTTTGTGTCTTGTTTGTTTTTTAAATTTCAATTTTTTAAATTGGAAATGAATATTTATACTATCCAGTATCAATTGTAGTTTTAATGAAACAAAATCCTTCAATGCTTTTATCCTCGTTTTAATTTCTACCAGTCCCTGGGAAGCTCCCCTCAATAGGCTAAACGCTTAGATTTAAATGACATTTCCTTGTTCACAAAAGCAATGATTTCTTATGTGATTCGTGTCACTGGGAAAAGTGACATAATTCTTGGGAGGGATGGGATCTTGTAGGTTAGGTTATATTAGTCTTGAGTTATCACATGAATCTTATTATTCTGTGTAGGTTCCTCATCTTTTTTTATGTTTTCATCATATTCCACTGAAGACTTTGATGTACATTCAGAAGCAGATTGAACTGTGGCAGGCAGTTTCCCTCTCTAGCTTCTGCATTGCCCTTTTCTGGGAAACATCTGCCCCTGCAATATGGACTGTGGGGCTTCTCCTAGATCCATGCAGTTAGCTGCCAGGCTAATTAAAGGAGATTTTATTCTGTTTTGATTCATGGCAACATGCTGCCCTGCAAAATGTTATGGTCAAGAGGTGGCTCAAAAGCCACCCAGCCACCTCAGCTTCAGAGACAGCAGCTTTCAGGAGGTGACAGAGTGGACAATGAGGGAGTAGAGATCATTTCAGCAGAAGGACTTCAATCTGACAATAAATGTGTGGCAAGATCCTTAAAGCCTCCCAAGGAACAAAAGTTACAGCAAGATATTAATATACTTGTTCCTCCATCAACATAATGTTTCTTTCTCCCGTGTGCCTGCACAAGTTCTTGGTCTGATGACAAGGGTGGTGTTGAAAGCTTAAGTCATCTTCAGCTCTTTCGTGAATTTGCCAATAACATTCCAGTATAATATCCAAAGGAGGGATAGCAGCATTGTGTGTCATATTTAGCTGCTGTGAAATTGTGTGACACTAAAGCACAGGAAAGAAAACAAAATCTTGAAAGCTGATAATCCCTGCATTTTGCTGGTTACAGAAAAGCCAGGTTAATCCCAAAATATTGCTGCTGTTTCTGGTGCTGACATACCATCTGCTCTTCTCCATGCTAGACTTGACCTGGTATGAACTTTAAAGCCCTTCTTGTAGATGATACTTATTTGTGTCTTCAGACATTTTACCTTCATGTAAACACGCTTTTACTTTCCCTTGTAGAAACCCATTTGCTTTAATGATGTGGTAATTACCAGCAGCAGCAGCAGCAGACACTAGGTTTCAAAAACACTAGGTTTTTGAACTCTTTCTGGAAGGGTTTGGTGGAGCCTGATGCTGGTTCCCAGGTGCAGCAGTGTGCTCTCCTGCTGGTTTGGCAGTGTGTTTGCCTTGTTTCTAAGTGGTAGACAGAACAAAGACCACTTAATTTTGGCAGCTATGAATAGGAATGGGTAAAAAAGTCTTGCTGCAAACTGGCTAACGTGCTTAGAGAAGCTGCCCTAAGAACTGATGGGTAAATCCCCTGCAGTGGGTTGTCTTTTAACAGAAAGTTGTATGAGGATAGCACAGTGCCATTTTAAATAAAAGTTAATATTAAGCCTAGCCAGACTGCAAGAAACCCAAAAATTACTCTATTTCTATAGTAGGACACATTTTGAATGCAGGTGCCTGACCAAACTAGAATGGAATTTAAAAAAAAAATTCTTTTGGCTTAAAGGAAGCAAAATTACTTTCTGAGATCAGTACTGCACCTTGCTTTAGAAAGCTTCTCATTTTTGAAATTTTCTATAGCAATAAAGCAATTTATTTAAACTCCTTCTAGCAACCACAGCCCAATTTTCCTTTCTCATTACAAGTGTTTATGACAAACACATCATCCAGGATTTTTCTGTGTATGCAGGCATGAATACAGCTTCCCTAATTAATGGGATTGCCTATTTATGCCAGATACACATTTAACACATACATTTGTAATTCAATTATTGATGCAATGGATTAAATATGGAAACTGCTAAATGCCAGAAGAAACTGATTTTCAGTCACTGATAGGCTAGAGGCATTCATGTACACTAGGAGGAACTAGTGCAACAAATAGAAAATGTAAACTGTTACAATATTCCTTGATTTATCAAAATTATTGGAGTAAGTCTGTAGGACAAAAATAGACTGATTTGAAGCTGTATTAAACCACAATATTTTAAATAAACATAAATACAACTGTGTGCAGAAATTATGTTAAAAGAACAGTTTTAAGATTGCAGAGTCACTTTACCACAAAATCAGGAAGTGTCAGAATTACAATGATTATCAGGAGATAAATGTCCACTCCACCGTGTCTATGTATCATGGCATAGTTTTTAATGACACAGTTGCATATAGATTTTTTCCAAAGGACTATACCTCATTCATCACGCAGGATGGATGCTGCCCACTTAATCAGCAGTTATTCAGTCTCTTGTTTACTCCATATTACATAGATGAGAAGACTCAAGCCTTATTTGCTGCACACTATTTAAACCCTTCTCTAAAGACAGAATTTTCAGTTGCCTCCTGGGCTTTTCTATTGAGCTTATCCCTGTGGTATCTGAGCACTTCGCAATGAATGCATTTATTTATACAAGACCCTTGTGAGACTGAGAGATATTATTAGCCCTATTTTACAGATTCACAGACAAAATTCTGTTTTTTCAGTCTGAGGCACCTGTGGCCAGATTTTTCCAGTGTGCTCAGCTTTATCTGTTTAAAGCAGAGTTCAGGTCCTATTGAGCTCAGTTGCAGCTGGAATACTCAGCATTTCAGGAAATCAGGCTCCAGAGTATGAAGTCAGATACCCAGATTATAAAAGACAGAGAATTTCTTTTTGCTTAGAGGAAGCTTGCTTTTTGCTGTTCCTGATTTCTTGTCCAATCCACTCCTTCTCCCTGACCCCTTCCCCTGTCCCTGACTGCTGCGCTGTCTCCGCTCAGGGTCAGGCACGGCAATGAGACGACTGGGCAATGCAAAAGGCAGAATTCAGAGGGTGGACAGCAAGAAGGGGTTCAAAGGAGTGATTTAGAAACTTTTTCTGGGCGGGTAGCATGGTGCTAGAAAAGCCAGTGCTCAGCTGGAGTTGATACTTGTGAGGGATATCAAGGAAAACAATAGCAGCTTCTGTGCTACTTAGCAGTAAAAGGAAGAACAAGAAAAATGCGGACCCATTGCTGAATGGGGCAGGTGATTTAGTGAGAAGTGACAGAAATCAGCCTGGATATAAGAAAGAATATTTCCCGGTGAGAACAGTCAGGCTGTGGAGCCGGTTTCTAAGAGAGGCTGAGCAGGCTCTATCCTTGGAAGTTTTGAAGGAGGTTAAATGGATACAGCCCTAATAAGCTCGATCTGACTTCTGGACTGACACTGCTTTCAGCAGGAGTTTGGACTAAGGAAATTCCTAGTGTCTTTCCCACACAATTACACTGCAGTTTCATCTCCACTCTATTTTACAAGCATGTTTTTCCCAAAAAACAGCAACTCATCTAAGATTTTGCTGCCGTCTTTTTAACATTTGAACTACAGTACTTTTTCAGAAACTTAACTGCAAGAATCACACTTTAGTCCTGGGCTGGCTCATGTCCAGTGGGACAGATATTTAGCATTTACTTAAATTTTCCCTGGATGTATGAACTGCGAGATTCTCTTCTTCTCTTGCCATGGGCTACTATGAGATGAAATTTGGTAATATTATTTGTGGGAAGAGGAAAATTACATTCCCGGCATGAGGACCACAGTTCCTTTAAAATAGGAGGATGCAGGTACTTTTCAAATGAGGTTGGGAGAAGGTGCCAAAAAAAAAGTGAAGAAAAAGTGTTTTCCCCTAACCTCAGATAAAGAATAACCATATTTACCACAAATAAAGAAAACCACTAACCACCACCACCATAAGGAATACTTCCATTAAATAGCTGTAGTCTCACAAAACTTTAAGCAATCCAGCTTACAATACTACCTGATGTTGAGAAGAGTCTTAAAACACATGATCTCCAAGTCAACTAGGACAAGGGGTTTTGTAGGAATCTTTCTGCACATTACTTTCGCATGATAAAGATAGAGCAAGCAGGAAACACATTGCAGAAAAGAATAACAAATCCAAACTGGCCTCAGCTGTGGTTCTCTTGGGTGCACAGCCTGAAGTATCTCCTTGTTCTCACAGAAACATTTCTGCATATTGTCTTTTTGTGTGCAGCACTGTGGATCAAATGAAAATAAGAAAAGTCCTTAAGAATTTTTCCATCTATAAATGGATTCTAGAAATTTCAAAGTGCATTGCCAATAAAGATGTAGTTTAAAGGTTTAAAAATACAAAACATTGCATAAGTGTAAAGCTGTACCCTATTGATTCCTTGCTCATTTTCTTTCGCCCAACAGAATGGTTTTAAGCTTCTGTGAGGGCAGAGGACATGTTATTTCTGTATGAGTGCAATTGACTTCAGTTATGTATACATAAGCATACACACACACTAACACATGTGAAGAAGCAGTTACGCTAAACTAAGAGAAGGCACATTTACCTGAGGAACACATTACTGCAGACAGATTTCCATAACTAACTAAGTCAATTTTAAACCCTTGAAGGTCTTTCACCCTTCACTAATGCAGTGACATAAATATTATTTCCTTACTTGAGTGCTTATTGAGGTCCATGCTGAAATCCATGTTAGGCAGTTACCTGGCTTCCAGAGTGGAGGTCTCTGCAGAACCAGTGTCAGAGCTGGAAAGCTGAAATCCTCCTGTAGTGTCAAGAACCTGTACAACCTCTCTCCAAACCTCTCCTAACCTCTCCTAACATAAAGGGAATTTAACATGAGCAGCTGGGGGGCAGCGCTTTTGAAGTGGATGTACATGTGAGTCCAGTGAGATTGTTGGAATTTAGATGTGGCTGCTAAACCTTGGTTTCTCATCCAACAACCAAAGCATTCAAGTTGTGGGTAATATAATCTTCACCAACACCCTCAGGTTTTATCATTTACAGCTCTGGTCACCATGAGGAGTGATGGTGCCCTTTCTAGCCCCATGCTGCCCACAGGAAATAAGTTGGAAGACTACGTAGTCCCTTTCTCAGATGGGTTCACAATTTCATGCTGAGCCATGCCCTGCAACACGACTGAAGTTCAGCCAGGAGATGAATGAATGAATTCCTAGATGTCACAACAGGCTTAATCCCTGTAACTTTAATTTCCTTTACCTTTATAGACTGGCAAAAGGAAGATGTAACTTTTAAATTTTTTTTTTTAAAGGGAATGAATCCTGTGGTTGTAGGGGAAGGCCTTCATTGAAGTAACTTTCTATTTACTGTCAAAAAAGAGAAAGCTTTAGGTTTATTGGAATCATTCAGTGAAAAAGCACAAAAAAACCAGGTCATCCTTCTATCTGTCATTTCCTCTGCTTCTTTTCTATGCCCTCATATGGTTTGAAGAGAACTTTTTGACATCTGCTCTTCAATTTGGGACTGTTTTCAGCACTAATTTTTATTTTCACTGGCAGCATTTGAACTCTTGAATAGCATTTCTCTTATCTTCACCTCACCAAGTAGCTACTGCTACAAAAGGGGCGAGAGATAGAGAGAGGCACCTGGTACTTCCCAGCTGAGGCAACTGCTGCTACTAACCTGCGTTTTGTACTGAACACTGAGTCATGCATTAGGGTCAAAACAAGATTTATTTATCTGAGTTAGAAGAAATAAATAAAAATTGAGAACAAACAGACAGTAGTCCTTGACAGTCAGTTGGTACCTAGTGGATTATATTCTTGAGTTAGAAGGGATTCATATTTTCACTGAATAACTTTTTTCCGAAGTACAGTTCCTCTTGGAGACATCTGTGATGGTACTAATTCTATGATTATAACCCTCTCTATCTCTTAATCCTCTTCACTTCCTGCTTGATAATTTTGCATCTTTAGAGAAGTCCAAGAAAAAGATCTCTTTTTCACAAGAAGGAAGCATTATGTGCATCATGAGATCTCACAGACATATGGCTCCTTAAACCCGTGGCCTCATAGTCAGTTTATGATTTTGGGGGCGACACACTTCTAGTTGGTCAGACCTTGCTGGTGACTTGGTATGGACATTTTTTGGGATTTTTGGTTGCCAAAATGCAATAAAAAAATGAAAGCATTTAATGAACAATTATCTGTTACAATGTTTGTGGCTCCAAGGCTGTCAAACCAGGGATAGGGCTGGTGTGGGATGTCACTGAGAAGATGAAGGTGCTAGAAGATCATGTGGCTCTGTGCTCCCACAGAACTGACGTTGGCAAAGAGAAAGGAAAATGGCCATGCTAGGAAGATTCCTTTAAATGGGAGGTAAAAAAGCTGAGGAAAGGTTATAGGTGGAGGCTGTGCAGTGAAGAGAAGAAAGATTCACAGTATTTTTCAGTGGTAATCTTGTTCTTCGTTTTTTAACAAATTTCTTTGCTCAATTCAGAAGAAAAGATGAATAAGAAGGGGCAGTATAGTAGTACAGAAAGCAGTGAATGCTAGAGAAAAGGTAAATCAGTTATGCCTACTTACTGTAGTACAAACATACAAGATAATAGGATATTGGAAACGTGTCTGTCAAAGCAAAGAAGCCAGGGAGAAAGGCCAAATACAAGTGAGAGTTACCTATTTTCTGAGTTCCATATCCATAACAGGCATTCATGAACAAGCCTAGACTGTTATTTTTAAGGTCTGCAATACAGTTATTGCACATCACATTGATGTTGGGGCAGAGGTGACTGGGATTTGTAAAGGGACAAAACTGCACCAAGTCAAGGTGACAACTCAATTATCTAGATCCTTTCAAACATGCTACAAAGGCAAAGAGGATATGAGTGACATCTTTGTAATGTGGTAATCCAAGGCCCCTCTACCAGCTCTTGCAAGTAGTGGGAGGCCCTTGGGCCTTGGCTTTGGGAGAAGTGTGTGCTTCAAGGGGGGACTGCTGTGGAAGCTGGAAACCACCCTGTGCAGTCAGCAATCCCACGGGTCCCCAGGAAAGGCTGTTCTTGGGCAGAGAAGAAAAAAGGTCCTAACCATGCAACAGGGAGGGCAGAAAGCTTGCTTGGGCTTGAGCTCTATCTCCATGCTGCCTCATGCATCAATACAGCTCTTACGGGATGCATCCTGCAGCTTCCACAAAGTCCTTGTCCAGTTTGGCAACAGCAGCTGACAAAGTGCAGAGGGCTGTTGGGGAGTTACTGCTTCTGCAGACCCTTGATCTGAAGGGAAGTGAGTGAGATGCTGCCCAGAGGGCCTAAAAGGGAGTAGAAGTTTATAGAGATGGCATTTCACTTTATGGGAAGCAAAAGGAAGGACATGATGTAATCACTTCTGGATATTATCTTAAAGGCTTCTGGACTCCAGTGGAATGTAGAAAAACATAGACTGTCAGAAGTGAGGTAGTGGCATTTAGAGTATATCACTGCTGAATCTGCCTGGGGAGCAGACCAGCACAAGCACTATTTTCTGAAAACCTTGATCTGAGCTTTAGGATGTTCTTGAAACGGACACTCAGAGAAATAAAGAGCTCAGAAATTATGCTACTTGGGAGCTTTGATTGGAATAAATTACAATCAGGAACATTATCTTTCGTAAAACAAGCTCTTTTTGGTCCAAACCCCTTCTGCTCCTTGTGAAGCATCAGAGGGGCAGTAGAATTACTTTGGTGTAAAGTTATTTATTTCCAGACTTCTGGTAGGCTGCAGTGACTTATAGTTACTGAACCAGCTTTTATCTAAGGTTCCTGCAACTGAGCAATTAACTTTCTGACTTTTACACTAAAGCAATTCATGTAAACAGATTGTGGTTCTGAAGCAAAATGTTTAGCAAGTCATAAATTGTGAATCAGTTGTTGATTTGTCATTTTTATTTTTGAACAAAACATAAATTTTCTGTCTATAGCGGGATTTTTTTTTTCCTAATGTACTGAAATGTGCATGTCTTTGGGATGTAGAAGAACCCCCAGAAAGAGTCTCAGTCCCTGGCAGTTTACCATGAGGATTCCTCTAAGGAACAGGCATTTGGGGAATTGTTACAAGCAAGATTTCATTGGTTATGATGGAATATAAATTTATAAGCAGGAAAAGATTACCTTGCATTTACCACAAATAAGAAAATGTGGCTGTGCTGTTAATGTGAGGTCAGGCTATATAAATTAATCTCCTTTCTTATCCTTCCTACTTCAGTGAGTAGCCAAGCCTACAGGATAAGTAATGTATCTCCTTTGCATGATGATACTTCCAATCCTTTGTCCTTGCTTTGCAGAGCTCAACAGTATTGCCACATAAAGTATCATCAGTATCACAGAAGCTTGCCCCTTTTGAATAGATGGGACACCTTCAGAGTCCCTGCAGATACAGGCATTGTTTAATTTAGACTTTGGCTCACAGCAGCAAGAGCTACCTCGATAGTAACTTCTAGAGAATAGTAATATGCCTATTGACTTCCTCTAAGACTAGTCCTTGCACCTTCCCCAGAAGATATTGCACTCTGAAGATTATGAAGCAGAACATGATAGAAAGGACTTCTCTGACTCCTTTGACTGCTTAATAATTAACTATATGACCTCTGTTTAGAAGAAAAGCCAAGCTAATTAAAGCATACTTCAACAGATTGTATTGCCTATAATATGACTATGATGTATAATGTAAATCTAGGAAATATGAAGATTGAGTGTGAATAAAATGTTCCATTGTACACCATCACAAGGGTTATACGATCACTTCTTCGCAAATGTCTTCACTCATTCATTTTATGGCACTTTGCATCACTATGTAATCATGTATAATTGCTTGAAAAAACACTTAGACTTCGGGCCCCTTGGGCTGCAACTGAGTCAGAGAGAGACAAGAAAGGGTCAGTGTTTGAGTAAGGACTGAAATTTTCTGCAGTAGTACAGCATGTTCCCTGGAAGTGGAAGTTTCTGCAATAGCTCCCTCAGGACGGCTCATCTCAGTGATCTACATCCTACATACTTTTATTCCAAATTATGTCGTTTTAATCCAAACTTGAAACCTTTTCTGCCACCTATTGCTTTTGCATCATTGTTGTCCTGTTATCTGAAAAACAGTGCTTATGATCAACTAAAACTCAGAAATGTCTTCTATCAAGTTTCTGAAAGTATTAAAAAAGAAAAATCACAATGTCGAAGGGAGTAAAACAAATGCTGTTATCTACATTTTCAAGGTAGAAATGTGGAGGAAAAAGTGGAATTAGGTTTCTCTGGGTGCAGGGTTGTTACAGGACTGAGGATGGTTTGGTGTTGTTGAATCCTACTTTGGCTTAGAACAACAGCCATGCTCTTAAACTCTCTTTTGAATTTATACATTGTCTTCATGGCAGGTTGGGCTTTTTTTGCTTTAGTAATTCTTATACGGACAGAATTGACTTTCTGTGATGGTCAGCTGGAACCTTTTGGCAATTAGCTGAAAGGTTAGTGCGGGAAAAGAAGATAGAGTCCTTTTTCTTTATGAATCTTTTCACAGGTGTGGACTATCTCATTAGTTAACTTTGTTATTTGACAGTTGTGAAAAGTGCCATGAGGTCTAAATGACTGCAATTACTACTCACCTTGTTCTCTGCGCCTTAACTCAAATGCCTTTAGGTAATTTGCAAAATCCCGAGATAAAGGCTGATATGCAAACACCGTTCCTGAGATAAATGGCAACAAATGTTCTGTATGACATGCTTTATTTGTGAGGCACTCAGATCTAACACAGTGATTGGTGTCTGGTTAGACAGATGGGGTTTTATTATTTTTCTCTGATCCTTTAAAGTTGGGTCTTATATTTTGAAAATTGATTTGACACCTGGTCAGACTGCTCAAACCAGAGGCTTGAGAGGCTTGCCTTTGTAACACTGAAACAGCTTGTACTGTTTCAGTGTTACAAAGGCAGGCAAAATACACAAGAGTGGTGAGGGCTAAACTGCATTTGCCTGGAGGAGTGAGAAGTGGCATACAAAGTCTAGGCTCAATATGTCCTGTCTGGGTGAGTGAGTAGTTAGAGGTGTCTGTATCTCAGCTGCAGGTCCCACCAGGCAGTGGTGATCAGGGCTCTGTGTCAGATTTTGGGCTATTGGCTTTTGCCTTCATCAGGAGCCTCTGTGTCTGCAGCCCTGAAATGCAGCAGTGCTGGCCATGACCCTGAGAGTGTGCACAGCAACCACCCTGGTGACTGCAGACAGAGAGGAGCAAATCAACACTCACACCATCCAGCCTGACATCTGGCCAAGCTGTGCGTCTGCAGTCCCAAATCAGAGCATTCCATGCAAATATAAAAATTGTTTCAAGGTCAAATCTCAGTTGTTCACAATCAGACCATTCAAGTTACAGGAGTGGTGAGAATTAGCTGGATCTCAGATGTAACTTTGCCATTCTTCTTCTTTCAGCTTTGGAAGGCATTTCTCAAGTAGTGTTTCTGTTGTGAATTTGGATTTGCCTTTGGAGTGACATATCAAACTGAGGAAACCTCCTCTTAAGTTATTCCTGGTTAATGCTTGGTTTTCTCTCTAGGTTAACAATAACCTCATATTTATCCCACTTTTTCTTCCCCCTGTTCCCACAGAAGAGCAGTCTCTAACTTTGTAGGTGCAAATCCAAATCTGAAATCTATGACAAGATCCTTTCCCCACCAGACAGTGGCTGGCCCTGTAGTGAAGTTCCATGTAGCATGACTTGAACAGGAAAATATTCTTTCATCCATGAGGTTTAATGGCCTGAAGATATCCATGGTAGGCCAATGGTGATCAAAATGTTGGAGCCATTATCTGTTTTGGTTTTGGTAAAACATTCAATGGTGTCAACCTAGATGTGGGTGGGAAAAAATATGTTTTGAGTGCTAAAATTACAATAGAATACTAGGACTATGCTGTAAGTATCTTTCTTTCTTTCTGTCTTTCCTTCTTTCTTTCATGTAAAAAAAAAAGAAGAGTTGAACAGAGATACTTTCTCAATTTCAATGAGACAGCTCTCCCCTTTTTTTTTCTATTAGCCTACAATAATTAATTTAAGCAGAGTGACACGGTTTTAGAGGTCACACCATTGAATTTCAGACAACTGAGACATGTCTAATTTAGCTGCCCTGTCTACATAGGCCTGCTGAACAGTCACAGATGCTTTTGCAGGGGCACCTGAAATTTGAGTCACCTCCTGGAGGAGTTGTATTTCTGGGTTAGTTACGTTAAGGCTTATGAACACTCAGTGCTGGTGAGCACCCCAGTTTCACCTGAACATGAATATGCTTTTATGTCTCTCATGACAGTTATTCGCTCTTTTCTCATCCTTTTCTAACATTTTGATCAAATGAAAAAGCAAACTCTGATAGTTTAGGAACACTGATATGCAGTATTTCCATTTTGCTGCATTTCCCTGTATGTTTCTGGCTAAAATTATATACTGTATTTGATAAAATTTGTGAAGGGTTTTTTGTCACCTTGGAACACTGTTTTCTAGCGAAGTTACAAGTCTGCTGTCAAAATATTCAAAGTTTAAGTCAGCTTTAGAATAAAGCAGATAGCTACTGTTTTTCCCATAGTCTTTGGGTAAACACAAATTCCAGTTTCTCAGGCTGTTGACTTGGCATCTTTTACCAGGGGGGAATTCAGAGAGCATATGAATAAAATGTCAGATAAACAGAGGAGTATCTTCCCCCTTTTAAGATGCCGACCACACCTTTGTCAGTCTCCTGTGAGGAAAGAGAGTTGAGTATACTAATGACAAAATGGCAAATGTGCAAACTCCGTCAAGCAGCACTTAAAAAGCTGCTCCATCACAGCAGTGTGACACAGACATGAATAGAGGATTGTTCTCTTACTTCAGATTCCAAGCAGCCATCAACTTTACTGCACAGTTTCACCTATGTGAATTACAAATTAGTGACAAATACATTTGAAAGCTAGTCATTACCTCAATCAGTCAATTATTCAAAAGATGTATTAGTGTGATTAGTTGTTCTCGGTTAATTACAGGAACAATAATTAACTAATAAAGGAGTACCATCATTCATATAATATTGATTTTCATTGTTTTGGAGATACTAATTTTAAAAGTCCTTTGAATCTATATATTGAGAAAACATCCAAAAAATCTCTTAAAATAACTTTTTAAAGGTTATAGGCAATGTTTTATTCTCTTCTAGTTCTTTCAAACTTATGCTTCTCAGCACTGTTGAAAAATAATGAAATGATCTTCAAATGTAGCCTTAATAGTGAATTGCCTTAAGAAGGTTGAGTGAGGGATGATTAGACCACTTGCTGCTTTTAATCACTTCACTCCTGTCCAAATCTAAACTGATGCAAAAAACTGGCAAAGAAAGATGGGTATGTCAAAGACATTGTATCTCATTCCTAAAAAACCACAATTTACTCTGAAATTACAGATGAAATACTGAATGATATCATACTTCTCCTCCCTAAAATTAGTACCTGAGGGAGAATGCATGGTGAAGACATTATTTAAACAAGATTGTGCCAGTTTGTTGCTTATATTTTGTATACCTTGTATTTTCTTCTCAGGACCTTCAGCCCAAATTGTTAAATCTTTATAGCTCAGTCACATTCCCAAGTCTGAAAAACTATGCAGATCCTCATGGGTAAAAAATAGCTATTGTGACACCCCAAGAGGCATTTGCAAGTCCAGCCCAGTGTGTCTGGCTTCCCCGCACAGGGTCAAGCTAAGGACAGTAATCCAGCATTGGATGATGGAGACATTAGAGATGACCTTTTAGACCTTCCCCTTCTCCCCAGCTCTCCTGATATTTTAAAAACTATATGGTTATCTAAGGGTTTTGGTTTTAACATTTTAATTTTCATTTCACCTCTATTTTTACTCTGAAAGCCTCTCTTGATTCCTGCTCCAATTCTAGCTGCCTTGGGCAATAATTCCATTAACATATCACTAATACCCTCCACTTATTTATTTAAAAAAAATTATAAAGCCCACTTAGATCTCAGTAGACTATGATCATCTTTAACTTAGCATAGTCTAGTGGTTAAAGCAATATAATAGAAGGCAGGAATATCTGCATCTGACAAAAATTCTCCCAGAGAATCATATAAGCTCTTTATCACAGCTTCTTTACATGTAATGTAAGGTTTATACCTGACAAGGTGTTGTGAGACATCTATATATAGTATGCATTATTTTGCCCCTCTTCATTTCCTTATTATGGCTGCTGAGTAGTAATTACATGACTTCAACTCATGGTTTTGGGGAGTTCCCTTGCATGATTTCCAAACAAAATCACCCTTTATTAACTGTTTTTCTTTCTCCATTGTACCCGATAATAAAAAACGTTAGAGGAACACAGAAATCCTGCTGTATTGAACTAGTGGTACCTAGTCCCACTAATGCTTTAATCATCAAGAACATAGTGGATATATAGTTTTCAGACTGATTTTAAACAGCTCTTCTTCAAACAATGAGAGGAGTAAGAACCCTTGTACATTCAAATCGATGTTCTTCAATGCATAGATCAAACCACAGCATTTCACTGGATTCTTTGCAAAAACATGTAAAGGTCTTCAAGTTTCATCTGCATAAAACACTGCAGAAAAGTGAAAATTGTAGGACTGATTTGAGCATTTCTGATCATTTTGTCTGGATGTATGTGACACTCTAGCAAAATTGCACCACATCTGATTTCACATTACTGCTGTTTCTTTGTTCTTTTTTTTT
>VZRO01000502.1:101816-145856 GCA_013397915.1 Daphoenositta chrysoptera
AATTTCATGAGGCAGGCATGGAAGGACACTGATGGGAGGCATTAGTCAAGAGAGACATTACTGCTGCTGAGAAGGTGAAATGTGTGTCACTGCTGAAGAGAGGGACTGATAGATGTGAGTGGATACATCACCATCTCTGATACTTGGTAGAGGGAGGGTTGAAGAACAAGATGATAAACTGTTGTAGACACAACAACTACATCATTCCCCTCATACATCAATACAAGGGAAAAGGACTAAATTAATTCTTCTGGAAGATGATGTACTTGGGATATGGATAAATTGGGGTAGTCACAATCAAATTACATCCCTATTGCCATTCCCTTTATACAGCACTTCAGGAATCACTACACTAATGAGACTCAACATCTTCCTTGTGGCTTTACAAAAGTCCCTTTTCAGGCCATCTTTATTTTCCCCTCACACTTCTGTTGGCACACTCCTGAGGCAGAAGTAGATCATGGAGTAAACACTAAGCTCAGTCAGTGGCCTTGCTGCAAATGCTCATATTTGTGACAATCATGGCATTGATTCAGTGGGGTTTGGAATGATGGCATACTCTGAGCTCCCTGGGCATTTCTGTTTCACAGGCCCTGTGGCCTGACTGAGGCCAGTCTTACTCACTAATCTTACTGTTCTTTGCCCAGAGGGCTTTACACCTGTATGGCTAAATGAAACATTAATTTCTTTTTTTGGAAAGGCATACCTCCTTATGCTGGAAAACAGAAGCAATGCAAAAGTGATTGGATCAATTTGTTTCAATTACTTTGTGTAATCTTGGATTTAATGTCATTTAGAGATACTTAAAAGGAATTATGAATTATTTTTCCTTTTCCTTATTTTTCCTTTTTCTTTCTTCCTATGCTCAGCTTTGACACTGGGAAGCACTAATTTTGTCCCTTTCTCCAAACAACCACAGCAAAAAACACTTCACCTATTTTAAATGCACTTGCATTTTATCAGAAGTTCCTCTTCTTCCAGATGCATTTACAAATACATACAAAACTCCATGCATTTGGTATGGACTAGACAAATACTCACAACATAATTTTCATGTGTAAAAGATTCCGTATAAATCAAATCCTTTTTGGATATTAGAACAGGCACTCCGATGAAGAGAAAAGAAAATTAGGAGAGTATGTGACTTAAGAACCTGAATACACAAAAAACTCTGGCATGCTAAAAGACAGAGGAGCAAGGAAAAAGCAAGTCAAAGACCTCTCTCTTGAAATCTCTCCTAATTGGCAAATCTCTTCTATATCACCATGGTACTGCAGCACCATGAGGAGACAGATGCTCCCTAAAGCAGTCAGCCTCCAAACAATTCAGTATATTTCAGGCCAAAGCAAATAACCTGGCTTCTGCTAGAAAACCACCCAAACCCCAGAATATTTCATGGTAAATGCATCATCCGCTTCCTCTTCAAAGCACTATGAAACAGGCAGGAAAAAGAGGCAATTTTTACCCTTTTTTCAGGAAAGAACTGTATAAAATGTATAAGGTAATTATAGAATCTTTTAGATTAAAAGAGACCTTTAAGATCATCATGCACAATCATTAACCCTACACTGCCAGGTCCACCACTAAACCATGTCCCTGAGCACCACTCCTGCACATCTTTTAAATATCTGCAGGGATGGTGACTCTACCACTTCCCTGGGCAGCCTGTTCCAGTGCTTGGAAACCCTTTCTGCAAAGGAATTTTTCCTAACATCCAATCTAAATCTCCCTGGTGCAACCTGAGGCTGTTTCCTACTTGTTACCCCACCTGACTACAACCTCCTTTCTGGTAGTTGTAGACAACAACAAGGTCTTCCCTGAGCCTCCTTTTCTCCAGGCTAAACAGACACAGATCCCTCAGCTGCTCCCCATGAGAGTTGTGCTCCAAACCCTTCACCAGCTCCATTGCCCTGGTCCTGCTGGCCACACTACTTTTGATAGAAGCCAGGGGTGCCATTGGCCTTCTTGGCCACCTGAGCACATGCTGGCTCTTGTTCAGCTGCTGTTGACCAGCACCCCCAGGTCCTTTTCCTGTAGCCCTGCCTGGGGCTGTTGTGACCCAAGTGCAGAACACAGCACTTGGCCTTGTTGCACCTCATGCAATTGGCCTCAGCCCATGGATCCAGCCTGTCCAAATCTTTCTGCAGAGCCTTCCTGCCCTCCAGCACATCAACATTCCCACCCAGCTTGGCGCCATCTGCTAACTGACTGAGGGTGCACTCAACCCCCTAGTCCAGATCATTGATAAAGATATTAAACAAGACTGGCCCCAGAACTGATTCCTGGGGGACACTGCTTGTGACTATCTGCCAGCTGAAGGCAGCACCATTCAGCCTCCTCTCTGAGCCCAGCCAGCCAGTTTTTTGCCCAGAAAAGAGCACACCCATCCAAGCCTGAGCAGCCAGCTTCTCCAGGAGAATGTTGTGTGAAATGGTGTCAAAGGCTTTGCTGAAGTTCAGGTACACAACATCCACAGCCTTTCCCTTATCCATCAGGTGGGTCACCCTGTCATAGAAGGAGATCAGGTCAGTCAAGCAGCACCTGCCTTTCATATACCTGTGCTGGCTGGGCCTGATCCCCTGGTTGTCCTGTACATGTATGTGATGGCACTCAAGATGATCTGCTCCATGATCTTCCCCAGCACCACGGTCTGACTGACAGCCCAGTAGTTTTCTAGATCTGCCTTCCAGTCCTTCTTGTAGATGGATACCACATTTACGAGCTTCTGGTGAACTGGGATCTCCCCAGATAGCCCAGATGTGCTGGTAAATGATAGAAAGTGGCTCTTCACCCGGCACCCACAGTACTCTTGGGTGGATGCCACCTGGTCCCATAGATTTGTCCATGCCTAAGTGGAATATTAAGTGTCTGACCATTCCTTCTTGGATTATGGAGTCTTCATTCTGCTCCCTATCCCTCTCTTCCAGCTTGGGGGGCTGGGTACTTGAAGAACAACTGTTCTTTAACAGTAAGACTGAAGCAAAGAAGCCATGAAACACCCCGGCCTTTTCCTCAGCTTTTGTCACTGTGTTTCCCCTGCAGCCAATAAAGGATGGAGATTATCCTTAGTTGTCCTTTTGTTGTTATTGTATTTATAGAAACTTTTAAAATTGTCTTCTACAACACTAGCCAGATTAGTTCTACCTGGGGTTTGATCCTTCTAATTTTTTCCTTGTATAGTCTTATAACATCCTTGTAGTCCTCCCATGTTGCCTGTCCCTTCTATTGAAGTGCATGAGTCCCTTCTTTTAAAGTGCATTTTTTTCCTGAGTTCCAGACAAAACTTTCTGTTTAGCCAGGCTGGTCTTCCTTGCTTGCCATTTGGGACATGGCGACAGCCTGCTCCTGTGCCTTTAAAATTTCCTTCTTGAAGAGTGTCCCACCTTCCTGGACTCTTCCCCCTTCAGGACAGCTTCCCAAGGGACTCTACAAACTAGTTTTCTAGAGGGGCCAAAGGCTGCCCTTCAGAAATCCAAGGCAGTTGATAACTCCTCTCCTTACTGCTCCAAGAATCAAAGTTGTGATTACTATGCCCAAGGGAGGCCCCAAGCACCAGCCCTTCCCCATTCACAAACAGCAAGTCCAGTGGAATGCTTTCCCTAGTTGGCTCAGCTGTATCAGCTGCGTATAGAACATTTTGTCTGCCTCTTCATCCTGGTTAGGTGGTCTGTAACAGACTCCCGCCCTGATTTCTGCCTTCTTGGCCTTCCCTCTGATTCCTACTCATAAACATTCAGCCCTATGGTCACCATCTCTAACCAACCAAAGCACAGGGCTACCCCACCACCTCTCTTTCCTTGCCTATTACAGAATCACAGATCAGTTAAGGTTGGAAGGGATCACTGAATGTCATCTAGTCCAACCTCCCTGCTCAAGCAGGGTCATCTAGAGCATACTACTCAGAAATGTGTCCAGACACCTTTTGAGTTTCTCCAGTGAGGGAGACTCCACACTCTCTCTGGGCAACCTGTTCCAGTGCACGGACACCTGCACAGTGAAGCAGCTCATCCTCACGTTCAGGTGGAACCTCCTGTGCATCAGGTTGTGCCCGTTCCTCTTGTCTCATTGCTTGGCACCACCGGGCAGAGCCTGGATCTATCCTCTTGACACCCTCCCTTCCAATACTCATAGACATCCATGAGGTCCCATCTCAGTCTTCTCCATGCTAAACAACTGTCCCCCCTGAAGAGTTTATAGCTGTCCATTGCAGCATTCCAGGCTTGGCCTCAAAGAAAATTTTCATTTGACGGAGAGAGCAGAGCACGCTGTAAGTGCTCTTGATCCCCGCTGACTGTGACCTACCAGATAGCAGAGGAGGAGCGCTCCTCCACATTGTCATGGTGAGCACTTTCACAGCAAAGGACAGCCTGGGTCCCTCAGCTGAGGGACTGGCATTGATGCCAAGATGATTTTTTGCCTTTCATTTTATACTCCTTTTATATACTTTTTCTATAGCTTTTATTTATTCTTAGTGCTTCTAGCCCACATTCTTAGACCTAATATTTTGTTAAGCCAAGAGACCAAACATCTTGGAAGCCTCGTAGTGAGGGGCCAGAAAGGCCCAGACACCAAGGGCCTCTCTAGAACACATTCTGTAAACTGAGATAGGCCCATCCAGGGGAAGGTTCCTCGGGGTGGGGGGTCCANAACTCTAAGTTTGGTAAAACAAATGTGTATTTTTCAAACATGGGACATTTCCCATGTTGAAGCTGGTCTAGAAGAATTTCAGCAAACTCTGTGAGTGCGAGACACCTTTAGCGACCATTCAGTAGCATTCACTTGTCTCTTCAGCTATTAAATTTACTGCTTTCATCTAAATGCTTTAGCAATTCTGGAAATATTTATTTATGTTGATAAATTTTGGCAGCTGTAACAATTAATGCCTGCAGAATAAAAGGTGTGTCTATAAAATGCTGTATATTTTTGTGTAGGTCGCCGCACATAAATGCAACCACAGGCATTCGATAATCATAAAAAAAGTATGAATGCTGAGTTCAGATCCAATGTGCCTATTGATTAAAATGCCAATAACAGCTATATATTGTAAAAATTAGGGACAGATTGCAAGATTATACACGGAGCACACAAGAAAATGACTTATTTAGATTATGTTATTATCCCTAGTGAAAGTAGACCACATAATTGTTCTGTCAAGTAAGATTTTTACACTGCAAGTTAGAAAGTATGGGGGAACCTGTTAACCCCACTTGTCTGACCTGTTCCTGTCAGAACTAGCTTTAGTTGGAGCTTCAGAATGAACAAACCACATAAAGTCTATACCCCCTTTCTAACATTATTATCCCCCCCGCTGGTTTAATTTATGTGTTTAATTTTGGTTTGCTGGGTGCAATATGGCTAATTGCTTAGAACTGTGCAACCTTACAAGTGAAATTTTGCTTTTATAATTTGTAGCACATCAAGTGTTATAATGTTCATTTAATTTCTGAAAAAGATAATTATGCTAATAGAATTATTTGAATAAAAATTCACACTCTACACAGGATAATGTCCTCTACCTCTTAATTTATACTAATGTAGGTCTGTAAGGAATTTTTAATAATGTACTTCAACCCAGGGCCAGGAAGGGCTAGAAAAAAGCAAAGGACTGAGAGGTCTTAAATGGGACAAAAAGGCTTCAGAGATCTTTGTAGCAAAAGCTGTCAGAAGTGATGCAGCTATTGAATTTGGATAGATGCTAAAAGATGCAGTAAGCAGCCCTGGTCACGTGGGGGGATGTGGTCTTGCTATGTTTAGCTAACAAGTTAAAGTAAGGGAGGAAAAAAAGACACTTGCAGGTCAGCAGCTGCATTACATGCAAGGAGGGCTTGCAAGGTGTAACCCTTCGTGCAGATAACCCATTGCCTCTCCAAAATCCATGGCACCTAAGGAGGGCCCGCACTGTGTGAGATTGACCTTGCAGAAGCTAGCCCCCAAAAGGACGTGGCACCCAGCTTCATCCTTCACCCTGGAGAGGCAGCTGGATGGAAAGCACAGTGGCAGGAGAGGAACAGCCCCTCCCTTGGTCCCAGGGAAATGCAATCTATTTTTAGAGCCATCCATTAGGCACCAGTTAGGCATGATGGCTTGGAACTGGCTCAGAAGGCACCACACATACTGCTCTCTGATGCCCAGACATCCTCCATGCTGGACAAACTCTGTTCCAGCATTTGGGCGGTGACCTCAAGAGCACTGTTGACCAATAATGAAGCTTTTAGGGCTGAGAAGGGTCATTTTGAGGCGGGGTTACCCTGGGGGCCTACTAAGCTGAAACCCAGGGCAAGCCAACAGATCAGCCTGAGAGTTGCACATTCAGGCCATTCCAGGCCCCAAGCCGCAGCTGAAACATCCCTAGAGATGCCTTAGGGCCTTTGCTGTTTAAGGCTGGACATCAATTTAATTTTCCTGGAGTCATTGGGATTGTTGCTGCATCGGGTGACTGCTTGCAGTGGGGAAGTCATGCTGTCATCTAAGATCTCTTTGCACTCAGCCTTTAGGATCCCTGTGCAGATGAGGTGTTAATGCAGCATAGTTTGGTGTATTTTATTTTGGATGAGATCAATTAGCAGTGTGGCCAGATTTAAAAACGTGATCCCCATCTCTTCCCAGAGTAAACTTCCATCCCCTGGCTCTTGCACGTGTTGCTCAGTGAAAGGCTGGCCACTGGTGTCTGTCAGCATTAAACCACACTAAAATCTCGTGCAGCAGTATCCAGTTCTTGCTTTTAAAATTATGCTGTTGGGGGTTTCCAATGTTGGTTATTGCATTTGTAGCAATTTCCTAGACTTGGAATGAGGAAACTATTGCAAATCCTCTGTGAATGGCTTAAACAGGAAAGCATGATAAATGAAAGTTTCTAAAGGTGGTGACTTTCATACTAGAGTAATATAAAATACTGTGATTAATGCCCAGACTGTCAGTTCATGTTTTCTCCCTGAATTATTTCAGGAGGGGTTTTTACATGCCATTAGTATATTTACAGGTGATAAAAGAGCAGGATTGGCAGCCTAAGAGCTTGAAAAAACTATTTATCTGTGGAAAGGTTGTCATTATGAGCGGCAAGTTTTGCACAACTCCTCTGTGTTTCTTCCTTTTACCAGTGTTCTTGTCCTCCTTCTCCTTCTGCACTAAGTTAATCATTCACAGAATTGGTGATTTCAAGGTCACAAATAAGGAGACACTTTTTGCAGCTTCTCGTTTTTGCTGGAAAAGAGGGGGGACTGAGGTCAAGCCTATTCATTTCACAAATGCTGGCTGACATTAATATCTGAATGCTTTCTTGATTTCCTCTGTTGGGTACGGGAAATAGCTTTAATATCTTGTATACCACAATGTGGTAGCTATTGCCTTTTAATGTTGATCCCTATAGACCATCAATCCCTAACTAGTGTGGCTACTTACTGAAACTGAGATGGTTTCACACTGATATATAGGTAAAAGATTCCTTGTCTCATGACTAATTCCTCAAGTTGTATGGTTCCACTCAATTTTGTAAATTCCTTTGGCCATCAACCACCATTGTTTTTTAGGTAGAACTCTTCACTGATTTGATTGTGGAGTACTTAAGAACATTATTGGATTATATGGCCTCATGTTTTTATGGAGCTGAGTTACTTAATGATGTCAGATGTTTTCGAGATTTTCTCTTTTTTTGGTTTTGTTTTGTTTTGATAGCTTTAAATACAAAATGCCTTATAACTGGGGAAGAACAAGTTTGTATGAAATAAAAACGGCTATGGATCTTCACTGAAAACACATAGTGAGGCTATTTTTACTTTCATTGCTGAGTTTTGCAGAATAAACAGATTACAATAAACAGAATACAGAGAGATGATAGCATTATTATTATTATTTATACAGCGCCATAAATGTGCATTCTGCTTAATATACAAATAAAAGATATCTCAGGAGATCACTTCAAGTTCAACTCAAGCATAAAGCACAACTTTCTCATGAACATTTCCTTTTTTTCACAGTTGTTAAGAACAAATGTTTCAGACTGGAGTGCATTAAACTGAGGAACTGAAATCCTTACCTAGGCTCAAAAAGAAAGTTATTTGATCGTACTGCTTAAATGTATAGGCCAAAACTCACTCTGTGATAAAAATCCTCTTGACTGCAGGGAAGGCCAGAGCTGACCCTACATTCCCACCAAAGCTGCTGGAGTCCAGCAGTGCTCTGAACTTTTGAAAATTAAGATTTTTTATGTTTTTAAAGGTGATGGCTCTCTGTAGGTCATAACACCTCACAAAAATTATTGCAACATGTCAAACTCTGTATTAAGAACAGTGCTCACTTTCAATCACAGTCTTAATAATTTAAAAAAAAAAATATTCTCTTATTTTTTAAAGAGAGTAAACACTGAAGTTATTCAGGCCTGAAGAAGATCTGTGAGGAAGGAAATCATGGAGACTGAATACATTTAGAAACCCCAGTTGGAGCACTGATCCAGGTGATGAAAGACAGTTGTGTAAGCTCACCTCCCAAGATGTTGAGAACGTGTATATGCGCTGTTGTTACCCATAGACATGAGCTGGGAGCCACAGGGGTGAAGGGAAAAGCTCACTCCAGAGAAAGAAAATATTCCAAATGAACATTTTTAAAGGAAAGTCACTGAAAATATTAACCAAGTAACACAAAAAGGTAATTGAAAATGGAGTGTTAAAAATACTAATTAAAATAAATGTCTATACCGTATAGTGTTTACAGATTTCAGAGGGAGGAAAGAATATTTGTCAGAAAACTTTGTAATTTTGAAAGGCAATAAGAGACACTGGCAGGTGCCAAGTCCCTTAGGGATAAATCATGGCCAAACTTCAGAAGTCAGGAAGGAACACGGATTTCAGTGTATCTGCAGCTAGCATCTTTGGCAAGATGCAATGTTTTGTGTGCCACAGGGACACCTATTCAGAACAAATTCTTTCTTTTAGAACTTAATTGTTAATGTAAAACCCCATTAATACAATTATGGCAAGAATATTTATCTAACTTTAATGTCTTGACAAACTGGGTAGTACTTCTAAATAGCCTTTTTTAAACACCTGTGAAAATTCACCCAATCAAAAACACACATCTCCCATCCCTTTGAGCAAATGAATTGTGCTGCTGTTGAGGCACTGAACATTTACTGCAGCAACAAGCAACGAGAAATAGTGTCCCAGTAAGAATACCATCCTAATCACACAGTTTTTCTTCATGACACAAAGATAAACCCAATTTAAAACCTTTCCCCCGAATACAAATATTTAGAGCAGGTTCCCGGAGCCATCCTCATCTGCTGTCCCTGTTTTCTCACACAGATGTCACAGGAATGCTGAGGTTGGAATTTTGTAACTCCCCTAAACATGAGATAATGCTATTCTTTCTAATCATCACTGTCAATTAGCTAAAAATTCCTGAAATGCCAGCTAAGCAGTGATGCAGAATAGACTTCAGTATATTCTAAATCTGTACCTGAGAACAGAAGTACTACATTTTTCTCTATGCAAGAGTTTGTTTTGAGCAGGTGCACCATCCATGTCCTGAACTCTTCATAAACTGCAGGAGTAAACAGAGAGTGCTGCATTACAGTGTTGAAAAAGTCCTCCAGACACTGTGCTTGTCTTTAAGACATGAACAAAATTGATTTGTAAAGTCTGTTTTGAATACTTTCTTTTCAGTAAGAACCTGTGGAAGCCTATTTTTTAAGAAATGGAAAGAAAAAAGACAAAGTCCTTGCTTCCAACCAAGTAAGAACTGACACAATTTCAAGTAAATACGAATGGTAAAAATATGTTCTTGCACTGCATTATATCCTCAAGTTGCAAAAGTTAGTAGACTGGAAATGTGCATCATTCCAAATCTGAATGGATGAAAGGGCCTTTGGTTCTCAAGGGTTTATCCATAACTATTCAGACCATGTTAGAGTTTGGGAATTTGTCCTTTTCTATTAGTTTGACCCAGGGGTTAGGAAATAACTCTACTGGAAAAAATTCTGGACTCCTGTGAATTTAGTAGAACTTTTCTAGTCAGCCATGTCTGAAGTGGGATTTTCCTGATTGTCCAAAACAACTGGAAGCAAATAGCGTAGTCTGAAATAAAGTTTTGTAAAACCAGGGAGAAAATTTCTCTTCCAGGGATTAGAAAACAGAGAAACCAATTCTGTTGAATTGAAGCCCATCTTTACAGTCCTTCCCAGTGTGATAATTGATTTCAAATACCTTTTGAAAATAAGGGATGGCATCCAAAAAAAGGACTATCTGGTATACCTGAATGACATTTATTATTACAATCCAGTTTCTGAGGAAATATTTTTGGGTACAGTCCTTTTTCTGACCTGAAAAATGAGATCAGGAAGATTATAAAGTAATTCCAAGGAGGGAAAAAAATAAAAATTACCTGGATATTTTGTTTTAAAAGTCTCAATCAACAAATAGCCTCTAAATCAACAAACAGCCCTTAAGGCTGTTTAAAAGCCTAATAAAAAAATTCTGTTTAATATCTAAAGGAAATTCTCTCTTGTCTATAGAAAGGGATTCAGCTAGTGTCTCAAGGTCTGTTCCAGATGTTTTTAAATCTGCATTTTTAAAATCTGCTTTACCTTGATAATCCTTCCCAAGACTATCCAGGAAGAGGTCTGGGTGCTCTGAGAATTCAGAAATAAAAAGAACTCTCCAAAGTGATCTTAGTGCTAACTTCAGCTGCCTCTGGCCCTCATCCAGCAAAGCACTTAAATCTGTTCTTCTCTTTGAAATTGGCTTGGCAATGTCAACAGGGCTTCTCACATATCTGCAGTTAAATACCAGCATAAATGATTATTTAGATCTAACCCCACTCTATCAAGGCTTGAAGTACCCACAGTAGTCACTTTAAGGGAGGGCCTTGTTTCATATTTCTGTTGATCATGATAACACGTTACTTTTCTCTTTCTACGGACTCGTTTGACTTGCCACACACTGCTCTGGTTCAGGCTCCAAAGCTTCTTTGGCCCAAATTCACCCTTCTCAATCTGAACATCCCCACTCAACCCCTTCAATCACCGTCTCGGTACCCACACATATTTACTGCAGTAGCCTGTGTCCATTGCTGGGGAGTGCTGACCTTCAGTAAAGCCAGCAATGGCTTTTACTAATTAAAGAACAACTCACCTTCTCTAGGCTTTGCCCTTCGATTTCTCCTAGAAATCCTTTTCTCCTTAATAGAAAAATGTCTAGATGATGGAACAAAGCACAGTCGTCTGGTGACCCTTGATTGCGTAGAAATCTAATAGCTGTCTTGCGAGCTGGGGATCCACCTCTCCTTTTTTTTTTTTCCTTAGAACTTTGTAAAAGCTAATTGGAAAGCAATCACAGCCCAACACTTAATAGACTTTCACATTTCAGTAGCAAACATTTTTCTCTGTGTTCAAGAGGCGCACACTGGGCAATTTGCTCCCTTTCATAGAAGGCAGGTAGTTTGATCTTGGCTAGGGAAGAAGGCTACAGTATATCACTTTTATTACCTTCTTTATATGAGAATAAATGTTTTGTAAAAGTTCTGAAAATAATTTCTTCTGTCAGGGAGGGAGAAACTTAGTTCTAGTACTCAAAATGCTTTAAGTAGTTTTCCCTGAGTCTGTTTTCTTTGTTATCTCACTACAGCTGAATCAGTTTTATTACCCTGAAGAAATAATTTGCCCTTATTAAGACCTAGTACTCTGTTCAATAATTTAATATGTTACATTCATCTTTAACATTAAAAGGCCTGAGACAAAGTTCACTGAAATCAATGGAAAGTCTATTAGGGACACCAAAGGGCTTTGGATCCTTTTAAGGGAGTTTTAGTCTGAAGGAGCATCCATATTGTGGTTATTATGTGCAGCATGTCTAGCTTGGATATTATTAGAGGTGTAATTATGGTAGTCGAGGGCTCTGTGGGGCTAAATGGCAAGTATTTATGCAAGTCCTTGAGCAGGTGGAGCCTTTTTTAGTCTGAGTTCTTTGCTGCCATGGTTACACTACTACAAATACCTGCCCTTGTTAGCTTAAATTTAGTTTACTTATGGTTACACAAGTTGAAGTCACTCCAGTATAGCCAAATTTACTCTCCCTAGAGGTTTCCTGTGTTACAGTGATTTCAGCCCTTAAATCAGAGATATATCGCTGTCTGGTTTCCCTTCTTCACTGGCTGGATCTCACTACTGCTTGTCAGCAGTCACCTGTAACAGACAGTCTTCTCTAGCAGTATTGTCATTTTCACTTACAATCTATTTTCTCCTTTCATTACTTGAAAAGGTTTTGATACTCCTCCTTTTCTGATAGGCAATTTTTGTTCCTAGCCACCTGTGTTTTCCTCATGGATCTGTTAATGGCAATAAATTAATCCCTAGATGCATTATAGCATGGTTGAGCACCATTGTATTGACAATTGAGCCAGAAAAGCCCTTCTAGCTCAGTTCCTTAGAGACTGAATATAAAAAGTCATCCTAGAACATCCTACACTGATATTAGGCAGTATAAAAATCGTGTTGTGTGCTGGAAATATTATTCTCCTCCAACTGATCATGAAGCCTAAGGCTGAACAAATGTATTTTGGAAGTGTCCAGTACGCTTGCTTATCAGTCTGAGAATCATGGGCATCTA
Source organism: Daphoenositta chrysoptera (assembly GCA_013397915.1). Lineage (NCBI taxonomy): Eukaryota > Metazoa > Chordata > Aves > Passeriformes > Daphoenositta > Daphoenositta chrysoptera. The sequence continues at coordinate 114,413 of VZRO01000502.1, forward strand.
TTTTAATTTCAGGAGAAAAATTAAAATGCCACAATAAGCATCTTAAACATTTAATCAACAAGAGAGGAAGTCCCTTACCATGTTCATTGATATTCAAGAAGGCAAAATCTGATGTCTGTAAGTAATCTTACATACTCAACAATAGTCTGATTTTGTTATGGTCTTGTATGTCCAGTTGAAATTCCTGCACCATAACCTACTGGCACATTATGGGCCAGATCCTAAGCTGAGTCAGATCAAGATTAATGGTTGAACTTGATCTTAGTTAGAAGCCTTTTCTATCCTAAATGATCCTAGGATTCTAAGAAGGAGCAGCTTCATACTTACAGTCTCTTTTGTTTTGTACACTATTTCAAAACCTAATGAAAGTTTCTTAAGATAGGCAATTTTGTGTCCTCATTTTCCATTGCTTTAAATTTATTTATTTTTCTTTTTAAGCTTGTGAGAATTTAGGGTAGACATAAATAATTTCCTTTAATTTTTTTTTACAAGTGTGAAAACCTTTAAGTTTTTAAGGAATGCCCTGAAGCATGTGAGGGAAGCATAGAGTACTCTGGCTACAAGAACTGGTATCTTGAACCCTGTAATTCATTTTCAAGTCATGGTACTGGAACCTGTCCACCATCTGCGTCCTCAATGCGTGGACTTCATGAGAAGTATTGCTACAACCTCTAAATGGAAGGGAAAATGAAGGAACAAATTGTGCAGTTATTAAAAACTGAGCTATTTTCCTGATGAAACATGACTCTTGCTGACAATGGAGATTCAAAGTACTCTGCAGATTTAATAGTCATAAGTAATATTTCACTGGTGATAAGTAATGCTTGAGAAAGATAAATTTTGAAGGGAAAGAAATTCTGCCTGAATTTGTTCAGACACTTTTGTATGTTTTTTCTTGGATACCTTTACCACAACATCTATGAGGAACCAGTGCCTAGGCTTTGGGAACAGCTGAGCTTAATTTCTAAGCCTAATGCATGTATGCCCACATACACTGGAGTTTTGTTCCATAATCCTTGTACTCTTTTTTTTACTTCAGAACAAAAAGTATATAAGAATATATTGATATGTCTGAACTGATTAAGTGAATGACCCTGATACAACCAATTAATAATGTATATTCTCACTTATCTCGAAGGGGTTAAGGAAGACAACTCTTGGCAGGCATATTTATCACACTCAGAATACCTGGTATGAAGACATGAGCTCAGAAGTCAAAGGAGGCATAGCAGACTTTATGTCTTATTGTCATTCTTCTTCGGGTGGTTCTGAAATATTATTTAAAAAAACTCTTATCATGAGTGTATGTAGGTGGAGACAGGACTTACTATGCATTCATTATAATCTACCACAAGCCTATCAGAATGCTATTGCTGGACCAGAGAAAAATACCTCTTTAATGTAATCTTGATGGTGTACAAATCTATATCATAGCTCCTGCTATCTATGTAAGAACAAGTGTATTACAGTACAACTGTATTAAAGTAGCTTTTGCAAAACTTCTCAGCTTTTCCAGAGAGTTTTAAAAGCTAATATCAGTGCCAATGTAATATAAAAGGAAGATTTTGTTCTTACACTTTTTAAATGTGAAGTGCACATTTGATATTCTTCATACAATACTGGTTTTTAATGAGGTAAAATCTGTACAAGGTGTCTGTTTCTTGACTGATAGAAAAGCAGAAGAAGAAATTAGTATTGTGAGAGAATATTATTTGCTTCTCTTGGCACTATCTTTTTGTCTTCATAGCTGAACCCTTTATTATTTTCATCCTTGCTCTATTGAAATCTGGGGGCAGGGAATACTTGTGTAGCAGGATATACCTCCAAGCACACACAGGTGTACTGAAAAGCCTTATGTGTGAGCTCCTGCAGTGATTCTTTAGATCCTTAAGCTAATCTATTGTCCATCTCCTCTATACTTAATGCTCTGTTCTTCTTTTTCTCTGTTTTCAAGTTGGACAATTCTATTTTCCGCTTCACCGAAATGAGAGTCAAAAGCCTTTGATTTATACCCCCAGTTCTCTCATTTACAGATAGTACCATTACAGAGATTTTTCACTATCCATTCTGCTTTCAGGTAAGGTTAGAAGTGCTCTGGATCTTGACAGCTATGCAGCAGCAATAGGCTCAGGAGAGCTGCAAGAATGAGTCATGTGTTCTCCAGTGGCTAGTGGGGAGGAATTTGTATTCTCGAGCTGTAAGAGGTGGTTTTCTCCTTTTTTATTTCAAAACACGACTTATTCCTAGGTGTTCTAGCCAACTAAATTGATCAGCAAAGCCACCAGTTTTAGGTCAGGGAGAAACAAAATATGTTTTGAAGCTCAAACAAATGTATCACCTCCTTTCCAATACGAGGACAGCCACACTTCTCTCAGTGTTTCTCATAAGTTGCTTCTCTTCTCTTCACCCCCATGGCCTGCTGGAAGAACTTGCTGTTACCTGGGGTTCCCAGAAGAACGTGGGTACACCCCTTCACTGACATACTCCTTGTCCAGCTAACCTCTTTCAATATGTGGTTCCTGGAGGTGTAGAGTGCAAGGTGTCCTCTGACAGCTGTACTTACGCTATAAATATAATTGTACAAGCTTCTTATCCAAAGCCAAGAGCCCTTGGTGAACCAGCCTTTACTAGCAGTGGGCTGCAGAGTGTTTGCAGAAAGGAGCAAGTGTCAGGTCACATACATGTGGAGAAAATTCCAGAGAAATGCCCAAATCCTACTGAAAGTTGATAGGAACTAAGCACTTAACAGACCCTTTCTGCTCCAGCATGCCTTGTCCTGAGATAGAGATGTATTACTCATACAGGACTCAATGCTTCTAAGGTGTGGTTTTTTCCTATTAAAAAAGAAAGAAAGAAAGGAAAAACTCAATGACATTGCTTTCCACTAAGTCTAATCAGTTCCTAGTCTATATTTTTTCCTAGCTAGACTCTTAAATGTATTTACTTAGAATACAAACTACCACATAGAAGATCAAGGGGTTATATTTCAGTTCTCTGACAACCCCTGATTTAAATTCATTGCACTGATGCATTTAAAAAATTAATTTTCCTGTATTTAAAAGGGTTAAAAAAAAGTAGTAAAGGCAGCTCTGCTTTACAGATAATGATAGCATTTAACCGCTCCGTGTGAGTGCCAATATTAATGCTATGCTGAGGTATATGGTGAGAAGGAAAGCAAAGTTTTTACTGCTTTTTCTTAGATGTTTTTTACAACCAACACTCAGCCAAACTGGTAATAAGATGGCAATGCTGCATTCCTTTATGTCCTACTAGCTGTATGACACCTCTGGTTAATGCAGCCTACCTCCAGCACACTGAATATATCAGCCTCTTTTAGACACAGCTGCCAGAACTAATGTCAGGAAGGCAAGTGGAAGACCAGGCACAGGCCATCTTTAGGCTGGGAGTCAGACAAAAAACTTTCTGGACTTTTTTTTTTTTTAGGACAATTTATTTTGTAGCATCACTATATGGCAACAAGAAGGGTCAGAAGTTAAATGAGGGAGCAATTTGTTGACAACATGGGGAAAATGCTGCCAGTGGACTTTGAAGTGGGAAATGTTTCTTAAAAGCAGACCAGATGGAAGTTGATCATTTTGGTGTTAGCAGGACACAGAATAGATGTATTGTCAATTACCTAAAAGACTGCACAATTTGTCAAATATGAGTCAGACAAGAAGTGAAAGAGAAGTTATCCATATAGGGGAGTTCAATGAACAAGTTAGCCCAGCTGAGTAAAAATCTCTAGCAAGAGATCTTACTTTAAAGCCTATTTTTGATCCCAGATAAAAGATTACACTTAGCAGTGATGTTTTTTCTTGGTCTTGTTTTTAAGCTGGATTTCCCTATGAAATGCTGTTTAAACACTCAGATTGTCTACTTATTTTTTGGTATCATGCCTTGCCTTTTAAATCAACTGGTGATTTTTGACAAAGGGACAGAGATCTCAGATATGCTCGCTTCCTACACAATTCTTGCATACAGACAGTTTGATAGAGAGCTCCTTGCTAATGTCTTCTTGTTGCAATATGAGCACAAACCGTATCAGGCACCAGTGAGTCTGTACTGATGCAGTGTGCCCTGAGAAACAAAGCCAGAGAAAGGCAGGTTTCATTCTTTGTCTGCTTATGGAGTTTTATTTTTCCACAATCTGCTAAATTCAGTAGTCACTTATGCAAAAAGACTATCATATTTATAAGAGGGCATACATTAAAAACTTGTTCTTCATTATTATTATTATTATTATTATTATTATTATTATTATTAAATGTATTTGAAAACTTGTTATGGTACAGACTTCCATAGGCATCTAGACAGCTAGGGAAGAAATGGCCTGATTCAATTTCTACTTAAGTCAAACCCAGCATTTTATTTGCCTAAAATACTGTACTACATCAGGCCATTGTAAATGATACTATAGGGGAAGTACATGACAGGTGAGCTGGTAATGTTGGCCATGAACCATCAAAAAACTTGAATCTATGTGGTTTTGGCCAAAAAAAGTCAAGGCAAATATCTCAAAAAAGCCTAACAGATAACAAACAGAGAGAGGAATCCTTAAGCATTCATGTATTCACACATGGAAGTGGGAAGAAATACATATGAGGGGAAAAGGGGGATAATTTTGTTGTGTCCAACAGCCACATATTAGAGACGCATAAACCAGCAAGCTGAGATATTAGACAAAGATATCGAACAAGACATCAATCTGACCTAGAGACAGTACAAACAAACTAGTTTAGATAGCAGTAATGCTCAGCAAACAGAGCTCTGTGTGTGTGTGTCTGTGTGTGAGTGTGATACACTCAAGAAGTGCCAGACTGGTGTTAAACTGCAGGCCAGTTTTTTATAGCTTAGGAAATACTTAGCATAAAACCAACAAGAAGCCTGTGGGATTATCCATACAAGCACACTCCTTGGGGCATCACAAAGATCTTTCCATAGAGCAAGACCAGCTGGCAGAAAGGAAGAATAATTTTCTCTAATATTTGAATTTATTAGCCATAAAGAAAGGCTGACAATAAATGTGAGGCATGACCGTGTACAACAGGAGGCAGAGGTCAAACAAATGCTGCATATTCTGAATTCCACAGGAAACACCCCTCCAGAGGACAGCAGTCACAAGCTTCAGGGAGTGTACTGATTAAAATGAAAGAAGAAAATACAAAGACAGAAGCAGAAGCAGTAGCAGAGACAGCCAACACATTCTGAACTGGCTGCTATCAATCAAGTTGGTACATTGCCCCTTGTGATCTGGAAATTCGTTTTTCCCTCAGCAGAGCTGACTACATGTACTTTCCCAGTCTACTGCAATGGAAAGTTCAATCACCTCCAGAAAGCAAGTTGCAATCCCAAACAAATTATATAATTAAGAAATCACTTTCAGAGCACTGTTCTAAGTTGTTTGAGACACAGCCCTATTGAAATCTCTGTCTCTAGGCATCCTTAGGCTCTCAATGAGGTTTAAGGGGTTATTTAAAAATATAGATATTAGAGAGCATGTGAATATGGCAAATATTCCACAATGTCTGTCCTAAGGCTACAAACTACCATGCTATTCTATCTAGCAGAAAATAATAAAAGAGCCATTAAACTCAGACCTCGCTGAAGTCAGATGAAAGAGAGGAAAAACTCAAACCCTCCAAATGTTGATGTGTTCAATGACGGGTTTCAATGAGTGAAATGACTGAATTTTGTACACTGTATATTTATCTCTTAAAGCACACATCTAAAAAGAGAGGAAGCATAGGGAAAGAAGGAGAAAAGAAGAGACACGAGGGAGAAAAAAGAATAGCTTAGTCTGAGAATCTCAAGAGACACGGTGACAAGATCCAGATACGCAGAGCTGAAGGAGCTCTTCAAAGTCAGTGTGAGAAAACCCCTTCCTACTCGACTATACTGCCCACAAATCTAGGATGCATTTTCTCACCCGCATAGCCCAGACCCTGCAAACTGAGATGGATGTGGGGGCTGTGGGGCGGTGGCAGGTATGGCAGACTGACAGCCTGAGCACACCAGTGACTAGCAGGAGTTCACCCACCTGCCACTGGCAATATCCTCCGCCCAGGAGGCACTTCACATGAAAGCAAATGAGGTGTTAGCTGACTCCAGCAGTGCAGAGGTCACTGCTGATGAAAGAGTAGTGAGCAGGAATTCAAAGGAGCAGCTTGACAGGAATGCAGTGGCATGACAGGAGCCAAAGGAGTTGAGCATGCTGCCTGCATCTATTCCTGAAAAACAGAGGAAGGTGAAGAGGCTCAGCTGTTTTGCATATAACCTAAGGAAAGAGGACCTGGTGAAGGAGGACTGAAGATATCAAAGGAAGGTTGTCCAAAAGTGATGACAGTGGCAATGTGCTTTCTGCTGAGCTTTGTCCCACCATTTGCTGAGGTCACACGGTCCTAGGGCTGTGCCCTGCAGCTGTGGGCCCACGTAGCACCTCGAGTGTGGGCACAGGGGGCTCCAATTATGTGCAACCACGACTCATCACATTATTGTGGGCAGGGAAACCACTGCTTGAACACACATGCTTTCTTGAAGGCAGGGAAAGCTGGTAGGTGAGAAAGAAGGGTAAGAACAAACTTTTGGGCACACTTTAAAACAAGGCAAAGCTTAGGTCTGCTCAAAACGTTTTTGTCACTTTACTGACAGGAAACAGGATTTTCAGCTAGTTTATATATTCATGAAAAGAGCTGATTTCTATAAAAAAGCTTCGTATTTTTAGGAAGGGGATTAGGAGAAGATGAAATTTTTCATGCAACTGAAAAGACTACAAACACTTCTTGATTGCACTTAATGTTGTCTCAGTGTAAAGAGCTGCCAAAATTTTCCCTATCACCTCCATGATTGAGTACAGAAATGAACCACAAGCCAGTGAAATCTATTTTAAACAAAGCCTTGTAGTCAGCAGTGCCAAAATATATCTTTATCTTTAAAATAATAAATAACTTTGACAAAATTTGCAAAAATAGGAAAGATTTTTCTGTTATGGCCCAGTTCAGGGAAAATATGTGTCAAAATACCTGAATGACCTTTTGAAAATATTTTGAGCAAAAAAAAAAACAAAATGAAGCATGAAATTGAAATCGTATCCTGATCCTTAGTTAGTGTCACTGTGTACAGATAAGAAACAAACCACTTGTTCTTAGGTCTGGAAAAGAATGCAGGCAATAAATATCAGATCCATTATTTCTCGTTTAACAAGCAGTGCAATGTTTCAGCCAAGAAATCTCCAGCCACCCTCAATTGTTGCTAGCAGCCAAATCTAATCTAAAGACTGGGGACATGGATGAAAGTGGGATAAAATTTCTGTCTTATCCTGAAGTCTATACCAAGAATAGCTTTCACTTGATCCAGAAGAACAGTTTATGGCTCCAGGACTTGAATACCTTCCCTGTTGCTCACTTACATGCTTTGCTTGCAGGAAATCAGGTTCCCGCTGCCAATTATGTTCATCGTCATCACTCATCCACAGACTCTTACTAATCTGAGAGACTTTTGTTACTCTCAGTGTGTGTTGCTACCCTGAGCTGGAGTTTAACCTCTTCTCTGCCAGGTCATGGCATGTGGTCAAAGAGCACACACATCTCTAGGAATATGGAGGGGCAGAAAAATGATGGGTGGATGGGTGAGCTGGAGATGCTTCTTCCCTGCTCCACCATGCTTTATGTCATGCCTGCCACAGTCAGTTCTGTATGTCAAGGTCTTTTTTTCTTGAATAGCACCTTTAATTTCCCAAAGGGTATCTAAAAATACCTAAATACAGGATTGGTACAAACAGTCCAGCTCTGAAATGAAAAGGTCTGTTCACTGTTTTGTTTCTCAGTTAGAGACAAAGTAGTAGAGTATAACTGCTGTTGCTGTGCTAGGTAGCTCTTACACTGCCCAGCTCACACCTCTGTGCTAGAATGATGTTTACTGAGGGGTCAAAAGTAACAGGTTTCTATAGGAAGACACTGCATTATGTATGGTTGGAGGCCAGCTCTCGCGTCTTGGAGTTTGGCTCCTTTGAGCTCCACTGTTGGCATCTCTTTTACTTTTAGACTTCCCTTTCCTATGGAAAGTCCAACATCTTAAATCAAGGCTGTATTTCTTCCTTTTCTGAAAAAAAGAAAGTGGGATTAGGAGGGAAAGCATTGTCCTTCCTTGTTTTGAGTCACAGTGGAATACTGCTTCCAAGCAGCTGTTGCTTACTGGGCCTCCCAAATAACGCTGTCAGCAGGACAAGGGGGCCCCAGGAAATAAGACACAAATACTCTCAGGTGCATGAAATAATTCTTTCATCATTCTCAGCAGGTCTCAGAGGTGTTCTTTGTAAAAGACAAATATTGATTTCTATGTAGATGGATATCCGTCCTGATAGATATCTGTGTAGGCACCCAACTCTTGCAGACAACCTTCATGAGATATTTGCTGTCTGAAATGTGTAAGCCCCTTTCAGTTACTTCCCTTTTCCTATTCAGATTTTCCTAAAGATTTTTAGTTGGTTGATAATTTTCTTAATTTGCCTGCCCTTGTGCTTAGATTTGCTAACCCCTTCTCAGGCCTGACTAAGCTGGCTTTGGTTGTACTGCCATTAAGTGTTAATGTACATAAGATTATTCAAATACAAAAGTGTCTTCAGAGAAAGAGGCTGTTGCCATCTGATAGCTGTGACAATTTACAGGGAGGGAGTTCTTGCATGGGAGACAATTCCTTAGAAGAATAGAAAAACACAAGAAAAGGGCATTGTAGTAACACAATAAGCAGAGCTGGTCCTTGTTGAGGAAAAAGAGTTAAACCAAAACTCTGTTAAGAATGAAGTTAGGTAGCATAATTTTGGTATCTCTTCAGCTTTTATTGCATGCTGGCAAAGAGAGAAATTTAAGTGAAAAGTCCTGTTTTATCCTTTTCTGTTTGCAAAGGTCCAGGCATTGCCCTGTCCTCACAAAATGATATGAAAAGGAATCCAGCTCTGAGGCTTCCTAAGCACAATGAATCCATTTAGCTGCCAGAATTCAATGTTCAGAGAACAGGCCCCAATTTCTGTCTCTGAAATTTCCAGTTACTGAATTAAAGTGACAAGGCCTGTCTGGGCGATGATGCTTAGCTAATTATCTTAGGATCGTGATGCATCACATAGTCCCTTTTTTCCCCTGTAAGTGGCCTTCTGAAATTTTGAGATTCTCTTTCTTTCATGTGCTTTGGATTTATCTAGAAATTTAGCTTGTTTGGTAAAAAAAGTCACACTTTTCTGCAGGTGTAGAAGGTGTCTTTTCCTATGGCTGTTTCCAGTGTGAAAATTGACAGTGGTTAACTGGGTAGCACCTTGATGGGTCTCGTGTTTTGCCACCCTCACTTTTTGCTGTTACTCTGCTTTCAGGATTTCATTTACATTACACCCACTGGATACAAGTCGATGGTCCAGCCTGTGGAACCCAGGGAAAAACAGGCCTTAAAAATCTAGTCTTGGATTCTTCCCACAGACTGTCCAGCTGCTCCTATCTGGCTTTCTGTTCTCTATGTTGTTTTTGTGTACTTTTCATTTAGGGATGAATATTTGCTTCTGTTTTGCTCTGATTTGCAGCAGATACCTGGGCCTGTTCACTGACATTTGAATGAGAGAATCCTTTATATCTAGAGTTATTCCCATTGCTGAGTGCACTGGAATCTACTCCCTGAGTAGTTTCCTTTGCCTTGGTCACATAACAGTTAGTCACTGTATTTTTCTCTGGCTGCCTCATATCTGGGAGCTTGCTTCAGACTCCATTGAGTTTATTGCCTACACTGTGTCAAACTACAGTTCATTATTGTCGTCATTTTATTAAAATAGTCTCTAAGTGCACCAGATTCTGAACGGTTGACTGCAATATTTCACGGAGATCTCCTTTATTTTTATATTGGTCAAAGCCAACAGTAAAGCTGCCATTAACAGCCAAGCTAATGCCTTTGTGAAGTGCTTCCATGCTTTTCCAGTGCCTGGCATTTAGTTGTTGGCTCTTAAATGGTATATCTTGGTCCTGGGTATATATTGCTTTTGCATATCAGAGGTAAAACACACTTCTGTTGCATAGGAAGTGGCATTAAACTAGCTGAAATCCAGTTCTATATTTAGAGCTTCATGCATTCTTTATAAGTTTTGTGTTATCTCTTCTGATCTGAAAAGGAAAGCAATGCATTTGGCCTTTATGCCATATATTAAACTCTAGAGTGTTAAATAGAAAGGGGAAATGTGTACGAGTCGATAAGTGATCTTTAATATGTAAAACACCCTGCTTATGTTCTTCAGATCTATGGGAGAGATAGTGTCTGGTTTGTGTGTAGCACAACAATTCAAAAGTGTGTGTATTTTAATGCCAAGCTCATAGGGATGTGATAATGAAATGCAGATTCCTGGGAACTTTACAGCAAAGTAGGAGAAAGTCAAAGAGAAAGAGCATTTGTGAAGTGGAGACAAAATACAGAGCATTCTTTTAGGATTTTAGCATTTGTGTTCTGTTGATGTTTTATTGTTTCATACAGCCTGAGTAATAAAACTGTGGAGCATTTGAGACCCTGTCACGCTTTTAAGTTGAGCTTTTCCAGGGAAAGTGGGAAAACATGTGTACAGTAATGTTTATCTCGTGTGTGAATAACTGTTCATGAAGCATAGTCATACTGAGAATCTCGTTTTAGTGCAAGTGAAGCTCTTTAGATAATCATGTCTGGATATTTTTAATAGCTCTTGGTAATATCTTATCCCATTCCACTCTAAGTGCCTTTGAAAACCCTCCAAGTGCTCCAGGAAAATGCTTCAGAGCGGAGCTATATGTGTAACAACTTTAGGTATTATCAAGAAAAACTTAGATAAGAAAGGATTTTCAAACCTTGTACTTTCCAGTCTTCTTCAATTAAGACCCACTGGTTTAACTCCAAAACTTATATGGAGAACTAAAAATATGAAACCTCCTTACCAAACCCACTATAAGGGAATTCATTCCATTAGGTTTTTCAGACAAAGTACAACAGCTTAATCATTGGGTAGGGCTGGTGAGCTCAGTGTGAGGAAACAAAATCATGACCTCAATCACACTAGCACCATCCAAGTGAATAAACTGGCAAAATCTAGTGTTTGAGGCCCTGGCTTAAGCAAACACAATCAAACTCCTAATGTAAACAGAAAAAAGTTAAATTTCTTTAATAGGTCAGCAATGAGTTTAATCAAAGAACAGAACCTTATAAGCATAATTTTGCTTCCCTATCTTGTAAAAAAATTACAGTCATAATAATAGATTCCTTTCCCTGAGACTGAATTTACAGCAACTCTGAGTAATTACATACATCTGGTGATAACTTTAAAAACTGCAGTTATAAAAGGAGCTAAAGTAAAGACTACAGATTCCCTGAGCTATAATAGATCAGGTTTTGAAGCCATATCCATGTGACACCCTTTAAAGGACAAATACCGCTGCAAATTTGGAAAGACTCAACTTTAAACTTATTTATAACATTGTTCTTATTAACACCTGTGTGACAGAGATCTTAATTTCCAAAATGGTGGAAAAGCAGCACCAAGGATTTTACTGCACATCTCTAATTATGTTCAACCCAAGTACAACCAGTGTTGTATAGAAGAAATTTCACATCATAGTGAACTTGACTGGACTGATAGTTGACCATCACAGATTAATATTTACAGAGGTTTTCAAAAGCCCCCTCTCCATATATATTGGTATAAAGAGCTGATCTATAAAATGTGTAAAATATACATTTTTCATCATACAGTTGAGAAATCTGTCAAATGCTCTTAGCTGGCTCATCAAACCCTGACCAATAATCCATCTTCCCTGCTCAACTCAAATATCCCAGACATATTGGTAGTGGCATATAGCTGTCATTTTTCCAGCTATCCATCAAAGAAGCATTTCCTTCCTTTCCCAAAACAGACATCCCCTCTCCCTCCACCCCACATAAACTTCAAGACAATGTTAGGTACTGGATTAGTGTTTGATAAAGAAATGGGGACCTCAGGAGCTGTGTGCTTCCACCATATCATGAGGGTTTGGCAATGCTTGTGTTGATTCCTAGTTATTTATCTTGCCATTGTGCTCCTATCTGAATACCTCACAATCTTTTGGGTACCCAGAACAACTCTGTGAGATAAAGGACAATTCCTCTGTCAATCTTTTAGCAACTAGAGCCAAAATTTGGAAAGGCATTTGGTACATTTTATCCTGGGTCAGAGGCAACCAGGGAGAAATGGAAAGAGGAGGGATGTTACCAATTTTGAGTGCTCTAACAGTTCAAATGCAACCCTAGGTCTGACCTCATTATATTATGAGGTCAGGACTTGTAGAATCATAATAGATTCATAAAGGTTGGAAAAGGCTGTTGAGTTACACCATGGGTGTTATAGAAGAGCAGGCCTGAAGGCCTACAAAAGCATCTTCCCTAGGCCCTGTGGTAATCATGGAAATACATCCAGGTCACCTGAGATGGGCTAGAAAAGAGGACTATGGGTTAGTGACCTTCTTGACCAATGGCCTGGGAAGATTGTGGTTAGTGGCCTTATATGGTATTATTTACACCTTACCATAATAGGTAATATCTAGGGAATACTCCAGGTGACTGGGTGAAATCCTGGGATAGGATCTTCCTGTTTATATGAGGTTATATCCTGTTTGTGCACTGGTATTTAGGTAACCTGAGCTGCGCAATAAACGTCTTTGCACTTCTCCATCTGGCATGCAAAGTCCTTGCCCGGCGTGATTGCTGCAAAAGGCCTCTAAGATTACCAAGTTCCACTATTAACCTGGCACTGCCAGGTCCATTCCCAACAGTGGATGCTGCTTAATCTATATACCTGTCAGGGGGAGGGAAGGAGTTATCAGAGGCTCCCAAGGGAGCCATCATTAGCTTGCCCAGGCACTCAGTGTCCCAGGCTTGAACCATTTCCATCATCTTGGAAAGGTGGGTCCCTGAGGAGACAACAACATCCATGTACTGCTGGACCTCCTCCTCTCCTGGCTCACCAAAGTGTGTTGTACATGTCTTGTGCCTCTCAGCTGTAGGAAATGCATGTGGAGTTGTAAGGACTGACATCTCACGGCTAATTAGTCAGTTACCTTATCCAGGAGAGCTGAAACCCAGGTGGTGAACCAGGGGCTCCCAGATGAACATTTCTGTCTGTGCTTCAACTTCTTGTACAACGTGGTCTTTTGCTGCCAATGCCCATGGTATAAGTCTTCCTCTGCCACACCCTGCACGCTTAGGAAAAGGAGAGGAGGCTGGCAGGGAAAGACAGTGCCACAGAGCCTTATTTCAGCCCTTGGTACTACTGAGGCATAGGTAGCTTCATGCAAAGCCACATTGGGAATCTCCAACAGCAGGATTTTCACCACCAGAGCAACCAGACCCTCAAAAGTATCATCAGCAGCTGTTGGGAAGCATGGAAGTTCTGCATGATGATTTTGGGGAAAAATGACTTTGCATGATTTTTTTGGGGAAAATACCTCCTGTGGCTCATGGATGTAGGGTCACACAAAAACATAATACTATAGCAGAGTGTCTGGGACCCCAGGCTAGACTGGCCTCCATTTTCTGGGCTTATTTATATTTTTCTCACTTGAGTACAGAGGTGACTGGTTATTTTATATAACTACTTACAGGGTATTTCTTTGTATTTCCAAGAGGCACCAGAAATCATTTGAGGAGGGGAACAGAAAGAAAATCTATATGCCTTTGGGTCTATTCACTGAATTCGATGGGAAGCACTGGGTTTTGCATGTAGAGACAGATTAGCTGGGCAGAATATCTGCCTTAAGATGCACATACACATGCATATGGTATGTGCAGTACAGAAAATAAACTTGTTCATGTGTCTCTGTTTGTGTATGTACGGTGATCTAGCATTCAAAAGATCTGCATAAAAATTCAGTCTTTGCCTTTTACCTGAAAAATAACAAACCCATAGTCAAGTCAGGACTAAATTCTTTTGTCATACACTCAACCCCTGCTTCATGGGGTCATGGTGGTGCGTAATAAAACGAAATATAATTAAAAACACATTCTAAAATTATTGTTAGGATTTTTCTTCTAAAGTACTTTCCTGAAAAGCCAGACACCTTACCAACATCAGTCCAATTACAGGACCCAAGGGGAAGGGAAATTATAACTAATAATTTTAGAAATAGCCCCAGGATGCACTTTGTGTGCCTCTGAGCCAGGAAAACCCCAAAGGGCATAAGTCTGGAATATAGTAGCTGGCTCATCCCCAGGCAGAGCTGCAGTCTCACTGAGAGCTTGACAGACACACTGCAATGCACATATCACCAAAGCATCACCAGTAGCACTTAGCCATTCCCATCTGGTTTTCAAAAATAATTTGAGTTCAGGAGAGAAAAACTGGCACATATTTTTGGGATAAATACTAAGTGTCATTGAGGCCATATCCCATTGGAATGATTTCTTTGTTATTATTGTTCAGTACAATGACCTTAACACGGTTCCTTCAATGGCCTAAAGAGAAATGTAAGTTCACAGAATGAGTAGTCCTGGGCACAACCAGACTTGCAGAGGCCACAAGATCACAACTATACATACATTTTTGTAGCTGTGGCCCCAGGAACAGCACTCATTAGTAAGGACTGTAGTGACTCTCATTATGAAAGGGGATATTGTTTAGTGAATGTTTTCTTTGATGCTACCAGGCAGGGCAAAGCATACTTGTCTGTTTATGCTTATGCTTTCTATTTGACAAATCAATGTTGGAAGAGTTTTCTTCCTCCATTTTAGTTCTTAACTTTCCTTGCTCCAGTGTGAAGTAGGATGGAGATGAGAGAAAGAGGCACTTAGCATTTGAGTTTTGGAACTAGCTCTTGTAAATCTCAGCAACCAGCCGGCAGCTGACATCTCCTAATGAGAATGATCCTTTTCTGCAAACAGCCAAGTTCCTTCTTCTGGATTCTGCCGCTGCCAGCATTCTGCTACAGAAAGACTCTCAGGGGCAAAAAATATGTTAGAAAATAGTAGCGGGAAGGGAAATACTATTGGCTGCAAACCTGTCAACCCAAATCAGGTGTTAACTTCCCTCCTTGCTTCCAATTTAGTGGAAATAAGCTAAGGATTTGAAAATGTGATTTTTCATCAAATATGATCCTATTTTTCACTCCCTGTGTTAAAATGTGCCATTATATTAGTGCTGTCTTGCTTTTAAGTTTCCAAAGTAAAAGGAAAAAATATTATTTTTAATAGACTGGAAGTGTAAGAGCATGAGAGTCATTTGCACCTGAAACTTCCTTCCTCTCACTTCCCTTGACACACCCGATTCCAATTCACAAAGGCCTTTTTAATGTTAGCACATGAGAGCTTTTTGTGTGGTCAAATTGTTTCTTTCATGGCACTAATAATTCTGCCTGCTGTTAAGCTTTCAAAATACTGAAGCAGAATATACTCTTTATATGCTTTTTTTTGGTTGGTTGGTTGGGTTTTTCTTAATTTTAGATTAAAGAACAGAAGTCAGAGCTCCACAGGGGGCGAGGAGAGAAGTTGTCTGTATAGATACGTGTCCTTGCTTCTTCCGTGAAATCCTCTGTATTTGGCTTGCTTCAGCACTGCAGATCTGGAAGCATGGAGCATGACTTCCAGACTTTCCATGATGTTTGGAGTTCTTCTTAGGCTTCAGCGGTGGGAAGCAGGCAACTTTCCTGGGAAATTCAGCTCACTTCCCTTTTTTCTAAAAGCAAATTACAAGTACTGCAGGTCTCTGAGAGCAGCCTCTGACATGGGTGCACATCTCTCGGCTGGAGACTGAAGGCCGATAAAAAGAACAATTTATAAACCCTTGTGATCCTTAACCTAATATCTTTGTTGTCTTTATGGGAAGTGTGTGAATCAAAAAGAGTCCAAAAATTATTTTAAAGTACTTGGGTTTGACAGTCCTGAGCAGACAGGTAGGCAGACATCTGATGTTTAAAAGACATGATACATAAGAGACAGCCTCAGCTCTGTACACACAGCACAGAGGGGGAAGCTGGCTGCAGGCCCTGTGTTCTCTCTATAAATTGCCAAAGGGAATGAAATTCAGAGTAAATGCTCAGACTTTTTGATTAAATCAATCCATTGCCACTACCCAATGCATCTTTTGTTCTCTTTTATTGTAGCATATTACCCAGCAATAGTTGATACCATAAACGATCTCTATAATCTTCTGAAGCTCTAGGTGAAGCAAGGATAGGCTGGCCTCATTATCTTCAAATTTTCCTATTTCTTTTTTTTTACTTCAATTAGGTCTTTAACATCTTCTTATATGTCTTTTATTTTCTATTTGTTGTATGAGAAGGTACAGGAACTCATTCTGGAGATGCTTATATATTTGTGAATGATGTAGGTGTAGAGTCAAGCTGAAGTGGATGCCTTGTTAAAAGGAAATTGCTGTACAGGGGACCTACCTGTGACGGAAGAAATGGCAAAAAGTAGAGAGCAAGATTCCTGTGTACTTTTACTCTTCTGTGCCTTTTTTTCTATTCATCAATCTTCCTGCTGGGGACCAGGCCATTGTTTAATTCAGTGATGCAGTCTTCTAGCCCTGTTGTCAGGACCTGTGGACAACATTATAAATTAAAATCTCCATTTGGGGAAATGGTACAACAGGCCATAGAGTTGCTTCAGGCTCTTCAGGCATGGAAGGAAAATTGAGAAACTAAGTTGAACTCAATCTTTCTCCCTATGAAAGGAACATAGAAATGTTAATAAAATTGCCCTTGTGCACATTGCTTTAATGCAGTAAAAACCCAGTAATAAATCCAATATATATGTGGCCTGAAAGATGGCACATACAGGCACACAGAGCTGCCCAAGTCATGACTTCTTTGGAGGTCTCTGGAGTTGCACAGCCTGTCCAGTTTCCTCATCCCCAAAGCATCAGTGAAAAATGCTTCATAAAGTTATAAGCTCATTTGGGTTGGAGGCAGACAGTTATCCTGGCCTAGTGCCCATCACAGAAGTAAATTAGAACCACTGCAGAAAATTCCTGGCCAAAAAATACACACACAGACTCGCATTCTTGGAAGAGACAGATAGACCTTTCAGCCTGTCTTTATCAGTTCAGTAGTTCTAAAGAAAACTAGGCAAGACTCACCATAAATAGCTGAATGCCCAGCTCCGAGACCTTGTGTCGCAATTGCACTGTGTACTGTTTGCAGATGGATATGCTGGGGAAAAAAATATCTGCACATGGATCAGATGTCCACAGCCTGGCCTTTCCTGGAGGCACTTCCTCAATGTCCAGCCAGTCAGAGTGGTAGAAAGATTCCACTGCTAATTCTCAACAGTTGACTTGCATCAAACCAACTGTGACTTCCTCCCTTCCTATTAAGGTGGGCTTGGTTTTGCCAAGAGGAGCAATGTGCCGGGGCTGCCCAGCTGTGGCACAGCTCCCACTTGAGCACACTTGGATGTGGCTGTAAGCACAGGTCCTTGAGAAGTTCAGGGCAGCTGCAATGGGACAGCTCAGGCCAGCATCACCTAGAGTTACAGCCAAATGGGATTGTGAAAGCAGCGTAGACCAAACCTTAAACAAGATTTACAAAAACTAAATAACGTGGTTGGGCCCAAAGGCAATGTGTAAGACAGCATTTGGCAATTGCTCTTTTTAAGGAGGTATATTTTTAATGGTATTTTTATATCATGCAGATATTGCAAATACGAATTGCTCACCAGTGAACACTCATCTTGCAAAGATTCCAGCACCAACTGGATCTTACTTTCTCACATAAAAGGAATATATCACAGAAAAAATAGCACTGTCTCCCACATGGTCGGGTTTTAGCAGAAATTAAAATCTTAAATATCTCCCATTTATTGCTCTGTTAACTGGTGAAGGTAGAAAGCCTGGAAATATGCCAGTTAGCAACTGGTGTGCAGGAGAGTCAATGTCTTTTCTAGTTGGTTTTAAAGACAGATCTCTTTAGCTAGGTAACTGTGCTCATGCAGGATTATTTTGAACAGGACAGAAAAGAAATACCTTATGTCTTTATCATATTACCACTTAAAATTTGTGAATGTTTTGGGGTCTCAGCCAGACTGGGGCATTATTGCATAAGGCCCGGTGCAGACAGGGAGTCTATGAGCAGTCACAGGCTTTGCACTTTTAGTCTGAACATTTTTTTCTGAAAACTATAGCTGCTGCACAGAGATTACTGCCTGAAAATCTCACTTTATTTTTAAAGGAGCATGTTTCTCACCCACAGTGCCTGGAAATGAAAGTTCTAAATGCTCCAGCACCAGAACACACATAAAAAGACTGTAAAATGAAATTGTCTGCTTTCATGGTGTTAAGTCAGTCCTGTGATTGATTGAGAAAGGAGAGGGTGTCAGGAAGGGAAGGTGTTATTCAAGGTTTCTGAATGCTGGAGCTGGGCAGAACAGCAGGTCGTTGTGCTTCCTCCCCATTACAAAATTTAGCAGTTTTAAGCAGACACCATTTTAATCAGACCATCTGCAGCCAGAATATTGGTCAGTTCTCTGACACCAGCATCTGTGGGCTGCTCTGTAATGACATAAAAAACCACTGGAACACAGGGATGTTCAGGGAGGTTTCATGTGCTAAAAAATTCAATTCACAGACCCACATAATTGTGCGTTTCTGCTTCTGGACTTTGTCAGAGCTCTTTCTTCAATGTCCACCCTATTTTACTTTGGCTTGTGATGCAGTTTTGAGTTGCTACCCTCTCAGAACTCACAACAGATCCAGGCAAAACTATTGCAGTTCACCATAAGGAACACTAACCCCTGTTTCTATCATAATCAAGACAAATTAGCTTTCATTCACCCATATTCACCTTCTTTTCAGCAGCTTGGTCTTTTGAGCGTAGAAACCAGCCTGATACCAATGAATCACAACGTTCCTGATGCTTGTTCTCTGCATAATTGCTACCACAGCATTTCTCAGGCATGATGAGACACTATTCCTTTCCTGCTTTGAAGATGAGCCATATTGCTGTTTGTTGAACCTCTTACTTCAATATTCAGGCCCCACAGTTCAGAGAAAAACAGCTTCCATATGTTTTGCTTTCTGACAGACTCCTTTGGCCACTGCTCAGAAACATGTGAGTTATAGCCAGGCACCAGGCCAGGATGGCCTTCAGGTCAGCTGGTATGGACTCTCCAAGACTAAGTCAGAGCTGGAGGAGGCTCTGGAGGTTGAAGAGTTATTTTTCACATAAATCCCCTTGTGAGGCTTATCTTGGAGTTAAACTTGCAGCTATCTGAGCAACAAGGTTAATCCAGTAAATTGGGCTTGAAAAGACAAGACTTAGGTAAATGAAAGGACATAGAAAGCTACAGCTAATAAATTACATGAGAAACAGAGAAAACTCATGATGTGTTCATCTGGAATTTATGGGTAATTTTTTTGAAAGGAGAGAAAGTTTTGAATGTCTTTAAGGTTTTGCTTAGTTTCTCTTTCAAGCAAAACGGAATCATAATTTATGTCTATAACAAGATCACTTTTGGAGCCTTTCAGATTTCAGCCACCTTCTTCTGTTTTATTGTTTGCTTTCTTGTTTGTTTGTTTTGTGGGTGGGTTGTTTGGTTTGTTTGGGTTTTTTTCCCCCTCTTTATGTCTTTGTGCTGTATTTATCTGATTTTTCACTCATCTTTCTACATTTCCTTATGGGCTAGAAAGCTAGTACTGCCTGTTGACATCATCAGCCAGTTTCTCAAATGTTGGCCTCAGACTCTGTTTTTCGGGGTTCTTTTAGGGTTCTTCATGGGACCAGGACACTGCAAAGAGCATGAGGCAATTGTGGAGCTGGAGTTGGGAACTCTTCTGTTTGCACATCAGAATGAAAACTGGGAACACCCAACACCTGCAGAGACAAAGATGGATTGGAAAATATTCTATTCATGTCCATTTGTCCTAAGTTTCTGTTTGTTCTCCACCCTTACATTAGCCATGTTTTTCCTTATTGTCTTTTTGGATCAGCAAACCAAGTTCAATATTGATTAGTGGACCTGATTTTTCACTCTGTCTCCTCACGCTGGTAGAACCAGAGTTACAGTGGCCAAGAGGACTGCTCTATCACCTGATTAATGTAGTTTGGATTAATGAATTGTAGGAATGGCATACTAGATCCTCCCTTACATCATGTCATTGGTGTTATATTAGTTTAATGAAAACCCATGAGAGGAAGGGCACAACAGAGCATTCCTTCCTCTGGTATTCACTTCTCTTTGCTGTCATGAGCAGTTTAGGAACTTCCTGCAGTGGAGACTGTGGTCAGTTTAATAGCCACTGATGAAAGGAAGCTAGATCAGTGCTGGAATCTAAGCAGGAGCCCCTGGTTTTCAGCACACTTAGGTGCATGCTTAGCTCACACCAAGGGTGGAACCCGCTCTTCTTGTTTGTGAAATGACCTAGGGATCTCCAAAGGTCTGCTCTCTCAAATCCATCACCTGGTGTCGAAGTGGCATTACATCCCCTCTGCCACAGCACACCCAGGCCAGCTGGTGAGTCACTCCTGTTTGCTCTCACACGGCCGCGGGCTGCTCCAACAGCCTGTTCCCCTTTCATGGGGCAAGGCGGGGCTGTTTAGTTTCTTAGCAGCACGGTTGGGTAAAATGGGGAGTTGCATGCAAAGAAAGGCACTTATTGTAGCTTGTGTTTGCACTGAAAATTTTGAAAGCAATGCAAATAGGGACATCAAATATAAGCCGTATCTCAAATATAGTCTCGTCTGACAAGCGTGAGAGAGAGATGACCTCTACCTTGCTGAATGTGAATGTTGCGAACAGGACTAACACAACATCTGCAGTTGTGCACAGACATCATGATGGATGGTAAATTTTCCAGTCACAGTTTTTTGTTTTTTTTTTTCAATTTAAAACACTGCATCATTTAATCCCTGATTATGCCCAGTGTTTGTCCACAGTGTGCCAAACTGTACATCATGGATGCTTTTTCTTTTTCCTAAAGAAACCATAAAAGACATATGAGAAGCAAGAAAGAAAATAAATAATCCAAAATTTAGAAGGCAAAGTCCTTCACTCTGAAGTTATGCCTGGTAAATATTAGAAATAGGCTATGTAACTATGTACCATGTAACTTCCATAGAAGCAGAACAACAGAAAGGCTGAATCACAGTGTTAGAGTGGGACAGGACAAATAATCAAGAAATGTCAGGAGGAAAATTAATCTTTGTAAAACTCCAGGTGTAAACTAAGAATCAAAGAAAATATCAGGAGACAGACCATTTGTAAAAGATATAAGAAATGAAAAATAGAATAATCTCAAAGGGATGGTGGTCTAAGTTTACATGATTTGTACTTGGTTGCTTCAGTGACTGTAACACTGGTCATAGGACTCTTCAGTCATGTAGTGGGGGTGAGCAGGTGCTTTCAAGCACACAGGAAATATACATGAAGACCTGCTGTTGTGCTTGTCCTAAATAAGTGAAAGACCTGAGGAAGCAGGTTTTGGCTCAGTTTGCTCTGTCCATCATATGTCTCTGCCGAGCAGAACCTCTGGTTCCTTGTGTCAGGACCCTTGAAAGATGCTGCTCATTCACTTAGCAGGAGTTAGGTGCTAAGAATCCCCTGCCATTGTTTTCTTCAGAGGACTATGATCCTACAAATTGTATATCTCATGATTTTGAAGAAGGAGCTTCTGAAATGAGTAACTGCTTGGGAATGGGTCTCAGACCTCTTCACTCACAAGACCGTCTTCCATGTCAGCAAAGTAATTAAGTTTAAAAAGAGAGTGAGCTAACTAGTAAGGGGGCTAAAAGCAATACAGAGAATCTGTTCAATTGAAGATAAACAGATCCAAGAGAAGGGTCCTTTTTGAACTAGAGAGACTTTTGAAAATTATATAGGTACTCAATTCTTCTGATTTTTCTGAAATTCTTATTGTAGAACTGATCTGCTTTCAGACAACACTGAAATGCTGCAAACATCCCTTTTTGGGTTTGGTGCAAATCTTTATTTTGCAACTTTTGTGTTTAGGTGACCAGATGTAAAGAGGCACAAAGAGCAGCATCCTTTGAAAGCTTCTCAGTGTTACCTAAGATAAGCAGATACAGCTGTGTCCATGTTTTCAGCATAATTTGTACTTTTCTCCACTTACTACAGGAAATTCCTTGCATATTATAAACATTATCTAACTGCAAAAAGCCACTCTCATTGGCTACTTGCAGGATTTTAAGAGTCTGTGCTGCATGTTTCCAAACCTCAACCTGAAGCCCACTCATATTCAAATCATGGTCAACAAGCAAAGTCAGTTCTTTAAAGCAGACAAGTGAAGGTTTCTCATCCTAGTCTTCCTTTACCTCAGTCTTCGGAGGACCCTTGGTCAGCTGTTCCTGAGTTACAAGAAATGCCTTGAAAAGTTGTACATCTGTCACAGACTACTAGGAGATTCTGGCATCTGCAGGCTGTCACTTACATGTAGAAGAAAGCTGCATTGTTGCTGACATCACATGGGAAATACAGAGGGTGAATCTGCAAGGCACCATTCTCTTTTCTGAAGTTCTGGGAGCACTCCCACATCTCGAAATGCAGAGATAGGCAGTGCAGCCATCGGGGCTGCTCACAACATGCAAGCAATGCACCTCCTCCAGGCACATGCAGGACTGCAGCAAATGCAGCAGATGTGCCTGTGCTTGTTTATTATTTCAGCCAAGTGCTGTGGGGTCAGAGAAGGGGTTGACAAACTGCAGAGACATTTAAATCTGTTTTGGGCCTTATGTTTGTTCATGTTTTTCTTGGGCATGCTCAGAGAGTTCTCCTCTCTTCCTGCAGCGAGGGCCTCGATTTATAACAACATGGAAAGGCAATCATCTAGACCTGCCCCAGATGGATTAAACACTATGGAAAATGTGTTTAATTATGAAAAATTAAAGAGAATGAGGATGTGTTTAGATTAAGACTGTAGACAGTTTCTTGGCTAGAAGCAAAGCTGAACAAAAAGGATAAGAATTCTACAACTATTGTGAAGGATTTATTTACATTTTTCAAAAATCTACACATGTTTTCACTTAAAGCTCTTGGGAGGGTCATTTCAAAGTCTAGGACTCCTGGCTGTTTGCCTTCATCTCTGCCTCTATTCCCCCTGCTTGCAACTTGAACATTAATACAGAGACCATGGCAAAAGAAAATGCATGTCAGGTGTGACATATCAAATGACATAAAAGTTCAGTCACAAGAAACAAATTTTAAGTTGATCAAGTACTTGAGGCCTTTTAGTAACCCTTTTTGGTGTAATTTGCACAGTTCAGGCCACAGGCATTTTCCAGAGAGTTTCTAGTCTTGCTGCCAATGAGAAGTAAAATGTATAATCAAGGTGTATTCTTTCTAAGCACTCCTGAATCAAAAAATGTAAAGAAATAATACAACCTTTTTTCCACAAAAATTTTTATTTAAGGTTTTTGGTCTTGGTTGTGTTTGTTTGGTGTTTTTTGGGTTTTTTTTCTCTTTCGCTTCTGCTTTCTTTGCTATACCTTCAATGTGTGTTACACTTAATCTCGTCTGTAAAGCCTCAATAATCCTTACCCTACCTTCCTGGAACACCAAAACCCAGCAGTAGAGTTGATCTGCAGGGCCATTAGAGCTATTCATCACAAATGACTCAGCACAGTTTAAACAAGGAGAGAGTTCAGCTATACATGCCATCCTCCGTCAGATTAAATGCCGGCTGCCCTAACATTCTGTCTCAGTTATGTAGGCCCCAAGACCACATTTCATGATAACACAGAAAAAAAGTCTGCAGAGGATAAAACTACAGCAAGGGAAGGGGATGCTCTGGATATCTTCAGCCAAATCTTCCTACTGTAGGAGGGATGATGCTCATGTCACAGAGCTCTCGCTCAGGCTGCAGCTTACCTGTGGAGCAGAGACAGCGATCACCCTACCTATAGTTTACCTTCCCTAAAGAGCTGTTATTACTACAGAGACACCTTAGGCTCTGAATATAAAGGTCAGAGCTCTTATCCATAGCTGGGAGCCTGGACTGTAGGGCAAGGTAGCTGGAAGCTGATTATTGTCTGAGAGCTCTGTGACAGCCAGAGGGAGAATGACCAGGGGGAGGGGGAAGGGGGCAGAGCTCTGCCATGTATGTGATTTTGACACTGGAAACTTCAGAAAAAAAAGGGCTTTAAACTCTGTTTTGAGTTCTTTAAAATTTCTGTGCTAGGATAGTGCTGCATGTCAAAAATAAATTCCAACTTTCCAGAGCACCCCTTGCTGCTTGGCACATGATGTGTGCAGACTCAAGACGGCCAAGGAGAATTTCACCTGAATTTCAAATACAGGAGCAGGATTGTCAAAGATATGGTAAAAACAGACAGCCTGAGCTTGTAGTCATTATGAGATCTCAGAAGATTTAGGGTATCGTTTCAAGTAGCAGACCTTCACCTCCATACTCATACACCTGTAGCAGGGGCAGGAAACAGTAGTAAGCAGAACTAGGACAGTGGTTTTATTGATGATCATGGTGGATACAGATATTTTTGATAACTAAATTCTACACTTCAAGCCCAATGGAGTCAGGTAGCTCAGCTACCCTCAGCTCGAGGATGACTTCTGCCATCAGTGGATTTAGTACTGCAGCTGTACCACATAGTGCCATTGGGAGTTTTCCCTTCAAGAGTGCAGGGAGGGTCACACCTTAATTGCTAAGGAGAAGTAATAGCAGTGTGAAGTACCATCACAGCGTTGGTTTTGTCAGTCACCTAGATAATCCCAGCCTGTGAACTTCCTGTCGCACCTCCAGGAATGTACGGCTCTGAGACAGAAAGCAGGCAAGTAATGAATGCCAAAACCAGCAGGTAATCGCTTGGCAGGGACTCCTTTGGCTTAAGCTTTGAGCCAGAAAATGGACATTTTCATGATCGTGGCATACAGACAGAAGATTCCTTGAGGGAAATAAAACTTGTTCTCTATCACTTCACAGGTGACAACCCCATCCACTTTTTGCTTTGTGCACCACATGCTTATGTCAGTTGTATTTTCAGAAACTAAAAATTTAATGTAAAAATGGTTTCCCAGATAGGAGTGGAGGAAAAAGCAATTAAGTCCACCATTAAATAATGAATAAACTGATTATAAACTGCATCACAGCAAATATTAATGCTCATGATATGATGCCACACTGAAAATGGAACTATAAAGAACATATTTAATTTTGGGAACTGAGGAAAAGAAGCAGGAATGATTCCACTGGAAAAGGGTAGTATTATTGTTTTCATCCTTGCTTGCTGTGTACTAGACAGGAATCCATTAACATCAAGTAAGGCCTATTTCTAATCCCCTTGCTAAGCCCCAACCCTCAGCCCAGGAGAATTTGTATTGAAGCAGAAACATGTCAATCATTTTGGCCAATTAAGCACAATAATAAACATGAACCAAGGAAAAAAATGTGGGCGGTATTGCCAGGATAAGGAGAGTAGTGTCTACACATTTTGAAAGCTTGTCTAGATTATGAGGTTAGCTCAATGAAAAATCATCTACAGCTTGTCTCCTAGGTCCAGGGGATATTCCTGATCTATAGCTTATTCATTTCCTGTGCTGATGACACATGCGTTCAGTATGTGGCAAATGGTAACAGGATTACATTTCACACATATTTCCCTGAGTTTTTGTTTCCTGAGTACTCCCCATGCTTCTGTAGCATGCTTCAGGCTAACAGCAATTCAAATGATCACTGGGTTTATCTGGGAGCTTGTGAAATAAATCAATGGCTATTTGCATGCAGCAAGTTTACTAGATATGCTGGGAACAACAGTCTCGGTGATGCTCTCAGCTGACAAGAAGGTAGCTAAGAAATTTCTGTTTGATTTTTACCTGTTCTCTAAGCTTATCTTGTAAATGGTAACACATTTTTGTTTGACATCTGAAAGAACAATGTCACTGATTTGCAGAGGGCATCAAAAGTGCTACTGAATTTTTATAGTTTTTATTGATGGCCTACTTTTCCTGCCTCTGCCTGCTCAGTGAGCCCTCCACATTAATTGAGTGGACCTGCAGCAGGGATTTATACAGAGCTCTACAGGTAAAGCAAATGACAGGAAACAGAAGCTGTGCAAATCGCCTCTGAAGGCGATGTACATAACCCCCTAAAATGTACGGGCTTCGGTTGCCATGCAGTTAGGAAAGGAAAGGTGAATTCTGAATAAATTTAGTAGCCATAAAATGTAAAACCATCCTGAGATCAGCTGAAGACCTAGGCTCTCTCTCTAGCAGTAGCCCAGCTCTGAGATGATCAGAATTCTGGGCTGAAAGGCCCATGTGCAGTGTGTACACATCCGTGGTGTCTCTCGGGGGTCAGAAAGAAAGCGGGAGAAAATGAGGGAAGTCTGGCTTGCTACCAGCTCACATTTTCATTTTGAACAAGTACATGTAAAGAGTTTAGATAGAATCCCTGAAGACAGTGTTTGTCTGCTCAGCTTCAAAGAAAGCCACCACAGGAGGACTGTGATGAAATCTGGTGCAATTATCCCTTTCAAAGACAAAAAAAAAAAAAAAAAAAAAAAAAAAAAAAAGATAGAATATAAATATGTATAAAACTTTTTCCTGCAGGAGAAGACTGACGGATAGGTGAGTATGGGCCTGAACAGTCTTTTTATTGAGGCATAATAAGGCATTTTTCATTTCCTTTTAGGGGAACTCTGATCTCTCCTTGGCTTTCTAACCATGATTGGTAGGTGGAGGAGCCATTTTGTTTGAGAAGTTGATCTGCACTCCCACAGGTCTTGACATATGTTTGTGCAGGCTGGTTGTAGACTAGCTCCCATCCATGAATTATGCTTTTATTTGCCTTTTATCATTCCCTTTGGTTGAAACAGTGTCTGTAAATGCCATACCACCCAAACACTGAGATGGTGGAAAACAGGTTAGGAAAATTATGCTGGCAAATCCCTCCTGCTCTCTCCCTGTCTGCCCAGAAAAATAGCCCATTTCTGGTTATTCATCCAAAAGCCACCAATGTTTAAGCTAGTGGCTGACAGGTACTAAATAATCAGAGGAACAGAAAAGACTTTTGGGGATAACTAGTCCCTCCTGCAGGCTGAAAAGGACCGTTGAGCTTTGTGATGGTTGTGAACATGTCTGAGGTTTTTTGAGCTCTGCAAAGGCAATCTTCATAGCTCACACTTTTGTACCCAAATGAAGCAGATTATACTCAGAAAGGATTTTTATTTATTTTTAACCTTTCTAGCTGTACCACCAGTGATGCTGACATTATGCCATTAACTTACTCTTCACATTTTAATATTGACTATATATGCATCCTTTGCATAGCTGTTCAATCTAATCTACAGTTGCTTCCAGCCTTTTTTCCCCCCCTTCTATCTTGATCTAGCTGGCAAATCAGTGAAGCTGCTCTTTAGATTCAGAGTCTTTGGAGATTAGCATGACTGAAGAAAAGATTGTATTAAAAAGGAGGGGGGAATCATTGCACTTTTACAGTGAAGTACTGCCAAGGAGTGAGCACAAATAATACAGGAAACCTTGGGATTCGCCTACACTTCAACTGGCAGTAATACTGACTTTTGAGTAGGTTTAGCCTAATAATGCTGAAGGTTTTGCACCATGCACTTAACCTGGGCTGCACTAGCAAAGCAAGGATGCTAAGGATGTTCACACCATCTGAGGTAACCATCAGCACGGCTACTGCTGCTGGCAGGAAGAATAGCCAGTTTGAGTTACTTGGCATGCACCAGCACAGAGTTCCCACAGGCAGGCAGGGGCACAGCCAGCACTTCCCTGCTTAAGAAAAACAGCACAACCCCACCACCACCTTACTGTAGGTGAATGGGTTGTGTACAGTTCAGCCTGGGGAGAGGAGTTGTGCTCTGCAGCCAGACTCTCCAGAGCCAGAGTTAAAATCCACCAGTACTGTCTGAGGAAGCAAAGTCTTTCCTTTTGGTTCAGACAAAAGCAAGAGCTTCAGCTTTCCAAGTTATGAGCCCCCTAACCTTTGGCTGTACAAATGTGTACTTAGCATGCACATGTTAACATAAAATTCACTCAGGACCTTAACCAAAGGCCACTGTAATCAATGTAAAGAATAAGAGCAAAGTAAGCAGGTCTTCATCTTCTAGGGATTTTTCAGTAGAATTTCGGTTCCTGTTTATTTAAGGTCAAGGTGAACTATGTTTTACTTAACTTGAACCAACTTCTCTAACTAGGAAATAACAAAGTTGTCATCAAAACCAGTCACTTTTGACTCACCACCTGAAATGATCAGTCATCCACCTAGACCCTTGTCAACTGGATGAAGCTGCCTTTTGGCTGAGGCTACAGATGGCCCTAAAAAGATGTCTAATCTTGGAGTCAAAACTCTTAATTAGATATCTACCTTCTAGTGGTACATACACAGGAGAGTCCTAATCCACACTCAGCAGCCATGTGGGAAAGGTTTCCTTATGTATCAGGAAAATGCCTGGCACGACAGCCACTTGATGCTGGCTGAGGTCTCACCCCTGAGTTCTCACTCAGTGCCAGTGGATGGATCCTCGTGTGGATCCACAGAGCAACAGTGAATGGGAAAGGACGCGTGGAAGTACAGCCTCTGCACTCTTAGGAGACCTGACCCCTTCTGACAGGCAGGGTTGGTGAGCTTGGCAGCCCTATCAATCTGTCTTCACTGGGCATCCTAAAGTGGAAACATGTGCATCATGGCTTTCTGACTGCCTGCACACCAAAGCTCCCCTCCACAGGAAACCAGAAGTTACGAGATATCTGGCACACACCAATCTGACACCCAAAGACCTGCAGGCAGAATATGCCCAAGATGCATGATATGGGTAGGAAGTGAGGAGATCTTCATGTCCCTCAGCCTTGACACACCCTCTAAGTCTGGTTGGGACCACCAAGCCCCAAAAAGTAGGGAAATTTAACTTTGTTTCTGATGCTTTATACTTTTTTTTAAAATTCCAAGCGTTCATCATGAGCCAGCTTTTGCCAGCTCATTCTACAACTCTTCTCTTATGCTGCACAGTTGGATAGAGTTTGGTGGTATGAGCTAGAAACAGTTTCAATGGCAAAGGGAAGAAAATAGTTACCTCACTGTGGTGCAACAGCTCAGAAGCAGGGATGCTTTCTTGTGTTGCACTGGCAAGAACTGCTTTTATAGAACTGTCCATGATTTTGCTTTTGAAAGATGTGCCCTGAACATGTATGCACTAAAAAGCAAGTGAAAATGGGTCTGAAATTAGATAATGCAAGCTTTGGGAAAAAGGTGTAGAGGATAATTAACTGAGGCTGTATTCTTAGCATTATCTCTCATAATTTAAACAAGATAAAGATGCCTGTGATAGACATTTTGTTTCATACACTGGATACCACCCACTGTCACCCAGTACCATTATCTGAGTACCCAAGGTGCTGTCACCCAGTATCCAGGTCCTCTCAAGGGGCTGGATTTATGAAAGCGTGGTAAAATGGCTCTTATTTGAGAGCAGGATGGTAGTTACGCTCCTGCTGATATACAGCATTATTCTGGAGGCTGTACTGATTAGATTGACAAATTTGAGTTTTTCAGTCTTCGCTGCCTGATCCTTTGCCTACAGCACCACCTCCACCCGTCCTGTTCTCCCTTTGTTGTAGAGTGGAGCAGAGGGGATCCAGAGAAACTGAAGCTGGGAATGCCTAGTTCTGGTGTACACAGCTCAACATTTAGTGCAGCTCTTGAATGCTCTGGGCCACCCATATTCCCCTAGACACAACATATACACCCATAAACACAGACTGGATTTCCTTAAAGGGTAATCCTTTTTTGACCAGAACATCATGAACTGGTACTTGTTAACACAAACTCTCCTTGCTTCCCAGACCAATACCACTAAGTCATGCCCATTTCCCACTGCACTGGGCCCACCTTTTTTCCCTCCTCCAATACTCTCACCTCCCTCCTGTACAGTAAAATTAGGATGTCCCAATCCTCAGAATACAGCCATGTTTTCGTTGATGCACCACCTCTCTCTGCTACTCCATTATGAGCCAGAAGTGCAGCCGCTCAGTCATCCAGTGTAACCTTTCAGCATTCCTGAGCTCAAGAAAAGGCAGCTGCCTTCTTCCACCCCATTACAGGAGTCTCAAAAACAAGCAACAATTAGCCTCTGGAAATGCCCACATTTTTTGCCTTGATAAGAGCGGGCTATGTGCCATGTTTATGGATTCCTGAAGCTAGAGGAAGTAGACCTCATCATTTGATATTATGATTTAAAGATTAAATGTAAGGGCACTGTCTATTGTTAGTCTGTAAAAATGTCCAAGAAACCTGCAGTTTGTTCTTAAGATACCTTTTCACGTCTGAAAGCTCAATGTTATTTTGCTCTTTTATATCCGATTATGCATAAATCAATGTCATTTTTGCCTTAGCACATAACTTTTCCCTAGTAGATTAACATGGGTTTCTTTAATCATTGAAAAATATTTAATTTAATGAGTACTTCATTTGCAGTGATAACTTCCTTTATCTATTCTGTAAGTCATCCAAAGAAGCTCTTTTGTTATAGGGATATATATATATTTTTTTAATAAGATTCATATGAATTTTGATTTGTGCCCCATCTGCCTATGGAAATAATCCACAGATATTTATATTTGGAAACTAGCTTGAGCTGTCTAGTGAATATTTCATGGCACCCACAAGATGATGGCTTCTGAAAGTCATTGGCATTGGTAGACATTGAGTGTATGATTTTTTTTGGTGAGAGACAGATGAGTAAATGGTTCTCGAGAAAGCTCAGAGAAATTTAAAAACAAAACTTGGAAGAACAATAGTTAGCTTCTAGAAGGATCAATCTGGGACAGTATTAATGGTATATTATCTTGGCAGAATATTTTTTATCATATATTCCATATATTCCAGCTGGGGGTCCTCTAATATTTTCAAAGTTTTTTTTTTTTTCCTAAGAATGTCATACTTCAGAGGAATGAGCAAATGCTACAGCTGAGGGTGTGGCTTTCAAAAAAATACTTGCAGAACAGGACATGCTGACAGTGCATGAAAACCATGGCTGGACATCAACCAATTAAAGGGACAACTCTTTCCTACACCTCTAGAAATGAAGTACAAGCTAAATAGACCTTGTTCAGACACATGATACTGATAATGCTCTCCTAGCAGCATTCAAATAAATTAATACAGAGCAAGAAACTCATTGAGCTTCTTCTCGTTGACACCCATATTCCACCAGAATAACTGTTCCACGTAATATCCACATTAAGTGTGACTGATATTTGCCTTTACAGCAACAAAAAATAAATATTTTTAAATGGGCATTTTTTAGCCCTTGCAGCCATGCAGATAGGAACTTGCAAAATACTGAATGATTCTACAAAGGTCATAAGCTCCCTTTTTTTGTCTTTATCTTGTAGTAGAAGAACTAGGAGGAAATAAAAAAGGTAATAACTGTCAGACTGATAAAAGGGAAAATTCCTGTATTTGCTGACCTCAGCAAAACTGAGGCCAAAAAAAAAAAAAAAA